>CM076238.1:0-600000 GCA_038380155.1 Pseudococcus jackbeardsleyi | reverse complement strand
ATGGCGATTGGCGCGACTGTCGATACCTAACAAAAAAATGTTCCCCATTCAAGTGCGAGTGCGAACAACCCAAGTGATCAACTCATTTTCCGATTTTCCCGTTTCGGGCACTTCCCGTGCTAGTGTTTAGCTCTCTAATCTCGAATACATATTTCTACAACTACTCGTATTTTCGGTGCTTTCACGATCCCATTTTCTTCTCACAAAAAAAAAATTACATACCCAATCGAAATATGGGAAGGGGAGTAGGCGCTGGCGTGTGTTCGCGCTTCGCGCCCTTTTCGATTGGGCTGAATTTTCTTCTCTGTAACACCTTCCTACGAAGGAGTAAATTCGAAGTTGCAAGACCTGTAGCTGTAGGTACATAGCTACCGAGCGAGAAATTTCCTCATGCGTATTATGCGGCGCGGCGGTTGGGTTGGCTGGCATAAGGCGTATACCATTGGTGAATGGTGATTGAGTTGTTGGTCAGGTTGCATATGTAAGAGTAGCCTAAGTACCTAACCTACATGCTACACACATAGATAGGTATAAGTATGTCTATGTATGTAGACGTAGAGGTACCTAGCTACCTACATGCACTTACTTGCATACGCTGCGCTGTAGCTGCACAAATGAACTCGTACGTCAGTCGTATGCATATTGCATACATAGGTAGAGGTACCTACACCTAGCTACCTACATGTACATAGCTACATACTTACCCGCGTACATATGCACGACTATGGCAAATAGGTAACAATTAAATACCTAGATGGGTATTGGGTACCATAACGAAGATATGGTACCATACTTAAAACTCTTTTACGACCGCGACCGCGTCGCGTCGCGTCGATGCAAACGGCACTGCACGGCAGACAGCCACCGCGTACACCTTCGTTTTCAATTAGGCGTTCGTTCGCGTCGTTATACCGCATCCGCGATACGATCGCAAAATGAAACCAGCCGAACAGCAACAATACCTACTGCTCGTAGAAAATGTAAGTGCGATCATCAATAAAACGTAGGTAGTTGAATGTACGGCTTCGTTGATTAAAATTCTGTCACGTTCCAAATCAAATAAACCAATTAAAATGGAAACGTAGATACGTATGTACTCCTAATGTAATGTATGTAGGTACAGCTATAGCTATAGCTATAGCTATAGAGTCGCGTACACGGGAGCACGGGACACGGGACACGGGACACGGGACACGGGACAGCTTAAGCGTATCTACTCGCAGTCGCAATCGTGGTCGTTCGCGATGGACGGCGCGGCGATGAGACGACGACGCGACGCGGCCAAAGGGAAAAAGAGGCGGAGACGGCTATTTGCGAGATATAAACGATAGCGCATTAGCAAAACGGATGATATATGTACATAGGTACATACTTAAATGTATTTGTATTATCTTACAAATACAAATAGGTATGTTATGTACATATTAAGTACTTAGGTACTACATACGCGTATGTAGGCACCTGCGTTATTAATGAATTTTATTGTACCTATGTATTACGCGTAGTACGCATGTGTACTTACGCCTAAACAATTGAATACCCAGGTAAGTATTTTCAAGTAAAAAAAGTTTGCCCGTCTTATAATTTTTCAGACAACTTGGTGACGCTTGGTAGAGGAGACATGGTAAATTTCACTCTTCGACCCCCCCCCCCCCCCCTAGAAAAGTTGAAGAATTTTGAAATTTATATACTACATAGAATTATCACCTAAACGTGTAAAAGAGCGAGAAATCATCTGATATTTTTTTTTCGTTTTTAATAGGTGGATAGGTAGGTAGGCAGGTACTTGATAAGTAGGTACGTGTTTTTTTTGTTTTTTTTTTTTAAAATAAATAATCCCAACTTCAAAGTCCTTGAAAAAACTAAAGTGCCATTGCCATTATCTTAATCATACGCGCACCCAGAGGAAGCGGAAAGGGCTCGAGTCTCTTTAAGCTCGGTGAATTTTTTAAAAAAAAATCGGCTCCGCTTCTCTCGGACAGTATTTCAGTCACTTTTTTTCCTGGAAAATTTACAATTTTCTAATAAATTTCCTCAATTCGTCAGAAAAAAGTGATACCTAATTTTAACTGAAAGATCAGTGAAAAATGACTGATTTGAAATTTGGCCCTTACCTCCAACTTTTCCCCTCAAATTCTCGATCTTTTTCAGAGGCGAAACTTCACTTTTGGTGTAGGGGGTGTAGGTGTAATCCACAAATTTGCCGATTCCAAACCTATAAATTTTCCAAATTTGTCGACTCAAAGTTCTCCTCAGAACATGTGCAAAAACCTCGGGTGAACAATTGACCATGTCAAATTTGGCGACCAGTGTATTTCTTTGTAAAAAAGAGAACTCTACCAACTACACGCAAAAAACTGACAATATTTCTGAAAGTACCTCCTTTCAGAAAATTGAATATTTTCAAAAATTTCATTTGAGATGTTCACCAATTCTTTGATTTTCATTTACCTATACAAGATGAATGAATTTTCTTGGGTACTTACTTTAAAATATTTAATTTTCTGGCCTGGAAAGGAAGAGAGTTTAAATTACTTACCTATTGTTTAAAAAAAATAGGTAATGCAATAAATTTACTGCGCCCGAGCGAAGCGAGGGAGAAAATTTTTTGAAACAAACGGCATTTAAAATTGAAATTTCTTTATTTTATTGATGTTTTAGTTTATAAGAACAGGTGATATTTTCAACCCATATTTCTTATATTACCTATATTAAGTAGGTACCTATTTTAAACTTTACATACATGTAGTTAAGTATGTCTGAGCGAAACGAGGGCTAATGGTTCATTGTCTGAAAAATTTTCCGACTTTTTCAAAACTTGCCGACTGATATTGGACGTGTTCCTACACCCCAAAGTTTCGTGCAGACTACCCACGTATTATTTAGCTATTTACCTAAAGATTTTACGGAGGGACTTATGATGCGGGCTTTCCTCTTTCGTAGCGCAGTGCACCGTAACGAGGCAATAAGCAGACAGTATCCGATTGTACGTTCAGTATTGGTACTCGTAGGTACCTATACCTTACCTACACCTTAGGGCTAAAACTTTGCGGCCCGGCGCGCAGCGCGGCGCGGCGGCGGAACAAAGGGTTAGCGGCAAGACGCGCGGCTTTACATTCGTTCCTTTTTTCTTTTTTTTTGTTTCTTATTAGGTACTTAGGCCTATCTAGTATCTATTTGGTCGACGTACGCTCGTCTTCGTACTTCGTATTATAAAAGTAAAATGATGCTGCTGCGCGCCGATGTCGTTGCTCGCAAACGCGCGCGCAAATCAATTACTTACGTAATCGCGAAGAATGATTGATTACCGGCGGGAATATACCTGCTCAGCGAATTTTGTCGACCATAACTAATTGTACGACAAGTGACGAGTTCAATGTATCACAATGTCACGGCTTCGACGCTGACGGTTGACATTGCGTTATGTGATGCGCACTAAGCCAAAAGTACCAAATTCGTTTTACGAGCGAAGAAGAGGGCGAAGAACGAAGATGAAAACTTTTGAATGGTAAATATGTATTTCAAAATTTGCAAAAAAAATAACAACAACAACAAAAACAACAAAAATCTTTGCTTCTCATTATTCTCACGTGATTTTTGGGATCAAAAATGCGATTTTGCCATACCTACCTACTCGGCTGAGGGTAAACTATCTCCTGCAGTCTGTAAATGAACTTTGTTCAGTCCTGCGGTTTACTGCTCGCTAGCCCACCACCACCCCCCCCCCATGCCAACAGGAAGACTGCCTACTTCACGATTCCAACTTGTGCATTAACGTAAGTACCTACTACACCTACGTAATTCGTAGTACGTGATGGGTTCATCTTTTTTCCAACATTCAATCCCGGGAAAAGCACAAAAGTTGTGGCAAGACTGCAACACCGCCAGGTACAAGTTTCACGTCTTTACTCCATCCTTATTCGTTCTCCGCGTGCTTTGAATTCTGACAATGTTTAAAAAAATTTTTCCAAAAGTAGTCTCGAATACATACTGACGCGTTTTTTTTTCTAACCAAAAAAAAAAAATCGTTGTGATATCGATTTTTCAATTTTTTTTATTTGGTACATACGGATGTTACGCCTAATCGATGCAATTGCCTAATTCATGAAATAGGCAATCCGTTGCCGATTTCATGCATTAGGCAAAATAATTGCCTATTTCATGAAGTAGGCACTAAATTTGGAGAAAATTTCATGATTTAGGCAACGTTGATTTCAAGCATTGAAATAATTTTGATTTTGAATGCAGCAGTTCAAGTCTGTAATGCAAATTATGAATGGAGGTAACCTATATTGAATGAAACGATAATAAGTACATATGTTGGATCCGTCGTTTCCTGTCGTTTTCTGTCGTTTTCTTGAAAAACGAGAGTTTGAAAATTTTTGAACTCACTGAATTTTTCCAACGACTCAAATTTTTCTTAATTCTTATATTGGAAAAACAACAAAAAACGATCATTTTTAGGTACCTATGTTGGATCCGTCGTTTCCTGTCGTTTCTTTGTGCAGAAAGAGCTTAAAAATCGATAGAGAGTGCAAAAACTTGGCGAAAAGCTCTTTTTCCAACCCAAACTTGAACTTTTTATAGTTGACAGCGAGCAGCAAAAACACATTGAAAACTTCAAAGCAAATTTTTTTGTATTTCCACTTGAGGGATCGCTACGAAATCACAATATGTGAACTGATAACACTTAAAGAGTACCTGAGTGAAGTTTTTGGTCCAGTAGATAGGGTACTTTCCAAGAAAATAGGTATTGGCGTTATTATGCACCTGGCGTATTTAGGGTGACCTACCTTAGTTTAAAAACAGCGAAAAATTTGCCAACCAGTCATACTAAAATTAAAAAAGTGAAAATTTGTGTTTTTTGGTGCTACTTTCGTGACTCTGAAAAAATTTAATGTTTTCTTCCCCTTCCAAAAAAAAAAGAGTTCGAATTGAACATCATTTTTGGAATGAACTGCGTAGCAGCGTAGCGAGAACCAAAATGAAAAAGACGCCAAAAAACTAACATTTCTTCATTTTTAAAAATAAATTTTTTAGTACTGTTGAGAGAGAGGTCACTAATCGTCAATCCCTTTTTTCAATGGATTTCAATACGTTCAAGCAATACTTATTTTGAGAAAGAAAATAATTCGTTTTTTAATTTTACCAATTTGACAATTTTTTTTCAGAAAGTTGGCAAATTTTGAAGTAAAAAATGGCTGTAAAGGCGGCTTATTTCATTGCAAATTGACAAATCTTAAAACAAAAAATTATTGTAGCAATATATTTTTTACTCAATTTGCAAAAAACTTGGAAAAAAGGCGAAAAAACAAAAAAAACATTCTCCACAAAAAAAACATGTTTTAAACAAAAAAAAAGTTTTAAATGTTTTTTTTTGTTTTAAAAGATTCACTTGTTGGAAATTGAATGTTTTAAATATGTTTTAAACATGTTTAAAACATTTCATGTTTTTTTTTTTTGACTCAGCAACCTATCTGCAAAAAGTTCATAATGCCTAATGTACCGTGTACATACCTTTAGTGCAAGTAGATACAGGTACCTACATATACAAGTACATACCTATACAATCGTACTTATATGTCTATAAAATTGAAAGCGGAAAAAATCTCGACTATGAAACCGCTTCCTTAATTGGCGTTTTAAAAAATAAATCACATATGTACTTACCTACTACCGGTTACTCGAATAATTCTGCCCCCCCCCCCCCGATACTTTTTGATTTAAAATCGTAAGCTGGCATTACTTACCTAGTATTTCGTTTATAATGGAACAAAGTATTAGTAGGTACCAACTAACGATTTTAACACAAAAAGTATGAGGAGTCAGAATTAATCGAGCACCCGGTACCTACATGTAAGTAAGTAAGTAAGTAGTGGTACTAGGTAGTAGGTAGTCGGAGTTACACCGCACCGTACAGTATGCACTACGCGTCGTTATTCTTATTACTGTAGCCTTTGTACCTACTCATCAATTACCAATTACCTCTCCAAGTAACTATACCTACCTATCTAAAATACGCATGCACACGAGTACCTACGTAATTTGCAGGTCTTCATAGAATCTCGTTACCATACAGAATATTAGAAAAATCCGACATACTTAGGTACCTACCTACCTACTTATTTAATTGTGTTCCGATTCTCATTGGTTTTTTTCTTCAAATTCAATTTTACTAGGTTGTCTAGAATTTGAAAAAAAAAAAAAAAAAAAAAAAAAAATTTGCCGGCCAATTTGATGAAATAATTAATTCGAATAAAAAAGAGGACAGCTCTCGAGTTACGAACGAAAATTCGAGGCACCTGTACCTTAAAGTAAAAAGAAAAATAGGCACGCAGCGCGCAGGTAGTTACCTTCAGAAAGTCGGCCGGCGGAAAAGTGAAAAATTCACGCCGAAAAAGCGAAAGTAAGTAGGTAAGAACCTACATGATAAGTAGGTGGCTGCGTTAAAACACGAAGTTAGAAAAAAAGCGAGCCTATACGGACGAGGAGTACGTAATACGTATAGGTAGTAAGTAAGCGTAAGTAAGCGTGAGCGTAGGCGCACCGAGTAGATACTTAAATAAAAATAAATACGTAAACAAAAATAGGTGAACTCACATTGGTAACTGTACTGAATTTCGTAGGTACGATAAATCGCAGCTGGTAAACAATGAGCTAAAGAAAATAAACGTCTACATTAATCAACTCGAAAAGGAACAGGCAAAGCAAAAAAAGTACGCGAAACGGAACGCCGATAATGAATACGAACCAACTAATCTCGAGATCGGCAGCAAATGCATTGAGCAAACCCAACAAACTGATCAAGGTATATATGAATCACACCTACCCTATAGGTTTTCGCAGTCGCAGGATCGTCCGAAACTTGACCTAAGCTACAAGTCACAAAATACGCGAATACGTAAGGCGAGAGTGGAGAGTCGTCTCACAGTTTCCGCCGAATTTTTATTCGTTTACCGCACGAGCTCGAGTCGAACGAGTCATTTTTTTTTCTTCAACAAGTTTGGAAAAACATATTAACGTTATTTGCATAATCGCGCCTTACATTCCGTGACAATCGCATAATATGCTTAGGTACCTTACCTACTACTTATACGCAGAGTAGAGATGTATAGCTACAGCTACAGCGAACTAGAACTACTCTAATCGTACCTATTCTATATGATCGCGATCTCGATCGCAGTTCGTGAATCATTACAGCGGAAAAGATTATTTTTTTTGTTTCAGCGTAGCCAGGTACCTAACTATACCTATGTAGATATGTATAGGTAGGTACTTATTGATTGAAGCGTGTGACGCTCGTCGCGTTAATGGATTTTATAATTAGACGATTAGGTGTACGATTAGTTGGCCATTTTTTCTTCTCTTTTCTTTCTTTCATTTGTGTGTGTGTGTGTGTGTGTGTGTTTGTGTTTGTGAAATTATTGAAGAAACAAACAAAAAATACAACACTTTTCGATTCTATCGAGTTGAACATGAAATGAAAAATGTTCCGTCGGTCGCGGTCGGTCGGTCGGTCGGTCGCGTCATCGGAAACACGCTCGTGTTGTAGGCACTAAAAACGTTGACCACTCCGCCACTCGTTTATACGCGTAATTGATCAATTGCGATGACACGTTTGGAACGTCTTTCCGAATACAGACATTCACCTCGTTCGTTGATTATATAATGCCTACTTATGTAGGTACCTGTAATATCTTATACCAAGGTACAGGTCAGAGAAAGAACACAAGATTACAAAATTAATTACAGAACGGACCTGCTCAAGTTTTTTCGTCGTTTTTTTAAAAAAGTGCCTACGTATTCCTTTTTTGTCTCAGGACCCTACGTTTTAATAATTGGTTTCTAGTTCCACTTGCATTATTATCGTTTCATCTTTCATCTCGCGAAAATAAAATAAAACGATTAAAAAATATGTACACGCGCATGAGTAAATATATGGTAGTTTACCTGCGATTGTGTGCTCGGCAAGAAATAACATCGTAGCATTAGTGGGTACATACTTGATTAGGTATTGACTACTTACAACCAAAATTCTTTTTAGCGGACTTCCCGCCCTAGCGGGAATCCGCTATTGCAATCATAAGGTTTTTTTTTATTATTTAGGTATTTGTTTGTTGAAGCCTTTCTTTTTAACGCGATTTCTCTCGTTAAACTGAACAGATCGAGCTGAAATTTTTACAGTAGATGCAGATCATATAGAGGAAGAGCTGATTAGATTTTGGTGCAATTCTGTGCAGAGAAAGCTGAGCTCTTCAACTTTAAAGCTCAATTTTAGGACTTTTCTTTCTAACGCGATAACTCTTGTTAGAGTTGACCAATCGACTTGAAATTTTTATGGTGATTAGAATGTATATAGGAGAAGAGCTGATTAAATTTTGAAATCGATCCGTGCTTTGAACGTTGAGCTTTTCGAGTTTAAAGTTTATTCAGTTTTTCGAAAATATCTCGCGAACGGTGCATCGTAGAGAAAAACGGAGGCCAAAAGGATAGTCAGGAATTTCAAGCTCTTCAACTTTGGTTCTCAAGAATTTTTCTTGAAAGATCACCATTTTCGAAAAAATTGAGTTCAAAGTTTGAAGGCCTGTGATTGGTCAGTTCTTGTGATTATGTGTTCTCTTAATCGAACTGATATTTCGAAAATATCTCCCAAACGATGCATCGTAAAGAGAAACGAAGGCCAAAATGATGGTCAAGAATTTCACTCTCTACAATTTTGGTTCTCATAAACTTTTCTTAAAAGCTCACCGTTTATGAGAAAACTGAGTTCAAAGTTTGAAGGCTTGTGATTGGTCAATTCTGGTTATAATGTGTTTTCTTAATCTAATTAATTTTTCAAAAATATATCTCGCAAACGGTGCATTATAGAGAAAAACAGAGGCCAAATGCATTGAAAGTTGAGCTTTTCGAGTTCAAAATTTATTTCTTTTTTTGAAAATATGTATTTCGCACGAGTGATGCTTTGTAGGGAAAAGCAGAGACTAAAAGAATAGTTAGGATGGACGCCAAGAGAAAAGAATTGGTCTGAAAAGCTCATAGTATTGCAGAAAAATGAATTCAAAGTTTGAATTTTTTGCGATTAGTCACCAGTTTGTATATGTTAGGAAGTCCGCTCTTTTGACACAGTGTGTCTAGTTTTTCTTGTTTTTTCATCATTTATTCATTTTAAATTATCCTACAGACAGTAAATGTGCGTAATTTCTTTTGTACGTTGGATTCTTAATCGAAATCCCCCCCCCCCCCACAAAAAAAACCCTAGGATAAAACTGCACTCAAAAAAATATTAAAAAGTTTTTATTGAATAATAATAATAATAATAATAATAATAATGTAACAAAAAGGCCCAATTCAATATAAATGATGTAAGTAAGTAATGTAATAAAATTTATTAATACTTACAATAAATTTTATTTTTAAGCAATGAATTTTACCAATTACATACTTATCGCAATAAATACTTATAATTATTTTTTTTAGAATAGATTTTGAATTGGGCGCGTTATTAATATTCTTTGATAAAATTTATCACATTTTTTGAAAAAATACATATTTTTTTTCAATGTGAAATAATTACTGTAGGCAAGAAAAAAAAAAAAAGGAAACAGAAAAATATCCGCTATCTATCTACAAACTTGGAAAAGATCGAGTTGGACTACGTGAACAACTCCTCCAGTGGCTCCCCCCCTCCTTACGGACCATAAATTGATCAACTGTTAGGTATAAGGTACCTTGTCTATGTAAAATGAATTTTTTATAAAAAAAAAAATTTCCAGCACAGAATGATTCTCTTTCTCCTAGCGCACTGCAAGTATAGGTAGTAGGTATACCTACATAATATGATTAAAAAATTCTAAATCCAAAAAAAAATTAGCGTAATGTTTGGAAAATCTGAATCGCGGATTTTCAAGCAAAACTGGATCCAAATACATTGGCGTTTACATGCAAAATGGAATTTGCTGGCGTTCGAAAAAGTATTCCCTTCCCTCCTTTACTTGGAATTTTGTTCTTCATAAAAATTTTTCCAAAAAAAAAAAAAGATGTGTGTTTTCAACATTTCAATTCTCACAAAAATTCCTGGAATAAATACCATAATATCTTAGGTCTTAAATGGGTGCCTTCATTGCGGTTACCTATCACGTTTTTTTGTGTGTTTTTTTGGAGGGGAGGGGGACAGGGGCAGGGTGCATCTAGCTTATTTCGGGCATTAGATAGGTACATATTATAGGTATAGGTACCTATGTGAAAATTGCGATAATTTTGGCGGCAATACGGTCAAACTGATGTTGTTGGAACATTACCTAGGTATGTCTAAATTGCGAGTATTTGACGGACACTATAAGTATATCCAAAAAGGCTTAGTTCTCTAAATACATATGTAGGTAGGTACTCGTTATATTCACCCCTGTAAGTACATAGATGCTTCATGCGAATACCTACATTACATTTACCTACATCAACGGCCAACGCATTTAGTGTGTATACTTGAGTAAGTATAGGTAGATTTGTGGTAGGATTCATCTGCTATTTACCTATTTACTCACTACTCACTTGTGTGGAGGTAAAAATATATACCTACCTTCAAGTAAAATAAACGAAAAAAAAAAAAAAAAAATGAATCGAGTGATTAATTAAAGGTGAAAAATTGATACTTGCATACATACATACTTATAGGTAGGTAACCGTATACCTGCGCGGTATTACACCGACAGCGCGAAGATGGAGTCGTATTTGGCAAGTATTCAAGTACAGCGCATACTTGGAGATATCTAATTTGAAATGAAAATACAATTTTTTAAAACGATAGGTATATCGGTCCTATTTCAAAACATAGTAAATGAGGAAATTTTCAAGGCTGCTCGAACGTTGACTTTTTTTTTGCGTATCACGCGTTTGTGTAAGTATGTAGGTATAGGTAAAAATATGATTGTCAGTAGGTAAGAAAATGTAAATAAATACCCTGCCCAACACTAGTAGTAAAAAATGGGGGAGGGGGGAACGCACACTCGCGAACACAAACAATCGGCATCTACCTAAACCAAAGTAGGTAGGTAGCTAGGTACTAGGTAGTAAGTATAGCTCATACTTCGATACCATTATAGACAGATGGGTGCAGATGGGTATACATAGAATAGATAGGTACCTTAATTTATTACCTATATGACGACATTGACGAGGTCGCGAGTAACGCTGATGCATGAAGGGGCAAAGTAGTAAAAGTAGGTACCTAGCTACCTACGTTCACTTCATTTACGTTGGTACATGTCTTCCATTAATTTGCAAAATATACGACGCGACTGCAAACATTCGCTTTAGTCTAGCGTCTACCTAGCTGTTCGCATGTAGTTCTCGTGATGCGCTCAATGCACATAAAATGGTACCTCCTGTACTAGCCCAAGTGCATAACTACGCACACATATTGGGTACCTACTTATTTTGTAAGTAAGTACAGCACCTATTAAAAATTAACGATGATAAACAAGTCAGCCGAGGCGGGACCTCGCCGCGCCGCCGGTTTTCTCATTTTTAAAATACCAGTAAAAAATGTAGATAAAAAAATGATTTGCAATTTTAATATTCGAACGCGCGTGTATACCGTGTGTGCCTTTACCTATTCAACGTGTACTGTGTACGTGGCAGTAGCGTAACTTGACATTCCCTCTGGGGGGGGGGGACAGAAGTCGAAGGGTGAAAATTTTTTTCTTAGGTATATACTAAATGGGCATAAAGATCTGGGATAATGGGGGGGGGGGTGACAGAACCTTGGTATCATACTTTTCGAACGGCATTTGCAATTGAAATAGTGACTATTTTATGCCCGAGCGAAGCGAGGGCAGAGCTTTGAAAAAATTGATTTTTAATACCCGAAAAATTCATTTTTGAGGGTTTTGAGGGAGGTATTTACGCCACAGGCTTACATATTGAACTTTTGAAGTAGCCAAAATTAATAATAATGTGGTTTACTTACGCCCGAGTGAAGCGAGGGCGAAGCTTTGAAAAAATTTGATTTTTGATGCCCAAAAAATTCATTTTTGAAGGGTGTCGGGGGAGGGGGGGTTGTACCCAACACCCCCCCCCGTATTTACGCCACTGGTACGTGGCATCGTATTATAGGTATTGTACTGCTAGTGTAGGAAGCTACGTACATTAGATAGTAGGTAGGTACATACAACATAGGTACTGCTGCTGCGCCTCGATTATGCGATTATTTCTGCAGAAAATAACGATTATTTTGATATAGTCGATTAATAATCGCCCAACACTAAATGTAATAATTGATTTATTTTAATGTAAAAAGAGAGAGAAAGAATGGTTTCTTAGTAAATCAAGAAAATAATATAATATTCGCGTTCAGCGACCTCAATTCATATGAATTTGACACACATGTCGAAAAAATTGGTTGGTTGTATAAATGGGTGGAAGGAGGGGAGGGGGGGGATTGAACCAAAAATTATGTTGCTGCGTCCTGCGTCTATGCTGCATTTATATAAACTCTGCGATAATATTGAAGAGTTTCGTTCACAATCAGTTTTAATAACATCAAGTTGTGTTTTTCCACCACAAAAAAATAAAATCAACTCTTACGAGCGGGTTGAGATTGAGAAAGGGGTGGTTTCGGGAGGGGGAAAAGTGAAATTTAGTAAAGGTACTTTGGGAAAACATCATTTACCCCATAAAATCACAAAATAAATGAATTCCTTCCATTACATTGCCATATTTCTATCAGCCCCTAAAAGGGGGTAATTTTGATTGGTCATAGCTCCGCCCCACTTGACGCTACAATTTTCGGGGAAAACCTATGTGTAGATTAAAAAGTACTCGACTATTTTTACCGCCAAAACAAAAATCCGAGGAGGGGGAGCAAAAAACCCATTTTAGGGGGCTTTGATCCACCCTGGAGGAGAAAGCAATGGGTCTGACATGGCCGGGTTTTCGTATGTTTTTCGGGGCATGGTCCTAGACATTTTCCAGCAAAAAAACCTTTTGTAGTAATTTTGGCCGGGTTCACTTTTTAATTAGAGCCAAATCAACTGTACTATACTGCCTACGTCTAACGGCAAATGATGATATATGTAGTTGTGAAAATTGGTGTAATGAACAAGTACGTCATACGGATTTTTTAGGCCCGCGGTAGGCAATCGCCAAACCCCATACAAGGTGGTTGAGGGAGATTTAAAGAGGGTTTACACCACCATTTGTCGAAATTGGAGTATCTATCCAATTTTGGTGTCATTTTCATCCATGATTCAACCCCGCTGCATTCAACAATACCATTATTTTCAAAATCCCAGAGGAAAAATCCACACGTTTCGAGCATAATTTGAAGCACCTTCATTTTATGTGGATTGGCAAATTATTTGACGTGCCCGCCCCAATCTATTTGGGCACATTTTGACTTTAAAAATCACCAATTCTATTCGGAAAATAAAGGTACGGAGAGGTCCTACGTTCAAAATGAAAAATTGAGAACTATCATCCCGTCCCTTCAATTCGTAAGTATGGATAGGCGACTAATCTGACACGGCCTGAATCTACTTGGGCAAATTTGGTCGCTAAAAATCACTATTATTTTTCAACTAGTTCGTGCGCCTTCGACTTTTCGCGGGTCGCGGAAAAATATATGAAGACATCCTTTTTGGCATTTTGGGCGGTAAAATATATTTTTTTTTTTGAGATGTTGTTCTTGCACTTGCACTAGGGGTGCGAAATCTATCTACGCTGAATATCTTGTCGTAAGTCGTAATGATTACGGCAACTCGGACAGCGACGCCTTGGTTCACGTTCACACGTGCCCATCATGTAGTCGCGTCGCGTCGTGGTGAATATATTATACATATATCGTAATCGTAACACGGGCTCGTTCATATTTAGTCGGGAGAGTGAGGTTCGGGTGGAATAGAGAAGCTACATTAACCGAACAACGGCGCGATTAGCTACAGTTAAGTTGAACTAGAGTAATACAACCTGCGAAGTCACCGCGTATGCAACTCCAATAGCACGCAATCTATGGAGCCTCGGCGCGGTGTTCTCTGCAGCACTAAAAAACTAATACGTAATTTGTGATGATTTTTTTTTTTTTTTTTTTGCAGCCGGCTGGATAGTTGGCGATGTACGATGCGAATTTTACGAGCATCTGAAAATTATCCCTGAAATGGCCGCCCGCCTCGACAAATTAGCTCGCCACGGAAGTGGCGCGGCGCACATCTTCACCCCACTATTACCACAATAGGCACGTCTGCTTCTCGCGTGGTACATCGATTTTGATCGTTTCGATTCAAGATTCATTTATGTAAGGACGTGTGAATACATAGGTATCTGATCTCAAATTCAAACGAGTTCGCTAATAAAATGCGAGTATATCGGCGTATGTATGTACTGTTGTCTGCCATCGTAAAACATTGACGAATAAAAAACATTTATTAATTTATAAACACGACCTACAGATTTGCCAACAGCAATACAAATACACAAAACACACAAAATTAAAAGAATTACATAGGTACTTGATAAATTCAGTTCAAAATCATTACCGTCGACATGACGCGCCGCGCCGTCCATGATTAATCTAAGATGCTCGTCGCTTGATCGAGAATTTTCCTTTAATTAGTTGCGAAAGATTTATCCTCACTTTGCTACCGTCGATGGTTTTTTTCACCCAAAGCTGCGAGCAAAAAAATATATGTAAATTTAGATAATAGTACATTTATATCGAAATTATTGAGATACATAACATACTGCTATGAGAAAATAAGGGCGATAACGCCGATAACGATGAAATAGACGTAAGGCGCTATTTTGACGCATCACTTACCGCTTCTGTTCTTATAGCGGATATAATAGCGGGAAATTTCAAAGTATTTCTACCTTCGATGAATACAGGCTGACCTCGGAGAAACCATTTCTTTTCGTACATCAATTTACCATCTTCGATTCTGCTCTCGATCAAAGGTTTATCGGACGCGCCGCCACCTATTCGAAAACGTGCAAATTAATACAAAAACTTGGTTTAACGCTACGACGTATCGTCGCGTCGTCAGTAGATACATTATCTACCGATTGACTTCGTTAATTACAGTATCAAAAAACGCGCCTTTTTTGACGCAGCTATATTTAGCCGCGTTGATTTCACGCAGATCGTCGTCGATATCTCTGTCGTCTAATAAATAATTCAACTGAATGGGAGGATTCTTCCTTCGTTTGTCCGGCACCGGTAGAGGATCGTTTGGACGACGTCTCAATTTACGTGTCATAGCCGGTTTAGGCTCCGTTTGGTCACCGCTGATGTCGATCGATAATCTTTGGTTTTCGATATTTTTGCGTTTTTCTTCCAAATCGGCTATCAGCGTGTCTTTGAGTTCGATTTTCTTTTCTTCGAATTCTTTGCTGATAGCTTTCTTTTCGGCGACGTATTCTTTATCGATTATACCTAGCATGTGGTCGCGCCATATTACATTCAATCTTAGTCTGAAAAATATATGTACAGATCGTCCTCATCGAGCATTCAAAGCGTGGACAAAAATTTCAAGTTAATACCTACTCTGCATTTACACTAACCTTTCTTTGTACGCATTTTCCAATTTTTTCAATTTCCTATTGTATTCCGGATGCGTACCTTCTTTGAGTTGCTGCAGTTGTTTCTTAAATCCGGCCAATTTGTCTTGATAAACTCTGTCACATAATAATCGACCAAGGATCGTTAATGGCCATACGTCAAATCTACTAGATACAGATAGCAACTATATCAAACCGTGAATCGGTATACTCACTGTTCTTTCATTTCCACGAAGCCGTCGCATTTTGTAAAATCAATATCCGGCTGAACGGACTCTGGAATATCTGCAACAAATTACACATGATTGTAAAATACCCACGCTAAAAGTATAACTAACACGACTTAGACTGAGACTGCTAACTTTCAGCATTTTCAAGTTCACAGGGAGATGCCGGCAAAACAGGCACGCTGTTATCATCTTGAAATTCATATTCGTCTTTGTGTCGTTGAACAGGTAGTATAGTTTTAACCATTTTACTTCTCACAGCTGACACCAAATACCGCTTCAATTGTAGAGAAATCAGCTACCAGTTATGAAAGTTGCAATAATATAAACGTGCAATTAGGTACTCGGTTGAACGACGAAACGAATCAAAAACCTAATCCATTATTACGTTATTTTAATATTCTTTCGCACGCGAAATTACCATTGCATTCGAATTCACTATGGCTCTGAAATGCTGAAAACTTTGAACGTGGAAACCGAACTATTTGAAAAAATACTTCAATCGATTGATTCTACGCGTCGCAGCAGCCGAAGACGAAAATTTCATTTTTTACCAGTTAAAAAACACTATTTTCCTCTCGAATTCTTATTAAAATGTTAAAATTTGAACGGTACTTCGTAAGTTAGTTTTATCAGTTGGATGATGATTATGATTATTGTTTTTTTTTTTATTTTATTTATTATTATTATTTATTTTAGGGTTTTCACTAAATTCACACAGATGCATTAATGTCATGTTTCAAATTCAAAAACGTCATTCAAGTACGTCCTTGACGTCATTACGTACCAACCAATCGCGAATGGCGAAAATATCTATGAATAAGTTCATATTCATGCTCACCAGGTTCGTTATAGTCAAACGTGGAACAGAAAAGAAACAGAAATTGAACTGATCAAATGACCTGGGGAAACTAGGATTTTTTATTTTTGAGAAAGGAGAAGGGACGACGCCCGACGGGACGGAAGTGAGAAATGAAGAGTATCCGAGTATCGTGTGAATTTCCCGCGGTTGAATTTCGTGTGGCGACATTTGCTAGCGGCGAAAATAATTGACCGCAACGAAAAATTGCCCGTGGTAAAAATAAGTATAAATAGGTACTTGAAAAAAATTCAAAAAAATTGCCCACAGCGAAAAAATTCTCATATAACTATCACAAACGAACAGTGGCGTACCAATAAGAGTGGTGATGGGCGATGGGGTAGCTCTCTCTCTCCCTTTGATTTTTCAGCATTTTGTTGGAAAAATTTGCCATTTTGAACTTGAAGTTGGAGAAATTCACCTTTTTTGCACTCATATTTTTTCAACTTGAGGAAATTTGAGTACAAAATGGTGAATTTTCCAATCTTGATGAAATATGAATAAAAATAGCAGGTTGTCCCAACTTGGAAAAATTCACTATCTATCTGTCTTGGTAGCTGGTACCTATACTAAGTAGTAAGTACTTAATACATTTATATTTTTCCAAGTAGGAATAATGGAATATTTTCGTGAATTTACAGCTTTAATCGCGTTTTCAATTGGCTGCGTGATGAAGGGTGTTTTTTATTTCCTGCCAGCCTTTAAAATTGCGACAAAATACCGCACTTTCTGAGTTAGGTACATATGTACCTACTTACCTACCAAGAGTAACAGGAATAATTATCAAGTATTTTCGTACCAAATAAATATTGAAACATTAAACAGTACAGTCTGAACTAAACGAATACAATTCTATCGATGATTATCCATGTTACATTAGAATATTCCAAAAGAACTTGAATTTGCGATGGCGAATCATTAAACGAAAACCCTTCTCACTATTTTTTTTTGAAAATCATCGATAGGCAGTTGAAAAAAAAATATGCGAGTAACGAATAAAGGTGGCCAGAGGCTGAGAAAATTGGACTCTCTCGAGTCCGAGTCCGAATGGAAGAATCCATAAAAATCTCAAGTGTAAATAAGTGGGTACCATACCTAAGGTGGTACTCGGGTAGCTTGAGACAACGCTTGTTGATTTAATTTTTGTACTTGTGTTATACCTCGGTAATGGGTACTAGGTAGTAGGTACCCACCTATACTTACTTGGGTATTTGACGAACGCCCGAAGGGATTCTCATTACCCAGCGAGCCAGCAGGTATCAAGTATACCGACTGGTAGGTTAGGTACATTAACATTACATAGGTACCGCATCACGTTCGATGCGTAATGATAATGATTTCCGTATATTTTGTATTCTCATTCTTACGTGCACGTTAATACGCTACGTAGTACGTAGTACGTACCACAGGTAATAGGTTTTAAACAGTAGATACCTACTCACACATTGCATTCCGGGTCAAGGGGTACCTAATCGATGAATAATTTTTTTTAGCAACAGCAACCAGTTTGGTCGGACTTGGATGCCGAAACAACTTCTCGCGCAAGTTTCGAGGAAGCGAAAGAGTTGGGAGGCGCAAAGCGACGCGATGCAACGCGTAGCCGTAATCTTGTCGCGCGTCGCGCCGATTATTCAGTTTTCCGCGGCATACCGGTTGGTTGTATCTTTTTTCGCGCACGAAAGTATAATATAGGGTATGTACGTACTTCGGTACCTAGATAATTTGTTTACGCGTTTTCATTTTCAAACTTGTGCGGAAATTTTAAACGCAAAATAAATATTACGTACGCGTATACGTAGTATACCTATCCTACCCGTCTACCTTCCTACTCACTCACTCACTCACTCACTCACTTACTTACTTACTTACTATAAATTCGTTACTTGCTTACTATAATAAATTCGTTAAATTCGTTACCTATCCATCTATCCACCTGTCTACCTAGCACGCACCTAGTACCTACCTACCTACCTACCTACATTTATCGTAGCCGGTCTACATATGCGGCGTGGTTGAAATGTGTAAAACTGTAAACAAGTTGCGTACTTACTTACACTTTGCGTACAGAGTGCGGAGTGAAAAGTACATATAAAATTTGCTGACAATTTGCCGGATCGTATTTTGTAATGTAAGTTGATTGAACTTGAACGCACCTATTTATGTATTAGGTAGATTGGTAGATACCTCTACCTACCTAGGTATCTATAAGTTCGCAGGGGCTGAAAGGCGTAAGTAGGTACTCGAATAATTGATAATTGATAATTGATAATTGTTTATTATTATTTCCGCGACATACATTTTACATTATTACAAGTTTATCGACCCCTCTATACGCATATGCGTGAACGAGGGGCCGGACAACTTACTCACTAACAGAATAACACAAACAAACAAGAACCAAAAACGAACTAAAAATTTTTTACGAGCTAACAAATTTATTTTTGCGAGGGGAGAGAGGGAGGGGGTGAGCGTATTCAAAATCGAAAACCAGTAAAACCAGTAAATCAAAAGGAGGATTTTACCACCTAGGCTGGTAAATCATCTATTTAGGCAAATCTAAGATAGGTCATATGTACATCCACATGCAGGTAGTGAGTAGAGAGTAGGTATGCGTTTTGCTTCGCCTAAACGCCAACTTGGAAGCTTTTGAATACTTGGATACCTATATGACCTCGCTGACGAGATTTGATGCTAACGGTTCAAAAAAATAAACTTCGGTACCTCTACTCGTAGACCTGTACCTACCTACACCTACGTTGTTGTTGTTGTTGTTGTTGTTGTTGTTTGTTTCACGCTCTTCTTGGTACCTCGCATAGACTGCAATGCTTCCTTACTTGAATCGACAATACTAAAATTTTCGTCATTCTTCGTACCTGTTACCTAATATAACATAGCTAAAGCTATATCTAAGTCAGTTTGAATTCAGAACTATACTTACAGTACCTATACAGTGTAGGTGTAGGTATACCCTGATGTGTACTTGCATTACAAATTCGTATACTTACATAGGTTGGTAACACAATACATGTGTACCTCCTACCTTCTTACTTACTACATAGGTATGCAAGTACATCGGCCTGATAATAAATATGGTATCTACGTAGGTAGTGTAGGTACCTACATAAATATGACGAGACGTGAAAAACCTATCATTCTTATGGTGAAGGGAGTCAAATGTAAGATTTCGGTAGGTTCCTGATAAGAAAATGTACGAGAAATCGAATGGAGCGAAGCGCAGCTCAATCCGAGCAAAACTCGCCGAGTTATCGTATGCTGCTTTGGAGTTGAGAAGTGATAAAAACAACTTTTCGAGAAAAAAGCTCTTCAAGTTTTTCAGTACATCTTCTCAATTTTTAAAATCATAAAAAATTATAGAAATGAAAATAATTATGATGAAAAATTGATTGTCGTACCTCGTACCTACTCGGCTTCTCTCGGCGCGTCACAATATAAATTGGGCCGTAGAGTTGGAATATCGTGGGAAATTTTCAAAGGCAATGGCGGAAAATGGAAAACAGAAGAAAATCCATTGTTAAACAGAAAAAAAAACACCACCGGAAATGTCGAGAAAAGAGCAAGAAATAAAATGAAAAACTTTGGGGAAATTTAACCAAAAAATGTTGAAAAACAGACTAAGTACGTAGACACTTATATGTACTCATTCTCGTATTATCGAACATGAGTAAAAATACAAATATTATGTACTTAGGTAGGTATTGGTATGTACAATTGTACATGTACCTTGGTATTATGAGAATAATTACCGAAACAGAAACAGAAGCAAATACCTACTTACAGATATGTATGGTACCTGCCTCATAATGAAATGACGGGACTGACAAAAAACAAACAAACAAACAAACGAAACAAAACAAAAAGTACCTATGTAACCGATTTACCTTGAACATTTTTGATGGTGTTGAACAGGTTTAAAAATTGTTTCCGTGCTGTGGTAGGCAGTAGGCAGCAAGCGCTAAGCAGCTACAAGTATATGTGACGGCGAATACAGAAAGGGTGTATCGACCCAAAAATCGTGTTTTTCTAAATTGTTGATTTGGATAATTTGTATACTAAATTTCTCATTAAAATCAACAATTGAAAAAACATGATTTTTGGGTCGATACACCCTTTCTGTATTCGCTGTCACATATACTTACAATAGGTATTTTAATTACGCTGCACAGCTTGCAGTGAAGTGAAGCAGTATCTGAATTGAATTTTTGAATAGTCCCATCGCATGCATCGACTCGCCGTTCATCCACCTATCGAATTTAAATTTTTTGAATCGTCGCGTTTCTAGCCTGAAGAATACATAACTCCAATGTGCATGCAAAAAATAGATTAAAAATATGTACATAGCATAAAAACACGGGTACTTACCTAGATACCTATTTTAGTACCTATTCTAGACGAATGAAACTGAATTTCAGAACATGCTTCCGTTAACGGGGGTATGAAGTAAACAAATAACACTGAGGGGTTTAAATATGCAACTTGAAAAGACGATTCTGACGAGTTCAAGAATACATATTTGAAAAAAATGACCCATTCACAGGAGTTGGTCACCAGACCACCGACGAAATTTTCATTACCTATGTTATGTACTTAGCTAACATGAAAAAATGTTTTTTCTGGGCATTAAATACCCAGTTTTTTCATAGCTTCGTCCTCGCTTCGCTCGGGCATGAACATAATTACAATTCCCAAATTATTTTTAGGCAACGTTGAAGAAGAATGTTCCTTTCCCCCAAAATTCCTTCCGGTACTTCATGTCTTTTTCCTCAATTCGTATTCTCCTAAAAAAAAAGCTTCCAACGCCACCGACTGCGAATTTGTTCTCCCTCCTCCCCCCTAAAATAACATCAAATAGGAATTTTGAAATCATTAGTATACGAAAAAATCACTTTTATGGCCATTAAAAATTCAATTTTTCAAAATTTCACCCTCGCTTCGCTCGGGTATAAATTAAAATCGCAATTATTCAACTTATTTGAGGCGACAAGTGTCAAAGAAGGCTCCCTTCTACTTCTTCTTTATGAGATTTTTCTGGTATTTCTAGTCTTTGTATCTATTTTGCGGTTTGTACCCTTCCAAAAAATCTAATGTCATTGACCTGGAGCGTAGCCCCCCTGATCCATTTTCCTAAATTCGCCTATAATCGCGCCACCGATTAGCATAACCTTTTCTTTTTAAATTTTTTTTATTGGGGTCTTTTCTCATCAAAGGGAACAGAATTAGGAGGCGGCACCGTCAAATTTAAAAAAAAAAAAAAATGAAACTTGACACACCCTAGTGCTCGCGCAACAGAAGCTCACACATTTTTGAAGAAAGGCCATCAAAAATCTGACACTTTATTTATTTTTTTCAACAGTACTCATTTTACGTAGTGCTGAAAAAAAAAAAAAAATGAAATCCTAAACTTATTTCGGTGGCCAAGATATGAAAATAAGTAGGTAATTCGTGTTTTAATATGTATCTTGATAGCTTGTGTTAAGTAGTTACTTTTCGTTACGCCACGTACAACGGCAACACTGGGAGTCAACACTGTAAACAACACAACCGGTAGACCAGCGACGGTGTGAGAGCGGCGCAGTCATCTCACTTCTACGAATACGTTCATGCTATACGCATCACCTCTTTCTTGAACTCGTACACTTTCGTACATTAACCTTTTTGTGTGTGTTATTGACCGAATATATTTATTTTCTCTTTTGATCTTTGAGCTTTTGTTCGTGTATCCTGAAGACTTTGTGCTTTCTATACGTGGTACGTATCTGGTATCGACTATCCCCCTAACATGGTAAGCAGAGCGTGTGAGACGATTTTCCGGCTGGCCTTTGTCGCCGGGAGCGTTTCTCACCTCTGAATCGTTTATTATTACTTTGAATATCGCAATACTTTTTATGCTTTTATTTGAGTGGCTATAATTATTTGATCAGTGAACTAACAAATCGCGGTAATTGAACTTCGCGTAATCGATAATACTAACTCCACAATAATGTGTTGAAGTCTTAGAACGATGTCTCTGTCTCTGTCTATATTGCCGATTAGCCTTGATCGTTTGATAAAGAATACTGGCATAATTTTAGATCGTTAAAATGACAAAATAAAAGTGAAAATGTGAAACTTTACCGAAAAATTTTCTTTTCCTTGATCGTTAAAAATTGAATCATTATTACAGAATTTACACAAAAGTAAAAATCAAATTGAATAATTAAAGCAGACTAATTTTCCAAGTTGATATTATATATAAGAACGGCAAAATGTAGATTGTTGAATACTGAAATAGTCACTACTGAATAGCTTAGATCGATAAATTTAGAATAATGGAATTATCAAAAGCTTAGATCGTTAATAAATGAATGCCTATAAATAGTATTTGGAATAAGCAAATTAGTTTTAAAGTTAGATCGTTGATTTTTAGCACGTTTGAAACGTTGAACTAAATTATTTAGATCGTTTACCTTAGCCCGTTTGAAACATTGAAATAAATTATTTAGATCGTTTATTTTAGCACGTTAGAAACGTTGATATAATAACTTTGATCGATAATGCAAAATACATGTAGCTTAGATCGATAGTCTGGAAACTACCCAGCAGTTTAGAACGGAAAATAAATAGAAAATATCTTTCACACTGACGAGTATTAATTAAGCTAAAGTGTACAACGAAATGTTAAATAACTTAGAACGGTGAATATTATAAATTTGACGTTAAAATGCATAAAATAGTGACAATGCAACTATAAAGTTTAGATCGATACGCTACATTCAAATATCTCAGCTCTTTACATCCATCGCAGAACTCGTCGCAAGATTAGTATGTACCTACAGAAGTGGAATTACCTAAACATGAACGTGTTGCCAAAAGAAATATCTGCTCCAGTCAATAGTATATTTAGATCGTCACTCAACCAAGCAGCCAAATTCACGGATATCTACTTCGATCTACTCGATGAAGAAAAGAAGATAATCAACTATGGGCCACCTTCTCGAGAAATAATACTTAGTACCTTATCAACTCACAACAGCTTATGTCGCAGGAATATCGCAGATTTAACTGCCTACAAAGTTTTACCAGTTATCATTAGATCACATGTCACTAAAATAACGCTTGTTTTACACTTAGATCGGTCATAAATTATCAGAAATGTAGTACGTTTTAGATCGGATAATAGAAGAAAAATCAAATTGAAGTAATATTTAGAAAATTATATGCACCCATTGAAGTTTAGATCGGCTCCGGAACCCTATGATGAATTAATATGCTCATACTGTGAATTAGCATTTAGATCCAACACAAATTGACTCTATATAGCTTTGATGGAAAATAAAGATCCAAAATTAGAAAAATTTCTTTTAGAACGGCTCCAGTAATATTACCTAGAAAGCTTAGATCGTAAATTTTGTTGAGAATACAACAATTAGGCCAAATTAAATATGTCTAAACTGATCGTAAACCCTAAATTGGTATCAAAACGATTGAATATTTTAGCATGTCACTAGTGAATAATGTCTAGATCGTAATATTTGAAAAGTAATACCACTATTTGATTATTAAAATGAAAATGTTAGATCGGTTAAAATCATGAAAAGTAAAAACTAAGAAAATTAATAGAGGATAGATATAATGATAGCCAATACTAGATCGTTGAATTCGGCAAACTTTATTTAAAGACAGACAGATGACCAAAATTAGAACGGAATAGGATTTTCTTGAGATTACATTATTTACATTGAAACTTTTACTAGATGAGAAAATTTAGATCGAACGACATAATTATTGTTAAAATTGAACGTCATAATCTTTTTGATCGGCCATGTATACATTAAAATGATATTAAAATGTAAAAATTGGATACGAACACCTCTTGAAGTTGAATATTTTAGATCGATTATTAGAAGCCAAAGTAGTTGATGCATTATATATTGAAAATTAGATCGTTATTTGATCTATAGCAATGTTGAACATTTGAAGAATACAAAATTTGCACTTATAATTAGACCGGGGATTAAAAATTCAGTGTTAAAATTTGCACTTAGAAGCCTAAAATGCACCACATTTAGAGCGGACACATTCATAGTTTAGATCGAATAGCAAATTTATTGATCGGTATGTACGTAGAAATGAAAATATCAAACTACGAAGAATATTCAAATCTCAGTCAAAACCGGCAATACATCGTTTGGAACGTAACTCGTCGTCAGTCCATTGTAACATTCGAAGCAGCGATGAACTCAACGCGTCCAATGAATGATGACGTCACATTCGCACCCTAATAGAAGACCGAATACAGTAACCTTGAACAACGTTGAAGAATATCCAAAGCAACGTAGCAACGTGAACGCTTATCTACAACATACGACGTTGGTTAAAATCAATAGCTTGGAGCGACACAAAAGGATAGTTTAGATCGTTTTCAAAATGCAAATCGTCGTAGCAGATACAATAGAAATACCAAATCGATGAAGAATCTTTCCTTATGACGTAGCTGACTAAATCTTATCTACAAACATTCCTGCCAAACAAAAGTCGAATACCAGCATATTTTTTTCCTCATCGAAGAATCAACTCAAAATGGTCACAACGTTTAAAAGACATTCCAAAAGATGACTCATACTTTCCTGAGCAACGTGGAGCACTGATAAAGGATTTCTTTTAGATCGATGACGCATACAATATTATACAATGGGCAAAACCGAACACATGATTCATACCTCTAGAACGTTATCTTTTATATCCCTTATATAGAAAATGGATTTTTTTTAGATCGATGGATATTTCCTTTAATTTTAACTAAAATTCTAGATCGATATGCAACCATTGCTATGATAAAATTCCTAGTCGATGACGATAGTACTCAGAATGATACCTGGAAATTGAATAATTTTTTTAGATCGATGACTAGTATGACACGTCACCTTTACTATAGTGATGATAAAATTCTCAAACGATGATAAATAAATCTAGAAGAATACCCAGAACACGAATGAAACTAGAATTTAAATTGAATGACTAATACATGCATTATACTCATTTTTTACAAAAATTAAATTGAAATTTAGATCGATGACGTTTCCCTCTTTAGCCAGAATTAGTTGAACACTTGTTTAGATGAATATTCACACTACGAAAATAGCATAAAAACTGAATATTTTTCATACGCTTAGATCGTGAACAATTTACTATGCTTAGATGGTTATATATTGAATTAGATATGAAAATAAATGACTATTTTTTAGAATCGTACCTTACGTAATAATTAGATCGATAAAACGAAAATTGTGTAGAATAGTATCATTGAATAATGAGTTAGCCACTCAATAAATTAAATCGCTTAAATTGCTTGTTTAGAACGATTAATTAAAAGAACCCTACATGGAAAAATGGAATTTGTGCATTGTTTATCCATTATTAAAAAGCCTATTGCAAAGGTGGGTTTCAGTGAATGCACAGATAGCAACGTTTTGTTTAGATCGAAAACTTGAATAAATCGTAACAATTAAAAATTGAAACGAGAATATTGCTTTGATCGAAAATTAAGATAATTAGAAGTTGAAAATTTTTTTAGAACGATTATTGAAATTTGAACGAATATTTTTTGAAATATTTTGAACGATTTGTGGAGTTTTCTAAAACCCTTCGTGGTCTCCAAATATAGGCCTGAAAATTTTAGATCGGACTATAATTTCTAAAATTTCGTTACGCCACGTACAACGGCAACACTGGGAGTCAACACTGTAAACAACACAACCGGTAGACCAGCGACGGTGTGAGAGCGGCGCAGTCATCTCACTTCTACGAATACGTTCATGCTATACGCATCACCTCTTTCTTGAACTCGTACACTTTCGTACATTAACCTTTTTGTGTGTGTTATTGACCGAATATATTTATTTTCTCTTTTGATCTTTGAGCTTTTGTTCGTGTATCCTGAAGACTTTGTGCTTTCTATACGTGGTACGTATCTGGTATCGACTATCCCCCTAACAGCTTGTTGTTCGAGGAGAAAAATCCGTCATTTCCGAAATTTTGCAACAAAATTTTATTACCTACTGATTTTTTAAGAAAATTTGCCGTTTGCAAAAAATACGAGAGCAGAACAAATCTACCAGCTGCCGCTGGCAATCGAGGAAACACCGAACCAGCGCAGCGTTCGCACAAAACGAAAAACCGAGTACACGAGCGCGCAATCCTATCCGATTGATATTGATAATGATTAATTAGGCTAGCTTACCGCTTTGCGAATTGATTTTTAATTTTCTATGGTCGCTGTTCGATATTTGATACTGGTGCGCTCGTCCATTTGGCCATGGGTAGACGTAGATATGTACCATTAGATACGGATTGCGCCCACGCTACGCTACGGCTATGGCTTAGTAAGTGCTTACCTACGCACGCATGCATACTCGTAGATTTTTACGTAGCTATGTGCTATTGCAACTGCAACTTCACCGATGGGATTTGCCATAAACATACATATACGTAGAGTCTACTCGCAAAGATATGTGTACCTTGGTCTACGGCTCTACGAACAGTGGCGTCGGAAGCTTTTTTTGGTGTGTGGGGGGGGGGGGGGGGAAATTAGTACTAAGACTTGGAGTATGATAAGTTTCATTCTGTTGCTTCAAAATAATTTATACAACCGCGATGTTGTTCGTGTTCGAGCAAAGTGAGGACACAAAACTTTGAAAAAGTTGATTTTTTATTGCCGAAAAATGCATTTTTTATTTTTCATGTTTTACTACTTTAAAAATGTACATCTGAAGTAATGGGGGTGGGGTGGGGGTGGGTGGTACAAATGATACATTGAACCCCACCAGGATTAGAGGGTAGGTGAGGGGTACAATGCACCTCTTGTACCCCACTTTCCGACACCGCTGTTTCTACGGAGCCTTTGAAGAGGGATTTAAAAAAAAAAAACATATTGGTAACTTGGCACCTATACCGACTACCTACCTCAAATTTTGATAGAATGTTATGCGGTATAGTTTACTTTATGGTACGTAGTTTGGGAGTTGGACTGCGAATAACCAGTAAGAAAATTCAACGTGAACGCAACGCGAATAGGCATAGCGCTGTGTTGGCGCATTTACTTTTACGCAAATACTTAATTATGCATCTTCGTTCTGCGAAAATTCGAGGTGCTTCTATCGCTCGGGCGGGGGGCGCGGGCGCCTTCTATGCAGCGCTCGTAGGTACGTGGCTTCGTTTCACTGCACTCGACTGCACTCCACTTCACCTCACTGCGCTTCGCTTCACTTCGCGCCATCGCTTCATCGTATCTCATATCGCGGATTCACGCGAAATAACGTAAACATACCTACCCCCGGACGCGACGCACTTTTATTTGCACCGCGTTTCTTTATGTTTACGTTTGCGTTTGCGTTTTAGTAGGTCACTACTAGGACGAGCATATTTTGCATAACTCGGCGTCGCCGTCGCGTCGTTTATTAAGAATTATCAGAGCGTTATATAATACCTACATAACTACATAAAAATATCCTCGCTTGCGATTAAAATACCTGAAATGAAACGATATACATACATATGTAGGTACATTGCACCTACTTACACATACCTACCTACCTACCTACCTAATTCTTATTTACGTACATACATCGCATGTACGTAAAAGTGTACCCTGGACGGTAGGTATATATGTATATAGGTACCCAAGACCCATGCCGTACTCCACGGGCTTATCAGCTGAAAAGCGCGGAAAAGAAAAATGAAACGAGAAACGGAGAACGCATAATTGATGATGTCATTGAGTATAAGTCACATTATTGCCGAGTACGCTGCATTGTGTCTTCGCAAATACACTTACTCACTAGGGTGGAGTGAAAAAAAAAAACATATTTTGGATTTCGACCAAATTTGGTGGGGTGGTTTACTTTGAGTGGGAGACCTCCCAAAAAAAATTTGAGCCCCCAACCCCCAAGGTGCAGGTGAAGGGGAGCAGGGGATGCTCAAAGTGCACCTCCTTTTGAAAAAAACGCTGTTTTTTGTGTTTTATTGTCAAAAAAAAATTGCGCGAGAGGCTGTCGTAGCACTTATTTGTTGCGATTTGAGTTTCTACGTCTCCCTGAAACATCGCCATCTTTCTCCGATCAAAACTCAGAGCGCTACCAGGGGGTTGAAAAGTTGCGGATTGAATTTTCGCGAAGCTGAAATGATTTTTTGTTCGTCGGGGAATTGAACGAATTTTTTTTTTTAAATCACTAAAAGCAAGTATTGAAGAAAAAATATGAAAATTTTATACACCAGTGCAGCCAACAGCGAATCGTAAAATTCCAAAATACGGAATTTATATCGACTTTAAATTGATCATTTTTTCGCCGAAAAATACTAGGTATGCATTTTTTTTTCAATCACCAGAAGCATAGGTATTTTGGAAATTTTTTGAAAAATTTTGTATGTCAGTGCTGCCAGTTACAAAATGTGACGCGCGACACTGTGGAATTTACGTCGATCAAGGAATAAATTTTTTATCACTACCTACCTAGCGGTACCTACCTAAGTACCCACCTACCTCTAGTCTGTATAACGTGTATTGAGGCGATCAAGCGAACAAAAATCGTCTCGAATTTTGACGAAAATTGACGAAACAGTCGACCGTGAATGGGGAAAACTTCTAAAATATTTTGGGCCCCTCAGAACCATCGGAGACGCAACCGACGCGACGGAGCTCCAGAGGACTTTAAAATGAGATCATTTTCGAAAAAACCTCCTGTTGCGAAATACATATTTCTTCTAAATTTTTACGTCACGTCACTGATTCCAATATGCATTAGGTATTGAATTTCTATTAGGTACCTGACGCTATTTTCGAAAAATTCCAAAAGGTACCTAATACCTAGGTACTTAGTTCGCGTTGTGATTTGAGAAGTAGGCAGGATTTTATTTTGGCTATTGCAAGAAAATTGAATAAATTCTTTGTGGCGTTTTCGTCCGCCAAAATTTTTTGAAAATTACGTAAACAGGTATCTACCTAGGTATCGACCAAAAAAGATGCCCGCTGGCGCGAAAGCCGGATTAAGACTATAACTACATACAGAGGTATGTATAAGGTACCTATAGGCATAGGTATATACGCACTATCTATGTAGTACCTACTTTAACGGGAGTGCGCGGTGGACTCTCCGTTATCCTCCCGCCCAAGAAGATTACCAAATTACATACTTACGTTACATAGGTAAGTAGGTGTCGAATAAATTTGACGTTAGAGCGATTCGCTGGTACAGTGCCACTGCCATTACCAATTACTTACCCCCTTTCTTCTCCATTCATGAACTTTATTTACTTATTCTGGAATAAAAAATTTACCATGAAATTGTTTAAATACGAATACCTGTGCGCATGTACAAGGGGAAGGGGCACACGCATGGGGCTCTTTACGCGCACGTTATGCTTTCGGATTCTTGCCTCACCAACACGCAACACCGTCACCGTCATCGTGTTTCACCAAAGAGGAACGATAGATTGAAACTACCATCCGCAATTTGCCCTGAGGCTGAGGAAACTTGGCTTCCATGACCCAAAATGGGTCCATGGGGAGGTAGTGGGGAGGGTCGAACCCAAATTTTTTCCCCAATAATCGAGTGTGGTATCAAAATCAAGGTTTTTTTATTCGTGGATTCCATTTCCAATGCTATTTCATCGAAAAACACAATTATGAAACCATAAAGAAAGGTCGTGAGGAGCTGAAAATTGAAAATTTTTCACAATTATTTATTTCCATTTGCCCTCTAATGGTCTCATTTCGGGGTTTTCGATGAAATAACCTCGGAAATGGAATACACGGATAAAAAACCTTGATTTTGAGACTACACTCGATTATTGGGGAAAAAATTTGGGTTTGACCCTCCCCACTACCTCCCCATGGACCCATTTTGAGTCATTATGTCGGAAACGAATTTTCCGGGTTAAAAAAAACATGATTTTTGATACCACACTCGATAATTATAGAAAATTTTCAATTTGACTTCTCCCTACCCCCTCATCATATGGGCCCATTTTGGGTTATGAATGTAGTTTGAAGTCAAAATGGCCTCAGAAATGAATTCAGAACCTCTGAATACCTCCTGGAATTTTTTTCCTTCGAAAAATCTGTTTGAAATATTCTGCATCAATTTTGATGAGTTGTCATTTTCAATCACACTCTTTCATATCCTCGCGCTGTCGCACTTTTCCCCCGGGGACGCAAAAAGGGTACCAGCGGTTAAGATAGGCGAATCTGCCCCCGAGCTGAAATTTGAAACTAAACGACGGAATTTGGTCCTTAGGGTCTGAAAACCACCTGGTAAAAATTTTGGCCCCCTACCCCTCCCCTAACCCGAGTTGTGGGGCAAAACGTTACTTTTTTCAGCATTTTCATTAAAAATTTCTATCTCCGAGAGTTTTCAACCAAATTTTTTCAAATTTACGTGAGTTATACTCCATACTGAGGGGTATTAGTGGGTGGTTTGAAAAAAAATTTTTGATGATTTTTTCTAGCCAAAAATCGCATTTTAAAACTTGAAATCGAGTTTTCTACATGATGTTGCAGAGGTGCAAAAATGAAAAAAATATATATCATGTATCTAGTCCCTACAACGTAATATTTTTTTCAGAATTTTTTAGGTGGGTGGAAGACCTTCAAAAACGCAAAAAACCGCATTTTTATCACGTTTTTCGCTCAAAAAATGGTCATTTTTGGCCGAAAATTTTTTTCGGGTAATAATATTCCAGAATACGTATTTTTACGCCACTTGCCCGATTTTCACTTTATTTCATTCTTTTTTGAATGATTTTCGCAATTTCAAGTAACCTAAAGCGCAAGACTTAAAATGTATTATATGTAACTTTCCTTATACCTGTATAAAATTATCATACGGAAAACACTGAAAGAAAATTTGTGTTCAGTAGCTCGAACTACCTTCGAAAAATTCATTTGCATGAGCAGAGCACTCAAATTTCGAAAATTCACTTTGTAATCAACAAATTTTTTTTCAACAATACTTACGTTGCTAGTGCTACCAATATCATTATCAACAAGAGGTGTGGTGAATCCGCCCTTGAAACCAGTTTTGACCGCTCCTACCCCCAAAAGGTCAACCATGATGAGAAAACATTCCAGAAAAAATTTCAGACCCCTAGCGCAAGTGTTTTCGGAGAAAGGGGCCAAAATGTGTTTTTTCAATGGATTTTTTCGTATTTTTGTGATTTTTTGCTAAATGTAGATAAAAGTTGCGAGTTTTTTTTTTAGATGAATTTTAGGGAGTTGGAGGAACCCTAAAAAATTTTTTCAAAATTTTTGGTTCATTTTTTGCCGAGTTATGGCATTTTAAAAGTTTTGTCTTCGTTTTTTGAGTTTTTTCACCAAGGGCATAGTCATTTTTTAGAATAATTCAGATTTCACTCAATGTTCTCGAGGTTCAGACCAAAAATGACTAGGCTATTTTTCAATTTCTTCATTGACATGTTATGAGCCCGTGAACATCGTACTTCCTACGAGAGTGCCGTGGGAAATACATTACAACGTTACTGTATGCGCTACATGCGAGGGGTGGTTAGTTTTTATTTTTTTTTTGACAATGCTCTACCACTTTGATTTTTTTGAAATTTTTGTGGTATATTTATAAAAATGAATGGCACATCTTTTGGGGGGAAAAGTTCTATTGTACCTTTGTCCTTTCAAGACAAAATGGCCGCTCAAAACTTTTAAAATGCCATAACTCGGCAAAAAATGAACCAAAAATTTTGAAAAAATTTTTTAGGGTTCCTCCAACTCCCTAAAATTCATCTAAAAAAAAAAACTCGCAGCTTTTATCTACATTTAGCAAAAAATCACAAAAATACGAAAAAATCCATTGAAAAAACACATTTTGGCCCCTTTCTCCGAAAACACTTGCGCTAGGGGTCTGAAATTTTTTCTGGAATGTTTTCTCATCATGGTTGACCTTTTGGGGGTAGGAGCGGTCAAAACTGGTTTCAAGGGCGGATTCACCACACCTCTTGTTGATAATGATATTGGTAGCACTAGCAACGTAAGTATTGTTGAAAAAAAATTTGTTGATTACAAAGTGAATTTTCGAAATTTGAGTGCTCTGCTCATGCAAATGAATTTTTCGAAGGTAGTTCGAGCTACTGAACACAAATTTTCTTTCAGTGTTTTCCGTATGATAATTTTATACAGGTATAAGGAAAGTTACATATAGATATAATACATTTTAAGTCTTGCGCTTTAGGTTACTTGAAATTGCGAAAATCATTCAAAAAAGAATGAAATAAAGTGAAAATCGGGCAAGTGGCGTAAAAATACGTATTCTGGAATATTATTACCCGAAAAAAATTTTCGGCCAAAAATGACCATTTTTTGAGCGAAAAACGTGATAAAAATGCGGTTTTTTGCGTTTTTGAAGGTCTTCCACCCACCTAAAAAATTCTGAAAAAAATATTACGTTGTAGGGACTAGATACATGATATATATTTTTTTCATTTTTGCACCTCTGCAACATCATGTAGAAAACTCGATTTCAAGTTTTAAAATGCGATTTTTGGCTAGAAAAAATCATCAAAAATTTTTTTTCAAACCACCCACTAATACCCCTCAGTATGGAGTATAACTCACGTAAATTTGAAAAAATTTGGTTGAAAACTCTCGGAGATAGAAATTTTTAATGAAAATGCTGAAAAAAGTAACGTTTTGCCCCACAACTCGGGTTAGGGGAGGGGTAGGGGGCCAAAATTTTTACCAGGTGGTTTTCAGACCCTAAGGACCAAATTCCGTGGGTTAGTTTCAAATTTCAGCTCGGGGGAAGATTCGCCTATCTTAACCGCCCGTACCCTTTGAAAAAAAATACTGTACAATTCGAAATTTTATAAGGAATCAAATGCCGCAAACCCGAACGCTCTATCTTAATTTGGACGTCTTCGGCGTCAGTTTTAAGCCGCCGAGTCAGTAGGGGTAATTTTAGCGTTTCGTTGCCGCGTGCCGCTGCCGGTAGTGGACAAATACTCGTATGAGTTCGGGCGCGCTCCGACAATGTTTCGAAATGGGCTGTGACTGTGAGGCACGGGTTAACATACATCAATGGGGCTGAAATTTTTTTTGTGTTATTTTCTCATGGAGTGGACCAAATTAGGGAGGGGGGGGGTCCCCGACAAAAATTCCAAAAAATTTTTTTACCAAGTATAAATAACAATACTTAAGGGACATCCTAAGGTACATAGCTATCAAATATACATACTTATGTATTGAATTTCCTTGCACCTATTCTCGTACAGTAGTCGTATGTATTTACAAACGCCTTAATACCATATAGGTACCTATTTAAGCTCTGTACACAGCCAAAAACGCAAGACGTGAAACAAGACGAAATGCACTGTGATTGGACATAAGACATACCTAATCAACGCGTAAGAAATACCCGTAAGAACGGGAATCTTACGTTTCAACATAAAAATCAGCCAATCACAGCGCGTTTCCATATGTCTTTTTAGCCTCTTAGGTATGTCTTGTGTAGACAGTAGATGATACTTGGATTGTAGATGCTAAGTAGAAAATGATTGCTTACCAAGCTCGCACGAAGAAGAAAAAATCCCCTGTGCAAACAAAGGTTGATATTTTAAAATAGGTACCTACCTAATTATATGTGCTTATGAGCAGATACATATAGGTACCTAAGCAATGGCACGCAGTTTGGAAAAAGTTGCCACGTAGGCATTCAAATCGCAGGTTTCACCGGGTGTTGTACGTGAGCACTGAGCAGGCAGGCAGGCAGGCAGGTAAGGAACCTAAAGGTATACGTAGGTACATACTACATACCTCCAAATCTGCGTATCTATGTGTAGGTAGAGGTACCTACGTTTTCGAACAGACGAGTGAAGATACAGTAGACTAGTATGAAGTTGAAGAACTACATAAGTGTATAGTATAGGTACCTACTACCTAGGTACTAAGTACATACCTACTATACGTACATAGCTATCGCAGTTATGCTCGTCCAGTATGTAGGCAGGTACCGATATTGTATGGACCTATCTACAATATTTGAGAGTAAAAACTGTATACTTAATTATATAGGTGGCCAAGGTGCCGAGGAGAAAGTTGAAACCTGTAATAAACCTCGAGTCTCGAGAGATGAATCGCCGCGGCTGACTAATGAATTCACATCATTGTCCGGATTACTCAATCATGTGAAAATACATAGAGCGGTATCTTGTACCTTCGGCTTCAGCGGCTGTTAGTAGACTTAGTAAGTACTTATTTACAGTTAGTTTACATCGCATCGCAGGTATCGCGCGTACATTCGTAAGAATACGTAGGTACGATTACGAGTAGACCATCCTAGTCAAAAAATGGGGTTTGAGTTGAAGCGCTGATTCCCGGCCTTTCAGAACAAGTACAATCGATGGTGGGGTGGGGTGGAGGGTGTGGGGGGACCTTATTTCGAAAATCAAATTTTTACCCTTAATGGTATGGTGGTTTCTAGGAAGGGAGGGAAGGAGGGGTAGGAAGAACAGGGTTTAGAAAAATAATGCTTGAAGAAAACTGAAAAAATTTCTGTTTCCATGTAACTTGTAATCTGTTGTAAGTACCCCTTACTAACAACAAGTCCCGGAAATATTTCAACTTTTCATCTTGAAATTTGAAAATAACGCGAGAAAAAAAAAACATAGGTACTTAAAATCCGAAAATGCAATTTTCATGCGGTTTTGCGCAAACATGTGAAACGGAAAGTTTCGAAATGTCAATTTTGAGGGACTTGCGTCGCGTCGTGGCGTCTCCCTCGAATTTCGAAAGTAGGTGGTGATGACACTGATGACATTTTTGAACTCGGCGGGATTCGATCGTCGTATAAAAATGACACCAAAATCTGATCGATATTCCTACTTTTTAGAAAAATGAGAGGTCCGAACCCCTGTTTGAACCTCCTGCCACCCTCTGCTATGGGGTTGCCGGGTTGGCGACTGCCTCTAGTGCTTCAGAAATTCCTTACGACGATGTTGTTGCTCATCGTACCAAATTTCACAACTCAATTATCATTTTGTCGCTCATGTCCAACTGTTTTTAGTGATTTTATCAACGACATGTGGCGTGCCCCTTCCGATGTGTTGTTTAGAAGCAAGTTGGCAAAATAGGCGCGTATCGCGTTCTCGAACAAATCAAAGCCAATCGGACCGGGACGTATTTTTTGTTTTCCGATCGAACGAAATGGCCAAGTTCTTTGGTTCGGTTTGAAGTTGAAAAGTCGTAGCTCACGTCACGTCGTGATCACATGGTAAATAAATTTTCAGTTCCGCTTCGCACGTACGTCATCGGGGGGGGGGGGGCTGCTGAATGAATAGGGTAGGTAGGTAGGTAGGTACCTATCATGTACGAATATAGGATACCTCGGCCGGCTTCGCGTCGCGTCGATTTTCGACCAATTTCAAGTCGTCGAACGATTCTGAAATTGATACTTTCGTTTATTTCGCGTTATTTTTTTCATCCGCGCTGCGCCGCGCCGCCGCGACGAATTCGAACAGAAAAAATAATGATGGAGTGGAAAACCCGACGGAGACGCCACGTACTCGAGTATTCGCATTCACAACGTCAAAATACACTCTGCGCACGTAACGTGTACCTAGACCTACATATGTATTATGTATTATGTATGTATGTACCTATCACGGACGTCATACATTAATCTGGACTCTTCACTGTGGGTAAACGGAGCGTGCCAAAACTGGCGGGTGAAGGGAACACAAACCATGCATAAGCTCCGCCCATGTCGGTAAGAATTCTCTAGGTTGAGCACGCAAAATGATAGGAATAAGTAGAATTTTTCGATTTTTTAAATGAATTTAAGTGACAACGTGGATGTTTGAGGCAAGGAAAATAATTTAGGTTGAATTCTCGACAAAATGAAATAAATTTGAAAGCTGTCCCGGCAATCGAACGAAAGTTATTCAAGTTCAAAGCTACGAAAGTGAATTTTCATTACTAATATTCTGTATTTTTTTCACTTGACATTAAAATAATTCGAAATTTTGAGACGTACATAATTTTTTTTCCTCAAACACCTATGTCCTCATTCAAAATTTCAAATTATTTTAATGTAAAGTAAAAAAAATACAAAATATTTGTAATAAAAATTCACTTTCGTAACTTTGAACTTGGATAGCTTTCGTTTGGTTGCCGGGAGAGCTTTCAAATCTATTCCATCTTGTAGGAAATTTAACGTAGGTCATTTTTCTCTCCTCGAACACCTATGTCCTCACTCAAAATTTCGAATTATTTTAATGCAAAGTAAAAAAAAAATACAGAATATTTGTAATAAAAATTCATTTTTGTAACTTTGAACTTGAATAACTTTCGTTCGATTGCAGGGACAGCTTTCAAATCTATTCCATCTTGTAGGAAATTTAACGTAGATCATTTTTCTTTCCTCAAACACCGATGTCCTCACTCAAAATTTTGAGTTATTTCAATTTTTTTGTGAGATAACTACGTGTTTCAATACATTTCAATGCAGTTGATATTGAAACGTTCACCGACATGGGCGTGGCTTCAAGTGGTTTTACCGTTCCCCTTACTGCCCTTTTCGGCACGCATCCCGGTCCACCGTCTGTGCTAAGTGAAGAGTCCAGATTAATGTATGACGTCCGTGGTACCTATATATGTACATAGATATACGCAGACGTACCTAGTGTAAGTACTTGGCGCTTATACGTATACGCAGTTAGGCACATAATGTTGACTTAAACTACCTACCTATACCTATATGTTGTCCATTTCGCTAACTAATCACTTTTTTTTAGTGTTTTTTTAAATGTAAATCCGTTCGTGTACAGTTCAAGTACCTTCCCAGGGAAAAGTCATCAGGTCTGATCAGGCCTGAAAAATGGCCGCTCATGAGCAGGTATGATCATACCTGATCAGACCTGATCAGGCATGAACAGGACAAAAAAAATTAAGCGGTTTAGGTATGATCAGACCTGAGCAGACCTGAGCAGGCATGAGCAAGACTATTATACGCCAGGCCTGCTCAGGTCTGATCAATCGCGGCCATTTTTCTTTCCTGATCAGGACTGATCAGAGCTATTTAGTCATGCTCAGACCTGATCAGACCTGATGACTTTTCCCTGGGTTATTTCATTCATAATTCAAAAATTTATCACCAAAAAAGTGAAAAAATCGAGGTAGTCAGGTATTGTGTTTGATTACAATGGTCACCAACACAGTACCTGACTATACCTTGATTTTCGTCTTCAAATTGTCGGGGCAGGGAGGAAATCTAAAAAAACGTCATTTTAGGGTATTTTTTTTTTTTTAGCAATTTCAATTTAAAAAAATTTGTTAGTTTTGTTTCAATCTCTTCAACTAGCCGCACCGGGCGAAAGTAGGTACGTCTACGTACTACGTAGACGTACATAATTGCAGAGGTACCGTACGCACGCACGCTGCACGCATACCCCTAGTTAAAGGTACTCGTACGTCCGGCGCGGCGTGGCGCGGCGGCTACCTGGTACATACCTGCACCGTATTAGAAGATAGAGATACCATAGATAGGTAATAACGCAACGAGTATACGTAGGTACCTATACCTACCTATACCTAGTACAGGTACTCGTCAGTCTCATAACTGAGCTTAGGCCACGGCAGTGACCGTCTCGTCGACGCTATAACAACGACGTGCTTTCAAATTTTTTTATTTCCGGTTACATTTTGCCACCGTCGGTCGCGCCGCGCCGCGCCGCAAATTTTACCTAATGCCGCAGTCGCAACTCGCAACCGCGAACGCGCCAAACCCGTTTCGTTAATTGATGGTTTGGGTTCGGGTACCGTACGCTACGTTGCAGCGCTGTGTACCTATACCTACTGTACGATTGTTTGAGCACGTTGCTTTAGTCAAAAATGCACAATTATCGTACCTATGTAATGTAATTTTTATACGTAGGTAGTAGGTACCTACTTCCTAGTTTCTACCCGATGTGAGTACCTCTGTAAATGTACGGTATCTACATATATAAAATATACAAGTAGGTATCGGTAGGCTCATTCCATGTCAACTCACCCACTTTTTGACGTTAGGTCCACCGATTTTGCTCAAATTTTTTTTACGAGTTCCCCTCGATGACCTAATGAAGGAATCACCATTATTTTGATCCTAACTGCTCAGGGGGTGGAGGGGTGGCCCTTGTAATTTTCGTATCATTGGGATTTTTTGTGAAACGGTTCAACTTTGAAGGCGTGTAGCTCGAAGTGGGTTTGGCGTAGAACAGATTAGCTTACGCAGTTTTGTAGAGAATTGAAAAGAGATTCGAATTTGATAATCACATTTCGAAAAGTTCAAAGTTGAACTTTTGAAATGAAAGTTCAACTTTCGTAATGAATACAACATACGCGGGCCCCCATTTAAAAATCTGAAAAAATCACTATGAGTAGTACTTTTTATGCCCTTTTCAACCTACGAATTTTCAAAATGGGATCTCAAGACCCCTGGGGGTACCGGGGTCCTTTATTTTGACCAAAATTCAAAAAAATGTAAATACTCGAGAAACATGTCGATTTTTACTGATTCGAAGGCGCTGAGTTCAAATATGCATTCAGTTTTTTTCGACCGACCCTTCTGGAACCCCTATCAGCAGGGGCGGCGCGATGGGGGTATGGGGGGGGTATAATACCTACCCCCCCCCCAACATATTTTCAGTCGGCAAAAACGGTAAAATTTTGGAAATATAAGGTGAGTCGGAAAAATCTCAGAAATGTCAGCAAATTGAAAAAGTTGTAGAAATTTTGCAGCATAATCAATAAAAAATTGAGCCTTTCTACAAGTTTGTAGTCCTCTTTCATAAAACACAATCCAACTTCAAAATTATTTACTTTTCAAACCGATATTTTCCAAAAATTTCGGCCTCGCTACGCTCGGCCTCATTGATATTTTTCTTTCATAAGGTACTTTTGAAACAATCCAAATTCAACAAAAATGATATTTTTCTTCAAAATTATTTCAACTTGTTTTATCAGATTTTTTCTCATCAAAACTCATTTTTGAAGTCAAGATATTAAATTTTTCAAAAGCTTTGGCCTCGCTACGCTTGGCCTTACATCGTTTTTCTTTTTGAACATTTTTTAAGTAGGTACTACAAATGGTCGGTTTTTTTTTTTACTCAGGTTAGATAATCATTTTATAACATTGTTTTATTGGACTTGAAAGTAAAGAAAGTATTCCGCTCAAAATTTTCTCCCTCGCTTCGCCCGGGCCAAATTTATTTACCTTCTATTCACATTAAAACTATAATCTTCGAAGCTAATCTGTTGCAACAAAAAATTTCAAATTTCAGAATTATTACTCGGCAATTTTGAATTTTTTAGTCGGCATTTTTGAACATCATTACCCCCCTAAAAGTTTATGCTCGAACCGCCTCTGCCTATCAGCCACCCAATGGGGTGAAAAGTTTTAAAAAATGTAAAAGGGGGCTGATAGGGATTCCAGAGAGGTCGGACGAAAAAACTGAATACATATTCGAACTGAGCGCCTTCGAATCAGCAAAAATCGATACCCCAAACGATATTTTCACTTCTTACATGCTTTTCTCAAAATGGGGAGGGGACTGGAGGGCCTCAAAGGGTCGAATTGCAAAAAAAAAACACTTATTTGAAATCAGCGACCCCAAAAACCTGGCAAACGACTGGACACACGTAATTTTCCATTTTTTTGCATTTTGACCCTATTCGGGGGGTCAATATGGCTTTCTCCAGTGGAGAAAGCCACTTTTGTCTCCAACTTTTTTTTCTTCAATTTTTTGGGGGCTAATTCATGGAACTTTTCATGTATAATGAAGTGATCAATGTTAAAAAATGTGACCCGCTTCTAGAAAAGGGACCTAAAGGTTTTTTTTCGATGCACTTAACAGTAGCGTAACTTGATATTCCCTCTGGGGGGGGGGACAGAAGTCGAAGGGTGAAAATTTTTTTCTTAGGTATATACTAAATGGGCATAAAGATCTGGGATAATGGGGGGGGGGGGGGGGTTGACAAAACCTTGGTATCATACTTTTCGAACGACGTTTGCAATGTAAATAGTGACTATTTTATGCCCGAGCGAAGCGAGGGCAGAGCTTTGAAGAAATTGATTTTTAATACCCGAAAAATTCATTTTTGAGGGTTTTGAGGGAGGTATTTACGCCACAGGCTTACATATTGAACTTTTGAACTAGCCAAAATTAATAAGAATGTTGTTAACTTACGCCCGAGCGAAGCGAGGGCAGAACTTTGAAAAAATTTGATTTTTGATGTCCAAAAAATTCATTTTTGAAGGGTGTCGGGGGGGGGGGTTTGTACCCACCCACCCACACCCCCCCCCCGTATTTACGCCACTGGCACTTATCTTATTCTACACACTTTCGAAATTCATATCAAAATCGGTGTTCAATTCAAAAACGATTTTTAGCCCCTGAACCTTGGATGGCAATTTTTTCTTTTAATTGTACGATGTTCGATAATATTGTTTTATCTGTTTTCCTTTTATTATAAGTATGGCCTTTAATGGTATTTTCCCTCTTGAGTCATTGCAGCTGGGGTAAAACCGCTACATTATTACGTACTTTTTTTGGATAGTTGTTTTTGTTTTTCAAAAGAAAAAAAATGTCGAGAAATGCGATATCATTTGATTTTTTTCAACTTTCCAACATTTGTAACACTCTCCAAGAAAAGGGACCTTGGAGGGAGGTTAGAAATCGTTTTTGAGTTGAATACCGATTTTGATTCTTCGAAAGTGTGTAGAATAAGATATGTGCATTGGGAAAAAAACCTTTAGGTCCCTTTTCTGGGAGAGGGTCACATTTTTGTACCATTGATCACTTCATTATGCATGAAAAGTTCCATGAATTAGCCCCCAAAAAATTGAAGAAAAAAAAGTTGGAGACAAAAGTGGCTTTCTCCAACCTCGAAGGCCCTCAGGAACTCATACCACGAGGTGAGGAGGAAACCCGAATGGTAGGTCATTATCCTTACATTGGTACAGAGACATCCGAACAATTACCTCTCAATTTTATCAAATGATAGGCGCTCAGGAAGTTTTTCGCGTTTTTCTCGAAATAAATTGGAATGGAGAAAGCCACTTTTGATTCTCTACGCCTCACCTATGTGTATTACCCAAGCATGCCTATATCTACGTGCAGGATGGTACCTATAAGTACCAAGTACCTACTTATACCTATACCTATACTTACTGTACATGGAGAAGTAGACATGCGCCTGGTCCTGGTATGTAAATGTACCTACATGAATCTAGGTACCTACTACCTTCTACTTACCTATACTTGCACCGCACCGCCCGCGCCGTTTTAACTTCCGTTTTTCATGTCTTTGTTTTTTTTTTTTTTTCAGATGAGTCGAAAATGCGACTAGCGTTGCGCGTCGTACTGTACGTTTGCTGTTTAACGGCGTGCACTCGCCGAGCGCTCGAAATTAGCCATCAAGATTTGGAGGATCCTAATGGGTAAGTAGGTTTTATTTTTACGCAGGCGCAGCAACGAGCATGGGCGCCGGCAGAGGGTAGCGGAGGTAGCTTTTCGTTTTTTTTTGCATTGCATTGCATTGCATTGCATTGCATAGGTTTTCAGTACTTCAGTAATTAGATTTCAGTCATTTCAGTCAATCAGTGAGTAGATAAGTTTACTAGTGTAAAACTAGACGCACTGTAAACTTGATATCGAACAAAGTTATATTTTTTACGTAATTTTAAAATGTTCAAAACCAGTAAGACGGATGGACGATTAATAAGGCTGACAATAATATCTATAACCTCGAGGAAATTTTTTTTTCTGTATTTCTTTTAAAAATTTTGATGAAATATAATTGGTCAAGTCGTCAATATAGTGGGTTTGCAAAAAAATTGTCATTTTTTTTCCTTTTATTTGAGTCACGACACTCAAATTAGGGTACTACTACTACTACTACTATGATCTACATTTGTAAATTGAACGGGCATTAATAAAAAAAATTAGATTAGGCACTCGTCAGCGCTTTTTCTTGCTACCTCGTAGGAAAATCCTGCCGGCGCCGGCGCCCATGGCAACGAGCGATACGTACCTAGGTAAAGCGTAAATTGTACGTAACGTAGCTACAGCCACTAGCTATGTACCTATATGTAGATGTGCTTACCTAGGAAGGTATTGCAACGCTACGCAAGTAGGCAGGTGCGCAAGTACCTACTTGGTACCTACTTATGTGTAAATGTACACCTACCCCTACACCTAAACAGGTACCTTTTACCTGTAAGTACCTATGTATGTCGATGTACGTTATGGGCGGATCTGATTGTGCGTGCGCGTTTGCGCAATGTTTGCAGGAATTTATGCGGGCTGGCGGGATGGTGCGACGAAAACACGACCCGCGCGGATGACCTGCGAAGCAGAAACTGCATGTGCGACGAAAAGTGCGACAAGTACGGCGATTGCTGCCTGAATTCGCGGTACTTCGACGCGGCTCGCCAACGCCGGGCGGCCGCGTCGTTCAAATGCCGGGCGCTGCGCAACAACCAGTACGTGTACACCAAGGTGGACTGTCCGCCGCTGTGGCGCGACGCCGACGTGCGGCGCAAATGCGAAAAATCGGCGGCGCACAGCAGCGTCGACGATCCGCTGCTGATGACGCCCGTCACCAGTTTCGAGAGCAACGCCACCTACGGCAACGTGTTCTGCGCCGTCTGCAACCGCGACAGCCGTCGCCTCGTCTACTGGCGGCAGCGCTTGGAGTGCGGCGACGCCGACGACGTGACCGCCGACGATCGCTACGGTCGCGACTACGTCGAGAAAAATCTCAGTTTCGACGGTAAACTGAATTACTGGCGAGTGCGAAAGCGCGCACCCGCCGACGCCGACGCCGACGCCGCCGACGTCTATTACCGGTGCGATCTGCAGCTGGACATGGAGCCGTGGGCCGGCGACCGAGTCAGACACTGCCGGCCGACGGTGAAAACGTGTCCGGCCACGTGGGGCAAAGACGAAATCAGGCAACGATGCGAATCGTACACGTTGATGGTGCACCGAAACTCGACGCCGGCGTTGGCCGCGCCCGCGCCCTACTCGTCCGGCACCGAATCGTTTCGCAACGTACACTGCGCCATCTGCAACAGCGTGCCCGTGCAGTCGGTCGGCTGCAGCGGCGACACCAAATCCAACGTCGAATTGAGGCTCACTTCGTTCACCGTGCTGTTCGACTTTAACGGCGGCTCCGCGGTCGGCGGCGAAACGGTCAACTGTAGCGGCGACGGCCGACGCGTGTACGATCGATTCTTTCGCCGATGCCGGAACGTGGCGGCGGCAGCAGCGGCCGCGGAGGATCCGTCGTCGTCGTCGTCGTACAAAGAATCGGACGGCGGCAACGAGCCCGACCGAACGTCGCGCGAAACGCCACTCAACTGCTCCGAGGTGATATTTTTGTACCACCAGCAGCAACAACAAACCGGCAACTTTTCCGCTTCTGCCGGCGAATACGCTTCCAACTTCGAACCGGACAAATACGTGTACGCGAATCGCCAGCAGCAGCAGCAGCAGCAGCAGCAACGAGATGGCCACCAGTACGAGGCGACGACGACGACGACGACGACGACGACGTTGGTGGAACTTTGCCGAGAACAGTACGAAGAGGAGGCGTCAGTGGATAGGGAGTGGCGGCGGCGGCCGCAGCGCCAAAACGTTAATACGTACCGGCCGTACTACAGCGTGCTGACGATGCTGGGTATCGGCGTTTCGGTGGTATGCCTGTGCGCGCATCTGCTGGTGTTCGCCGCGGTCAAGGAGCTGCGCAACCTGTCCGGCAAGAATCTGGCGTCGTTTTGCGTGGCGCTGCTGCTGGCGTACTGCAGCTTCGCGCTGGGCGACGCGCTGGACGGCAGACTGTGCGCCGCCAACGCCGTCTGCACCTACTACCTGTTCATGGCGGCGTTCGCGTGGATGCTGGCCATGTCGTTCGACGTGTGGCGCACGCTGCGCATCGCCACCAAAGAGCTGCGCGTCAGCTCCGGCAAACAGTGGCGCAAGTTTCTGGTGTACTCGCTGTGCAGCTGGCTGCTACCGGCCAAGATGGCGCTGGCGGCGGCGCTCGTCGACCTGTGTCCGGCCGGCGGCCTGCTGGCGGACGCGTATCGGCCGCACTTTGGCGGCGGCGGCGCCTGCTGGTTCGGCCGCGGGCCCGCGCTGCTCGTCTTTTTCGGCGTGCCCGTGTTGGCGGTGCTCGTCTGCAACGCCGGCTTCTTCCTCGGCTCCGCCTACATGATATACTCGAGCCACTCGATGACCCGGTACTCGGCCAGTCCGGCCACCAAGCGCGACTTTCGGCTGTACGCGCGACTCGCCCTCATCATGGGCATGACCTGGATCACGGGCCTGCTGGCCGCGTTCGCCGACAGCCAGCTCCTCTGGGTCCTGTTCATACTGTCCAACGCGTCGCTGGGCCTGTTCGTCTTCGTCGCGTTCACCTGCCGCCGCAAGGTGCTGCGCGCCCTCAAGAACCTGAAACGCGACAGCGTGCTCAACTTGCCGGCCGCGTTCGGCTGGTCGATGAACGCCGGCAGCGGCAGCGGCAGCGAGCCGGACGACGTCAAATCTCATCGCGTACGCTCGTCGTTGTCGTCGTCGTCGGCCGCCGCCGCCGCCACCGATTCCGCCAGCGAAAAACCCACTTCCAACACGTATTACTAATTCGCGTGTATGTCTACACGTAGGTACCTACTTACATAGTACAAGTATATTATGTAGTAGATGTGGGTAGCTGGGTACATATAATTATGTTACGTAGGCAAGTATTCGAATTCGAGTAGCCTCTCTCTAGTCTCTAGTCCGTACCTACTTACTCGGTAGCCTAATCAATCAACCAATCAACCTCGCGCTACCGTCGCGTCGTGTCACCGTCACCGGTATGGCGTCGCCTGCGCCTGCCTTCGCTTATCCGCGCAATCGAGTCGATCAAAAATCATTTTTCGAAGAAAATGGTCGAAATTTTCAATCGTCAATAGCTGTACCTTAACGGTTTGATTCGTCCTAGACAAGACGTACGTACCTATTCGATGGGCGTCCGCCGCGCCGCCGCTTTTGTTTTTGAAATTTGATCGATTTTTGGTTTTTGCCGAGTTACAGGCAGGTGTTTTTCTAGTAAGTAAGTATGCCATTTCCCAGTACCTATGTAAATTTATGGTCGGTACCTATCCACCTGCGCTGCGTACGCCTCATTTACGTTTACGGCTAAGATACGTACCTACTTATCGAGTTTTTTTTGCTTGCTTGCTTGCTTGCTTGCTTGCTTGCTTGCTTGCTTCCTTCTTTCTTTCTTTTTTTCCCCCGACTCAAATCGTAAATTTAAACAAGTAAACAGGTGCCTGAATTGCTATAGGTAAGCCGACTAGCAGAGTCAGATTTTTTTTGCCCATTTAAAATAATATTATGTAAGTGGGTATGCAGATGTACTTACACTTACCTACCGTAAGTACGTAGGTATACTTGCCAAATATTTGAAACTTTGATCGAGCAGGCCTATACAGTTGTACTTACCTACCTACTCGAAACGGGCACCCAAAATGTTGGTAGCAGCGCGCGTTCTACCCCTATATCCAAATCTACATCACCGTAATAAGTTAGCTACACCTATAAGTTTGTTTTGATTTGTTTTAATATGTAGTTTCTGTTTTGTTTCGTATCGTTTTGTACCTACACCGTGTGTACCTATTTGCTATTTACCTAAGTATATTTTTGCATTAATTTAATTATATTTAAGTTTTGCATTCGCGTTCGTTTCGTTTATACAGAGGTGAAACGTGAGCGATAAATTCGGCGGTTGGAAATGAAATGAAATGAAAATACTTTGGTAACATTTTCGACCAATATATATGTATAGATTTGTCTATAGTCAAAGTGGCATCTTTTTTTTCATCTACAGGTAAACTGGCATCTTTTTTGGAAACTGGCATCATTTTTCGGATGCCAGTTTCCGTTTGCTGTTATTTGGCTAAGATAAGTGCTATAGATGCCAGAAAACCCATCAGAAACTTGATGCCACTTTACCACTTATATTCTACTCCTTAAAGCAAAAAATTTTTTTTCGTGCCTATGGTCGAGATGGCATCTTTTTGTGAAGTTTACAGGTAAAGTGGCATCTTTTTTAAAATTCGTTTTAAAAAAAAAACGATGAAGTTATAGATTCTGTACAATTTCACAATGTCATTAATGTTGCATTTGATGAATTTGCAGGGGTTATGAAAAATGATGCCACTTTGACCATAGATGACTATTAATATATAGGTACCTAGCTATTGTTGCTTACCTACCTACATTATTATTTGAGTCATTTTATCAAAAAGAGAGAAATTTGCATATTCGTGAAAAGGTGTACATATGTACATATGTATACATACTTGGGTATTTAAAAAAAAAAAAATTATTATTAATTAGGTACCTATTATACTTACCTGTAGCTGTAGCCCCGGTAGGTATTGATAGGTATATTATATTTTTTTTAAATGGATAAATTTTCCGAATTTCCACCCTTTTTGAGCAAGTAAACTAAACCGGCTAATCTACGACGTACAAACCGAATTCGTCGACTTTGATGAGAAAATTTGAGCATTAAAAAAATGTAGTCCCAGCCCAGCCTCTGCAACCGCCGTGGCGATTGTTTCATCTCTGTCTACGTAGGTGGTACGTGTGTGATACCTACTTGTACGTACCGTAGCCGTATGTATACGAGTACCTACCCTACCCTACCCTACCTTACCTACTCGTAGTTTAGGTTATGATTTATACGCTTATAATTTCCTATCGACAGTTACCATTTTGATTACCTCCTAAGCGTTTAGCGCGTTTTTTCAACACCCACGACCCCGACCCCGACCCCGACCTGATTTCCCAAAACAAAAATATCGCTGGAAAATCTTCATTTTTCGATCGGAAGTATAAAATTAATATTTGCCCGATGTTTGCATGAATCGCCGCGCGTAGGTAACCGTGCGAATTCGGTTATCCACACGAGCAATGTTCAGTCGATTTTTTAGTAATTGGTAGGTACCTATAAAATGAATTTCGCGTTAATGTTTCGAAAACGTATTTCATTTTGTTTGTTTTTAAACAGTTTTCTGTATTACTTTCAATTTAAATGTGAGAAATTGACAAACCGAATAAAATGTCGAATTTTACATCATTTTTTACACTGTGTTCTACGAGTATAACAAATTTTCGGCTGCTCCATTGCGCGCCACCAGTTGAAATATTGTTTGGGGGTAAAATCGTTTTGGGGAGTCATATTTCATCAGAAGAAACAAAATGAGAGGGCGGCACGGCCAAATTTCGAAAAAAAAAAAAGAAATGTTACTTGAAACACCTTATTGCTCAACTGTTTAGGTATAGGTCTACCTACCTACCTACCTACCTACACTGGTTTCATACGTGTTGGAACAAATTACGAAAATTGTGAAAAGATTTGAAAATTTTTCTGAACTAACAAAAAATGTTTATCCAAGTGCCCGCCGCCGCCGCCGCCGCCGCGCCACACCTACATTATCCATCATATATGTAGGTAAAGGTATAAAATACATACGTGTACGACTGTACACAAAAAGATATTGATACCTAGATCTGGCTATGTAATATTAATTCTAATTACCTACGTTAAGTATGTACATGTGATCATGAGTAAGTTATGCCCCCCTCCATTTTTGTATGTAATGTAAGTAGGTATAAGTGCAAGCAAGGTACAGAAAAGTACCGAAAGACAACTTTCAGCGTTATTATGCCAATAAGGAGGTAGATCATAGATAGGTAGTAAGTAATAAGGTACCTATGTAGATACCAACGTAGGTGCTTAACAATTACGTAGGTATGTACTGTACTACGTATACGTACTACGTATATGTACCAATCTGTCGTACCTAAGTAAAATTTAGATTGGTTTTCAGATTCGCAATCTGAAACACTACCTACGTAGGTATGCACTTTTGTAATAAATGAATAAGTAGTAAATTATTGTCCGTCAAAAATAGCATAAGATAAAATATTGTCGTGTCGTTTCTTTAGCAAACAGCAAATCAAATTTCAAATTTTCCCCATTTAACTAAGTTACAGCAATTTTATTTCGAGCTTTAAATTAAAACTTATAAAACTGACACAATTTATTTCATGCAAATAGATACGAATGTAAGTACCTACCTACCTACCTACCTATATATATTTAATAAAACGTACCTATGTAGGTAAGCAGGTAGCAAAGTACGACTAGGTACGGTATATACCTAACCTACCTACAAAATGCATTTTAACCCTTGCAAAAAATTCTTACGATTAAATTAATTTTCCATGCCAGTGGCGCTGCGTATCTTTATTTCTTTGTCGCGTAAGTTCTCGCTTACCTCGCTCCAAACGCGGTACCTTATCTACCACCTAGGTACATAGGTATAAGTGGGGCAAGTAATGCTGACCTGACTCAGGCATTTATGTAGGTACCATACTCACTCTCTTAATTGGAATCAGTCAAACTGACTGATTTTTAAATCGACAACTCAATAATGAAAATTCACCAAGTATTTGAATCGGTAGTTTTTCACCGACTGGCATTAAAATGTCATCCATTAACAGGAGAATCGGTGAAATTGGACTGATAATCAGCTACTCGACTTTCTCTATTTCATCCGTCTATTTTGCCATTTTTGACTGATTCAAGTGTAGAGAATAGCCAGGAATCGGAAATTTCGCTCCAGAGCTGCCATAAGTACATTTAGGTAGGTACTGTACTAACGAGGAAAAAAATATACTGTTTACATAGGTATGTAGATGCGTACCCGCGTATTCGGGTACATAATGGTAGGCAGGTAGGTAATTAAGTATATCTCGACATAGGTATTGCGTAGACCTACTGCATTCTGCCGATAAAATATCTACGATACGTCGCGTCGTACTTACCTACATATCAAACATACCTATAAACAAATATAAGTAGGAAGTACCCTAGTAGGTACATACTACATATATAATATAAAACATATGTATGTAGTATACAGACCATCAGTGGCGTAGTCAGGGGGGTCCAGGGGGTCCGTACCCCCCCCCCCCGGTCAAAAATTTACGCGAAAAAAATGCCTTTATAGAGCATTAAAAATCCAATTTTCTCAAAGCTTCGCCCTCGCTTCGCGAGGGCATAAAGAACGTCTTAATTATTTGAATTGTTTGCAATAATTATGCACAAAAAAAAAAAAAGGCTTCATCTTGGTATTCTAAGTCACCATTCCCACTTACACTTGTATCTTTCCAAAGAAAGCTTCTGGCACTATTGATTAGAGTTTCTGGTTATTTTTTCGTTTTTTAACCGGCCATACTTAGGTAGTATGGAATCGGGATTAGAGACTATAGTACCAAGGTATAGTCCAGCGCGCGGGGAGTTTCAAATACCCGGTCTCTGACCCCTTAAATGTTCAGCGTAGTATTTTTTAAAAAATTGAATGAAATCGTAAATTTAAGTATCTAGGATGGTAGAAAAAAAGATTTGCAAAAAAAATTGTGGTATACACTTTTTGCCTATCATCATTTTTGAAGGGGCTGCGGAGATCAAAAATTCAATGAAATTGACATTATTTCAATGAAATTGACGAAAAAATCACTTTTTGACGAAAATTAAAATCTCCACAGCCCTTCAAAAATGATGATAGGCAAAAAGTGTATACCACAAATTTTTTTGCAATTTTTCTTCCATCATTTCAGGTACTTAGAGTGATAATTTCGGTCAAACGTAAAAAAAATTGAATTTTACGAAAATTTAAAATTACTGCAGCCCCTTCAAAAACGAAGATAGGCAAAAAGTGTATACCACAATTTTTTTGCAATCTTTTTTTCTATCATCCTAGAATCCTAGATACTTAAATTTACAATTTTATTCAATTTTTTAAAAAATACTACACGTCAAATTTGCATGTATAAATGGTTGCATACGCTGAACATTTAAGGAGTCTGAGACCGGGTGTTTGAAACTTCCCGCGCGCTGGACTATACGTTGGTACTACTCTCTAATCCCGATTCCATACTACCTATGGCCGGTTGATCAAAGTAAGTAGGTAGTTTGAAAGTTGCTTGTTCTAAAATTACCCCTTTGTCGAAGTCTTTTCTTTAAATATTTTACGCAAATTGTATAAGAACTTGATAACACTCGTGTGAATGTGATTTCTTGAATCTTGATACATTTACGAATGAAATGTTTTACTGTTCTCATTGTGCATTTTTTTGGTGGTAGGGGTGAGGGGGGTATAGTGAAAGGTGAACTTTCAAAATTTCTCAAAAAATTTTGGAAGTTCAGACATCCCTCACCCCGCTCACCCCCCCCCCCCCCAAAAGAAATTCCTGGCTACGCCACTGCTACTGTGTACTATGTACAGTACTGAGTGTGAGTACATCTACATGCACGGGTATGTAATGTAGGTACTACCTACCTACTTACTTATCTACGTATATGTACGTATAAATTATCTAACGCTAGATACGTCAAGATTAAAATTTCCAAGAAATTAACCAAGTACAGCCGATAGTTGATAAGTATTGCTGATAACCAATAATCGATAAGGCGATAACCGATCACCGATAACGATATTTGTAGATTGTTTGTGAAAAAGCCACAAGTTCATATTTCAAACTATCTCAGCCCCATTTTGGACGAAATTGAAAAAAAAACCTTACGACATATTTTCTTCCTTCCTTCCTTCCTTCCTTCCTGTGCACCGAGTTAGTAATCTTAAAATTGTGGTGTTGAAATTTGAAAAAAAAAAATTCGTTCGTTCGTTCGTTCTTTTACAGCAAAATTGGAACCTGAGGAGTCAGGATGCTGCTGGAACGCGGTAGAATGACCTTACCCTTATACGTGTCCGCGTCAGCGTATGAATTTTGAAAACAGCCGCACAACCACCGGGTAGGTACCTACTTGTGTCTTTACCCATCTAGTATCTAGTATCTGGTACCTGGTACCTGGTACTTACCTGGTACCTATCGTACCTGTCAGAGGCGTAGCCAGGGGGGGGGGGGTGGGGTCTGACCCCCCCCCTGAGGTCAAGAATTTTTGTGACAAATGTATTTTTTAGACATTGAAAAATCTAATTTTATCATAGCGTCGCCCTCGCTTCGCTCGGGCATTAACAAAATCATTCAAAAATGGCTTTTTTGGGCATTAAATATCCAATTTTTTCGAAGCTTCGCCCTTGCTATGCTCGGGCGTAAATTAAATCACTTTTCTATGGACTATTTAAGACTAAAGTGCCAAAAAAGGCTCATTTTTACCCCTCCCTCTTCCCCTCCCCCTAAAAATTACTCGTTTTTCAAGTATCTGTACTCATTTTGCAGCCACCCAAAAAAAAGCTTCCGACCCAGACCCCCCCCCCCCTTTAGGACTCTTCTGGCTACGCCACTGGTACCTGTACATTTATCTTTATCTACACGAGACTCGTGTTACCTATCATTTTTAATCAGGGCATAGGAGTCAAAATAGAGACTAGAGAGTTGACTCTTGACTCCGGAGTCAACTCCTAGGCCCTGTTTTTAATACCTACGAGTACTTACCTATATGTATATAGGTATAGGTATAGGTAATAGGTATTGTTGCATTACATACATAGACATAGACATAGACATAGACATACCATTGCTATTGCTATTGCTATTGCTATATCGATAACGCGCGTACGTATTTACATTTTTCGCAGGACCCGACCGCGAAGCCAAAGTGTCTCCGTCTGCTCATGAGTACTGCGGCGCAGCGTGCGGCGGCCGATTTAAAAGAATAAGTAAAACAATAAAAACGCGAGTAGACCCCGACAACTATACGCGCGCCTATTATACCATACATATACGCGTAGGTACGTATACCTACTTAAGTACATACATAGATATAGCCGAGCACTCGCCGGCACAGGATGAGCTCCTCAGAGAACCGCACCAGTCTAACCCTAAGCCTAACGCTGCCGCTGCCAATCTCTTGGGCGGCGGACGCAGACGCGGACGCGGGCGGCGACGTGAACGTGCAGACGGGCACTTTCGAAAAGGTCATCAGCGTACTTCAAAACATCGGCTACCTGATGTCGTTCGTCTACCTGGTGCGGGTGTACTACTATTTCTGGACGAAAGGCGTGTACACGTTGCAGAAGAAGAATCTGCTGTCGTTGTGCGTGAATCTGTCGGCGGTGTATTCGTTGCTGATCGTCGACATGTTCGTCAAGATACCAAACTTTCTCGTCATCATATCGTGCTGCGAGGTGACCACCACCGTTCTGCTGTTCATAATGTCCGTGGACACGTGCGTGAATTTGCGCCGCCGAGCCAGAAACGCAGCGGCGGCGGCGGGTGCTGGATCGGCGGCCGCCGCGCCGCTGGCCGTTGACAACGAAACGCGCGACTGCGCCTTCTTCCTGTTCTACACGTTCTGCAGCTGGATACTGGCCCAAAGCGTCGCGTACGCGTTGGCCTATCTGTACGACAATTTTCTGCTGATTTTGGTCGACTTCCATCTGATCGCGTACACCGCCATTTTGGTCATGTTCTTCGTCTCGCTGTACAACATCAGACCGGCGGCCACCGTTAATCTGGGCGCCGGCGCCGGCGGCCGCCGCAATTTCACCATTTTCGGACGCACCTTGATCATCACCTTGGTCACGTCCTCCATCAAATTCACGTTTGCCGTCATTTTCTACGCGACCGGGAAGCAGATCGATTGGCTGCTGTTTCTGGACTGTCTGATGGCTTACGATGGCGTATTCATCTACCATTGCCTGACCTTTAACAACAACAGCAGCAGCAGCAGCAACAGCAACCATAACAACAAGAGACCGCCGCCCGCCACCGGTTCCAGACTGCACGGCGGCGCTTCGCAAGTGCAGGTGCATGCCATAACCAACAACAACGCGCTGCAAAATTCAGACCGTTGTGATAATCACAACCACCACCACCACCACCACCACTTGCACAACAATAACAACTGCAACCGCAACCACAACCGCAACGGCGACGGCGACGTTCGTTTTCTACATACCTAATTCAAGAAATAGTCGCACTGCCGAAGCCGATGCAAACTCGTATCGTCTGAATAGGCATGCGCCTAGGTACCTATCTACCTACTGCACCTTTGTTCGTTCTTACGTTTGATGCAGGAACATTATTTGCTGCGAATGAGTACGATACCGCATACCGTACGAACGTACCTACCTACCTACCTACCTACCTACCTACCTACCTACCTACTTACCTACCTACCTACCTACCAACCAACCTACGTACATACGTAAGTACGTACGTACGTACACCGCACTTAGTACGGACTAGGACTTAGGAGGTATAAGCACACACAATGACGCAATTACTCGTTCATTTTGTTTAGCCGTGTTGTGTTGCGTTGTATGTTGTTTGAAAAAGATGAAAAAGCGACCCTGGGAAATGTAGGCGTTCGAAGTTGGAGAACCCGAAGAATTTCAAATTCGACCGAAGACAGTTGAGTGTCGTGCCAAAATGCCGCCAGTGGTCTCACATTACCTACTACCTAGACCTAGTCTCAAGTTTGAATTGCTCGAGCCAGCGGATGCGAGAATGCGTCACGCTGGCGCGGCGTTGAGGACGTTAAAGAAAGCCTAGACGACTTTGAAATGGGCGACGGCGCGCGGCGAATGGCGAGAATGACTGAATGAGGGATGAAATGAAAGTACCGTACTGGTAATGCAACTGCGGGGTAGGGAGGGGGGACACTTAATAACGATAGGTAGGTACGGGTATCTAACGTAGGTAAGTCATTGATGAATTTTCGGCGAATCGAGCAAACGCCAACGAAAAACGGACGAGTAAGATCAGAATGATATATGTTTGAAAAAAATACTCGGCTGATGGTTCAGTTCTTGATTTGGAAAAAAAGAAGAAAAGAAAACACGGTTTCTACTCGTTGCTCTGCGGTTCTCGATTCGTATTACGAGTACATACGAGTATTATACGCCAAGCGCTCGCGATAGTTGAGATTTTTACTCGTGTTTGTTTCCTAGGTACGTAAGCTGCAGCTGCGATTATTGTCAATTGCTCACTGTCACTCGACGTTAGGTAAAGAGTCAATGAGTCATTCAATGTTATGTAGGTCGCTGGTTTTTCTATTTCTACCTAACAATTTAACAAGAACAAAAAAAAACCTTGTACATATGCATACGAACCTTTGTCGTAAGACAGACTTTTTAAATTTTAATTCATTTCGTAATACATTTTTATTTTTTTATGTTTGTCGTTTAGCTACTTTTTTTTTCCAACTTATTGTGCAAGATTACGGTTATGGTTATATCCACGGATTAGGTATTAGGTACGCACAAACGTATCAAACATCAATCATTGAAAAACAACAAAAAAAATTTAAAAAACCTCACCGTACCGACTATCGAGTCATCAGGCGATCAGGCACAGTGGAAAGAGACCCGCTCACGAAAAACGCCGCTCTCCAACCGACCGCGACCTTTCTTTATAATTAGGTACCTACATAGGTACATATGTACCTACTTGGTTGGCAAATTCCGTGAATTCGATTTCTAGTCGGTGAAAGTGAAATCGAGATGAAATTGAAATTTTCTATTCTGTTCGCTAAACACGAAAAAGCAAATTCAGTTTGCCGAATGTACATACATTTTGATCGGGATTTCGTTTAGGTAATCGGAGTCGACTCCGGAGTCGGAGTCAAACTGACTCCAAATTGACTCCGGAGTCAAATCGGAGTCGAGAGTCAATAGCTGAAATTGACTCCGGAGTCAAGCTGGAGTCAGGAGTCAACTTTTTTGCTGACTCCTATACCCTGGTGGTAGGTATTCAAATATTTCGGCACAAATAGGTACCTACCTACGAGTACGAGTACCAAAACATTGAGTTTTCATCTTCCGATGCAGGTGGAGGTAAGTATGGGTTATTTGAATTAGGTACCTACCTAAACTACATATGTACATGTATGTACCTATAATAAGTAGGTAATTATGGATTCGGTCGAAATTCGGAAAAGTTTTCAATTTCGATCCATTCTGAATACCTAGACCTACCGGTGTACCGGTACTTGGTTGAGAGCGGTGTTTCCGTGTTTCTCGACTCGCACTACCTACATTGAGTATTTATTTATTTAGGTATATGTATATAGGCGTGGGTAGTGGGCACTAGGTACCTGATATCGGATACATCTCGTTCTGTAATCGTTTATCGGCTGTAAGTAAGTAGTAAGTACCTACATATCTGTGTACCTACGTACGAGTATAATTATATGGTGCCCAATACTTATCTATACATTTATTCGAATGTGCGCGCATCTATCCATCAACTCATTCGTTCGATTCAAGTACACGCGTACGCACTTGACAAATCGTTGAGTTGTTTAATCAGGAGGACACGGCGCGGTAGCCTGAAAATAGAACCGAATGGCGGGAAATGTGACACAGGCAAACGTCGGCTATCCAGATGCAAATGAAAATGCAAACGCAAGTGCAATCGGAGCTGGAGCTGGAGCTGGAGCTGGACTTGTAGCCAGAGGCTTCCAAACGACGTTTACGACAACGGCGACGACGATCGTAAGATACGATTACATATTCGGTAGGGAAAGCTCTTGGATACGGTCTCTCTTCGCCGTCGTCTATCTGGCGGGTAACCTGATTTCGGCGATATGCTTGATGCTGTTGGTACGTTTCTACTTTTCGAAAAAATATCACAAAGTGCACGAGAAAAATTTGAACTCGACGTGTCTCAGTCTGCTGGCGATCAACGTACTCAAGTGGGCGAATTTTTTGCGGACGAACCGTTCGGTCAACGAAACGCTGATGCAAACGAACGTGATCACGACGTTTCTGCTGCTGACGACGGCCGCCGATCTGTATTTAACGCTGAAAAGCGTAATAAAGGATGTATTCGTGGAGGAGGCGGCGAGCCGACGACGATTCGCCGTCTACTCGTTGTGCGGCTGGCTGCTGCCGGTGGTTTTTCTGCGCGCCCTGTTCGCCCTGCGCTATTCGCGGCGCGATTTCGCCTTCGCTTTGGTTCTGCTGCACTGCGGTCTGAATTTCGTCACCGTCGTCCTGATTCGCGCCGGCCTCCGAAGCTACTACGGCGGCCAACGCCATCGTGGCACCGTCCAAGGCCACGAATACTATTCGGACGAAAAATACACGTCCGACGTTGTTTGCTTCCTTTCGTCGTTGCGATTCGTTTTCCACTTGCTGTTTCTCGTCACCGGTAAACACGTCGCCTTGTCCATTTTAGATTTTTTTCGCGCCTACGAAGGAATGTACGTTTATTACCGTTTGGCGTTGGAACGACCCTACAAATGTGCGCGCGAATGCCGCGGCCGGCTTCCGCGCCTCCAACAACCTCAATCTTGCGCTTGTTCGTCGGTTTAACTTTGGCACCGAGCGACAATCCCTCCCTCCCCCTCCCCCCCGATCATTGATCTACCTACCTACCTACCTGGGTGCGTAAGTATACGCAGACGCACGCATCTGCGGGTACCTAATTTGATTCTAGGCCACCACGACGCCAATGCCTATGCTTACCCAGACGACGCGACGGGTACCTAATACATATTATAGGTGATAATCTAAGCAAATGTTCTTAAGTAGGTACAGGACAGGTAGTAGGTGGCGGTATGGGTCGACGAAAGTGTTCATAAATGTACGGTAGGTAGGATACCAACCAAGCTACATAGTCGATAGAGATGGCGGATCGCATCGCATCGCATCGGATCAGAATCAGATTAACAGATTAAATGAAAATGATTGGAAAACAGTCGATAACGAAAACGATAAGCAGGTATATGAATGTACCTACATGTATGTATGTGTGTATGTACATAGATGTAGTAGGTACCTAATGATATGGTAATCGAATCCAGATAAAGAATTCGATTTCGAATACGTAGGTACTCGAATGCGTGTACAATGTACATACACGCAGTGCTAGATATATCGCTACTATCGCAACGTCGCGTATTGTAGATTGTAGAGCCTGCAAATTCGTCGGCGACCGTGTCCGCATTGCCAATGCCAAATGCGTATTGACTGCTATGGCGAAAGTGCGCGAATCGAGAGAAATTGCGTGAAAATTGCTGTCGCTGTCGCTGTCGTCGGAATCTCGCGACTATAACCAAAGATCTCACCTATCTAGACCTACATACAGACATATACATAGACATACCTACCTACCTACCTACCTACAGGTTTGCGTCTAGCCGGTGGGCGGAGGGCGAAAGACCGGCTGGATATTGAATTGAAACTCGATGGAAAAAAAGGAAATGCCGGACTCGGGCAAAGGCTATCGTATATTATTGGGATTGGGCGGCGTCCGAATGGAAACGGTCGCGTACAACGTGTTGAGTTTGTTGTCGATCGTCTCGATTCTGGCGGCATTCTCCAACAAACGTCTGAAGCGAGCGCTGCAGGCGGACGCGCTCAGCAGACGTCTGGTGACCATGTGCGGCTTCTCGCTGCTGTACGAATACAAGTTCAGGCTGGGCCAGCAGATATCGCATTTGCGGTTCGTACGCGACTACGGATACACGCTGGTCGCCATCAGCCAGCTGGCGCATTTCGTCGCCCTGACGGCGGCCGCCGTCGACGCCATTTTCTGGCGGGTGTCGAGACGGCGAGCTCGGCTGCGCCATCGTCCGAGAGCGGTACGCTTCGCGTCTTGGACGGCGTGGACGGTCGTCACGTTGTCGTCCGTGGCCGTCGTCTGTTACGTGCAACTGTACCGCCGAGAAAAAACCAAAATATTCTTGCCCAAACAAGCGGCCGAATTGGCCAGCGTACCTTTCGCGTTGCTCTTCTTCGTCGCGGTGGTTTTTTGGCGTCCGGTCGCCGTCGATTCTGAAAATACGACGACGACGACGACGACGACGACGACGCGGCGTTCGGACGGCGCTGCCGCCGAGGCCATTACGTACGTCTACATTCGAATGATGTTGGTCACTTTCGCGACCAACTGCTCGCGTATCATACTGATCATGGTCAAGACCGAATGGTGGATCGTTCGTTTCATTCACGCTCTAGACGGATGTTTTTTCGCTTTGATCGCTTACAAATTGGAGCCGATTGGCTTGGAAGTAGCGGACGCCAGTGCCGATGACGCCGACACTGAAGCCGCGGTCATTGGCGAAACCTCCGTTCACCACCTGAAGCCGGTCAATTCCTGCTCGGCCGCCGCAGGCTTGCAACAAGTTTGATACAGTTTGATTCTCCGACTCCATCGATTGTGCCAGCGCCAGCGCCTGCGCCTGCGCTTCGTCTCAACCAAATTTTTCAACTCGATCGATTACGATCCAAGTACCTATCTAGTTCGCTCCGCTTTCGGTTCAACTCGGGCGCCACGCTTACTCACCTACCTATACTTATCAATCGGCCTTACGGAACGGATAGAGATAGCTTGTGCAAGTAATCGTGCCGGCTCGCGCTCGGTTCTCACTGAGTTACTGGTAGGTATGTACATGTACCTTATTTGCGTCTCGTAATCGAGGAAAGTGTGATCGTTGTTTTGTACGCGCATAGAAAAGTATTTCATGGAAAATGATACGTACATTCGTGTCATACCTACACACACATACGCGCGCGCGCACAGTTCAATTTTTCAAAATCTCATTTGGTTGGCGGAAAACGATTCTCCGCAGTTGGTTCTGCTTTCCAACAACGATCCATTCTCAGAATCCCAGCTCCATAGAGGACGTATCCTACCTATCTACCTACGTATAATTTCATTGTGACAGAACCAGTACCAGCGTCGCGTCGTATCTCCTCCGTCCTTTATCGAAGCGCTTTTTATAGAATAGAGAATGACTAGAAACCGTTTGCGATTATTTCTCTCGTCTCAGATTTGTTGTTGTTGTTGTTGTTGTTGTTGTTGTTGTTGTTACACTTGCACGGAGGAGTGAATTCGGCTGTTTCCCGTTCGTTCGTTCGTTCGTTTGAAATTGAAACTGATGCGGAAGAGAAGACCCGCCGCGCCGGCGCCGCGCTTTGTCGATGTAGCGCCCAAATTGGACACTGCGAACATACCTACATACTTATAGAGATAATTATGGTACCTACCTACCTACCTACGAATAACCATCAGTTTGGTCTTATCGATTGTCGAATGTATTTCACGAGTACCTACTTACATACTTGTTTTATTTGCTCGACGATTAGTGCGTGGTTTCCAGGATCGAGGATCCTTATGTTTAATTCGCATTCGCGTCATTTAAAAAAAAAAAAAACAGTCGACGTGACGTTGCGTTGGAGACTTGCCGAATTGAGTAGGTACCTAGGTAGATTCCCTCCGCGGGCCGCGGGCGATCAGTCCTCCTAACATTGCACGTTTTAAGGAATCCCATGTCTTGTCTCTGGGACTTTTTGTGTCTACTTGTGCTGTTTGTTTGTTTTGTCTTACACACATACCTACTTACCAATGCACCGACTTCCTACCTACATAAAACATATATTATCTCATTCATACGCTCTGAGGCCAGATGCATCAAACCGCAGCCACACCACACGTACGTCTCGTACTTACTCGCGACTGATGTGGCTAGAAGGTGCGGATGCTGCTGAACGGCTGAACCTGCAAAATATCTATTTATTTGTACATCTACATATAGGTACATATTCTATACCTATAGCTAACGTAAACGAGCCCAGTTACCCTTACCGTTACCATGCCAAGCCAACATATGTGTACGCTGTACGTAATACGTATACGTATACGTATACTCGCCATCCGAGACCGACGCGACGCAAAACGTGAATAATGATGAAAGGGCGTATTATCTGCCGCACCGCACCGCTTTCGTAAGCAATATCTAACGGCGCGGTGCCAGCCATTTCCCCCTCCGTAAAAATGGAAAATTTGATCCAAAGGCCTGTAAATATTTGAAAATTATTAATTTTTCGAGATTTCGACTTTTAATCGGCAGCGTCGTTCCGGAAATTACCACTCTCGTTTCGCGCAACCAACATTTTTCGCCACTTTTCCAATATTTCCTTTCCCCCCCCCTTTCTTTTGTAATTTTCTGAAATATGTAGGTACACATGTAAATATCTACGAAAAGACGCGTTAAGAGTAGAAAAGTACCTAAGCCTAATATGTATTATAGGGACCTATGGCCTACAAACCAAAAGGCGAACAACGAAAGAAAACTAAAAAGTAGGTACCTATAACAGTAAAGCAAGCGAGATAGCAACGGTAAATCCAATGCAACCTATCTAGTCACCTACAATACATAACTACACACATACAAGACATATCTACATCTACGTGTATATGTACTACCTACGTAATCTATAAATATACATATGTACATACCTACCTACCTACCTACCTACCTACCTACCTACCTACGTGGATACCTAACGCGTAGCAAAACCAGGTGCGACGCCGCGCCGGCGTGCTCAGCGTCTCGTGCGACCAAATTACAAGTAGGTACCTATACCTACATAGGTAATTACCTAAATATGTACGGTATTCAGGTAAGTACCTACTCAGTAGTCATAGTATTCACTTAAGTATATGTAGGTAACTGTAGAATGCAGGTACATAGACCGTAATTGCTAATTGGGCGAGCGTTAGGTAGGTTCATGCGCGTGTTATGTTATCCTGTCGAGATAAGGATAAGAATAGAGTAGAGCTGGTATATGTATACGTAATTTACGAGCAGATTATCGGAGACGCGATTCGTGATGCGATAAATTCACTCCGAGTAGGTATTACTAGGTAAGTATAGCAGTTGCCAGTTACCATGTTTACTCATCACACGTTGTAAAAAGTAAGCATGTAGGTGTAGGTACTAGGTAGTAAGTTCGTAGAAACATGCCAACAATGGGACACCTAAACTACACGTAAGTTGGTATACCCAATTACCTACGACCCGCCACGTAGTTGAGAGAATGATAAAATTTATCTAAACAATACAAACAAACGTAGGTAGTTAGCAAGGTGTACGTAGACGGATCTGTGAAAATCCCAACTTGGATTTTTGATTTTCTCAGCTACCATATACTTATCTTATAATAAGATTATTTCCCCTCTCCCTCTCACAATTTCATTGCTCCATCACTCCCCTTTATAAGCTCACAGGTATGTACATACTTATACAGTATGACACAAAAGTCTTGTCCCGGAAAAACACATCATCATATCTCGAAACTGAAAAGAGATATCGGGATGATTCAAACGGCAATATGTTCCTGGAGACAAGGACACTGAAGATTGATAGTCAAATTTTCAGTTCTACCTACAGGGTGTCCACAAATTGAGAAACCGGTTTTGGTTAAAAAATGGGGGTCTGGGTTTTTTATGGATTTGAAGTCTACAGTCTACACACTGAGACGATTAAAATGTGATATTATTTTCGAAACCGGTTCGAAAATTTGCAACCGGTTGTCAAAAATACTCCAAAAATCGAGATTAGGAAAAATTTTCCAAATGAAATTTGTAGAGCTTTGTAAGCCAAACATTGCCAGTGAACTCATTATTTGAAATTTCAACAACAAAAAAAGACATGAAATTTTTTAGATTTTTATCGGTGCCGTGTTCAACATTCATTTGAAAAAAATTTTCATATCTTTTTTTGTTGTTGAAATTGTCAAGTTGCTGAGAGTGAACCGATTCAAAAAATGAGTTCACTGACCATGTTTGGCTTACAAAGCTCTCCAAATTTCATTTGGAAAATTTTTTCCAATCTCGGTTTTTGGAGTATTTTTGACAACCGATTGCAAATTTTCGAACCGGTTTCGAAAAAAAAATTATCACATTTTAATCGTCTTGGCGTGTAGAATTCAAATCCATAAAAAACTCGGACCCCCCTTTTTTTAACCAAAACCGGTTTCTCAATTTGTGGACACCCTGTAGGTAAAACTGAAAATTTGACTATCAATCTTCAGTGTCCTTGTCTCCAAGAACATATTGCCGTTTGAATCATCCCGATATCTCTTTTCAGTTTCGAGATATCATCAAGTGTTTTTCGTGGACAAGACTTTTGTGTCACACTGTAGAGTGTATAGAACTGTAGATGTACCTACAAGTGCAAAATGATTACCTAGGTAGTTCTACTCATCTCCTATCTCGTAGACAGGTCTCTGAGGCGCAGACAGACGTAGATACTAGATGCTAGATGCTAGGTACATCTACAATCTACGCGCATACGTTTCGGTGAGTTCGATACGTTTAGTATAAATTTTACATTGGGTAGGTATACCTACGGACGGAGATTTAAGGACGGCGCGCGGCACGAAAACGACGCGACGGTACTGAAGAGTGAGGACAGATGATCAGGTAGGGTACCTACTACCTAGCTAATTATTGTACGTACGTGTACGTATCGTCGCGTGGGTTTCGCCGCGCCGCGTTTTATGTAGCAACACCGCGTATAGTATACCTAGGTAGTATAGTACAGTACAGTACGTATGTGTATACCTGGGCTTGTGTGCGGTCGCGAAATAAGCTCATCGAAAGCAGAAATCCGAATACTTATCTACCTACCTACCGACATTATGTAGTTGCTAATTACCTAACCAGTCGAATTCGCTTCGTAAGCCGTTTACGCAGGTACCTATGCGATGTATTGCGGTGTGTAGTGCAGTGCAGTGCAGTGTAGTGTATGCGATTGGTACCGAACAACTTGGAATAGGTACGTAAATGTTACTTACTCGAGTAGGTATCTAGCTATCTACTTAGGTACCTACTTATAGACTTGGACGTTGGACCGAGGCGACTCGCTGCTTACCTAGATGCACATACAAGACTGGTACTGGTACCGATACCGATCGTAGTACCTACATATATTTTATGTAGGTACCTATATTGTCTGCCGATCGATCGCCTTCGCAGTTTGCCGTTTCTTTCGGCGAGAATCGAAGATCAGCAGTGATGGTGATGGTGATGGTGGATACGGGTAGGAGTACCGCCGCCGCCGCCGCCGCCGCCGCCGGTACGGGTATCGCAACGGCTGCGGCTGCTACGATGATGGGCGCCGCTCCTGTTGTTGCTGCTTGGGATCCGTTTCATTCGAGTACCGGCAATCAAACCGAACTGGCGCAAATGTACGTGAACGTCATCACGAATACCGGGCTGTCGGCGTCCATCGTGTTGTTGGTCATCCATCTGACCGTGTTCGCTCTGGTCGACGATTTGCGCAATCTGCCGGGAAAGAATTTGGCTTCGTTTTGCACGGCCCTGCTGCTCGAGTACGCCAGCACGCTGCTGAGCGGCGCGCTCCAGGGCACCGCCTGCTACGCCAACGAAATAGCCGCCTACTACTTCATCATGGCGTCGGCGTTTTGGATGCTGACCATGTCGTTCGACGTGTGGCAAACGCTACGTTCGTCCGCCACCGAGCTGGTGTTGTCCGCGTCCAGCGGCGTCGCCCAGCAGCGCCGCAAATTCCTCGTCTACTCGGCGTGGAGTTGGTCGATGCCGGCCCTGCTCACCGTGCTCGTCTTCTTCGTACTGCCGCGCGTCTTTTCCGACTTCGATTTGGACTTTCAAGATTTCGATCGCAAAGAGTGCTCGTTTCGCGAGACCGACACCATGTACAAGTTCGTCGTCTCCGTTTTCGGCACCATACTGCTGGCCAACACGTTTTTCTTCGCCGCCTCCGTTTACTACATATTTTCCACGCAAGCCGCCGTCTCGCGCGCCACCGCCAACAGCACGAGCGGTGGCGGCGGCGGCGGCGGCAACGCGGCCTTTGCCCGCCATTTTCAACTGTACGCCAGATTATCGCTCATCATGGGCGTAACGTGGACCGCCGAATTCGTCATCTACTATTCCACTTTCGATATCCTGAGCGTCACGTTCAAGATCATCAACACCTTCGAAGGATTTTTCATCGTACTCGCCTTCACGTGCAGAAAACAAGTGCTGCACAATGTGAAATCGCTACACATCGCCAAGAGTCTGAAAGATTCCACATTTCACCGTTACATGAGTTTGAGAAGATTACAGGCATAAAGACGAACAATGAAAGTGGATACGGATACGGATACGGATGCGGACGGGGTACATACTACATACTTAGGTAGGTACTTATATATCATATCTACGTAAATACCTGCTTACTACCTGCCGACCTACCCTGCACCCACCGTATCTAGACAGCTGCTAGGCACCTACTCGATGCCTATGTACCTGAAGCTAATTAGTAATTACCTATACTGATGCAGTTTGGTACGTTGGTATAGGTATGTATTTGGGTGTGTGCGACGCGTCGCGACCTTACTTACCGAAAGTACGAGTATATGGTAATCGAAAGCAGCGGAATCGGAGTCATCGCGGAAACACACGCTAATACTGTCAATGCTGCTCCGACAAAAGAAAACAGCTCACTCATTTACGCTCAGATCGCTCTAGATTAAGTACATAATTTTCATGTTTACCTACTTACCCGCTTGTCGGCCTACCCGTAGGCGCTTGAACAGCCAAGTGTAAATGTAATAGGTACCTACCTAATAAATTACGAGTAATACGTAATACTTAATTATTCACCCTAATAAGTATTTTGATATCGAGAAACTTATTTCTCAGAACGCACAGTGCATGGACGTGGACCGAATAGGTCAAAGTTTCTTAGGCCACTCTAGACCAAAAAATCAATCGCATGAAATTGTGTATTGAAGTGTGGGTAAAACAATGCCTATAGGTTTTTTTTTACTGATTTCTGGAAAGGTGCTTTTTTTCAGTTATTTAACAATTTAGCTGTTTGAAAAATGCCAACTAAACACATCAATTTTATTTTTTCCAATATTTTGAAAATTTGATGATAGCTCCTCCTCTGAAGGACTGGGGGACAAAATATCCTAAATTTCGAAATTTTCGACTTCAAAACCTCAGAATTTCATACCCAAATCGCATTTTTTTTTTTCAATTTTTCTCACAGTAAGTACTGCCCTCCTTGGAGGAGTTGAAGAGAAAATATCTCCAAATTCGAAATTCTCGATCAAAAATCCCTCGAATTTCACACCGGTGTCAATTTTTTAAACTTTTTCGAAATCGGGCATCATTACCGCCCTTGTTGAGGGCCGAGAGAAAAATTTTTGAAAATTTTGAATAAAAAAGTAGGTACCGATCAAAACATGCAAACAACTTTCACTACCTATCCACTGGTATACCACCTACCTACCCTTTTTTTTTATAAGTAATTATTTTTTTAAAACGTATATTATAATATGATACAAAGTACAAAATATAAATTCCAAAGGTTGCACGTGGCTGCGGTGACGCGTCTCGCCGCAGTACAACAGATAAAGAAAAAATAAAAGCAACGACCAATTAAGGAAACAAAACAAAGGAGGGACACGGGGCTCACTGCTCGCAAAGCTTTCGGATTCTTGCCACCATGCTTCACAAAAAAAAAGGGGGGTAAAAACAAAGGCCAAGAAATACAAAAGGGTCAAGCATGATGGTGAGCTACCCGTCCGACCTACCAACGATGCCAGAACCTTATAATTACGCGAGACATTATAAATTTGCGGCTACTTTATTAAGGTCCTCGAGACCACGAATTAAATTTGCGAAAAGTCGATCCAATTCTTCTGAAAGCTCATGAATTCTCCGATTTTGACGATCTATTAAACCACTCTGATCCTACCTACCTACCTACCTACCTACCTACCTGTCAATCTTCTTTTCAACGAATAAGTACGAGCCTTCGGTGATTTTTACAGGCAACTGTAGGTAGGTACATAGGTATATTTTTGAAGCGAATCTAATTCACAGCAGTGGCGTGAAGGTAATTTTCGGATCACGTACTACGGCACCACCGTACAACTGGTAAGTAGGTATTTGTACGTACTGTATGTACATGGTATGTAGGTTCTTTGAAAATTTGTTCCATCCGCTACTCGGTCTTCTTCCCAAGTTTCTTTTTGAAATTGGCCGCGCAAAGAACAAAACTACAGAACCGAAAAAATTGATGTTTTTTTTGTGTTTTTAAAATTCTTTTTACTTGTGTCAGGTGTACCTATGTAGGCAGGTACTAGGTACCTATCTACCTATCTCAGCTTTTCAACAGTAATCGCAATAATGAACGAATAGGTAGGTATTACGTATTAGATAAGCATAAATAAGCCACTAGGTGTCGCCGATGAGCGCAGCTACTGTCGAAAATGAAAACTACAGCGTCGGTTGGCCATTGTTAATTTGTAACGCCAGTACGTCACGAATGTATCTATGCAACAAAAAAAAAAAAAAAAAAGTACTAATCGATATTTGGATAGGTAGGTCTCGTTCAGTTGTTTACAACGTCGATCGTCCATCAGTTCAAAGTTTGAATTGAATTGAATAAGCAACGATAGGTACTAATTTCGTTCCGATTTCTGAGCTTGCTACCGTACCTATTGTGTTTTTTAGGTACCTAGGTATTCTTCGTTTTGATGTTCGTACGTTTAGTTGAGGCGGGTGAAAATTGCAGCTGCAGCCGTAAACGCCGGATACCTAGCTCGTTACTGTTTTATTTGCGTGTATCGAGTAATGAATTGGAGGGCGGTAGTTGTTGGGCATGCGACATGTGAGTTGTAGGTTGTAGCAAAATACCTCCGCGAAAAGCGTTATTGTATCGTATTGAGCGAGCTGGGTAGTCGGTGGAGTGCAGGTACGGTGCATTAGTGCCTATATCTGCCTGAGACACCTCATCCGATATCGCTGTTCGTTGTTCATTCGACTTAGGTAATCGCATCACCTTTAGCGCAGCGTGCGACTACCTCGTATCACATCACTACGGTGCGAATATGGCCGAAGTAATAGAAGGTAAAAGAGAAGAGGAAAATCGTAAAATAGTTCACACCTACCCGTTGATAAAAGTGAGTCTGCCTCCGCGCCATAACCATTGCATTAGCGTTAGCGTTAGCATTGGCATGGCATGGCATGGCATGGCATGGCATTGGCGTCAATATTACCTACTTAATATACTATACCGTCTATACCTAGACCTATGTAATTCACATACCTACCTATTTAATATGTTGCGTTGGTTGACATAAATACATATGTACCTACGTGTACTGTACATATAACGGTACCTATCTAAGTACATACATCGCGCATCGGCGTAGGTATACGTAATTCTCTTTCTATAAAGGTTTCAGACATGAACGACGAAATGAAAGCAGAAGCAGTCGAAACGTGCGTCACAGCTTGCGAGAAGTTCTCCAACAATAACGAAGTATGAGACCTTATTTGCTTCGATATCTGCATTTTGAATAGCTCGCTTGGTAATTCGGTATTCGTAGTGAATTAGAATTACTATACGTACTTACCTACCTCCCTAGGTTCCTAGGTACCTAGGTACCTAGAATTGAGTAGATTAGGTATACGGTGCGGTGTAAAAATTATTGGTTGGTAGGTACTAGGTAGGTAGGTAAATATGTACACATATTAACTGACTTGATGTACATATATACGAACAGTCGTCAACTTTTTCATACTTACCTACCTACCTACCTACCTACCTACCTACCTACAACTGCTAGTACATAGGTAGTACATACATCTACACACGTATGTTATTTCGCACGAATGTTGGTTTTCCGCCTAACTGGTCATCACTTTTCATGTTTACCTACCTACGTTTCCGGATGTATACTCGAAGGCTGCCGCTAGAATGATCAAAGAAACGATGGATAAGAAATTCGGCGCAGCTTGGCATACGGTAGTTGGAGAAGGATACGGTTTCGAGATTTCGTACGACTGTAAATCGTTATTATACATGTTTTTCGGAGGCAACGTCGCCGTTTGCGCTTGGAAATGCTCGTAATGATCGGCTCGATGGCGACACGAGTCGAGTACCTACTCGCCACTCACTGGTCAGCGGTCTCGCCTACGAATAATAATCGACGCGATACAACGCAACGTCGCGCCGCACGCGCCGTATTACCAAGGTAAGAGTAGGTCTAGGTATCTACTAGATGACTAGACTAGAACTAAGCACAGTACCGGTAGATACATGCATATGCATAAGATACCTAACCAAGTACATCATACAATATGGTACCTTACCTACCTACATGCTACATATGTATACCCAGTACCTAATAGACGTTTTATTTCAGATATTGGTCAAAATGTACCGTCCGAGGTACCTACTTGATACCTACCTGTAGGTAATTACATCATTTTCGACTCTGAGCTTAATAGGTAGAGGTAGAGGTACCTACTTGGCACGTTCAAGAGCACGGAACGTCAACGCAGGAGTAGCTACTAGCAGCTAGTAGCTACCTACCTAAGTATATATCTTGCTATCTTTCAATTTTTAAGGCTATTTACCTGAAACGAATCTGGTTTCACTCAAGTACATAGGTAAGTACATACATATAACTACGTAGGTAGGATTAGGTATACCGTAATGTCAACTTTTTTTGTTTTTCGCTTCGTTTCTTATACCCACGTAGGTAGGTACCTATAGGTACCTGTCCGCATAGTTTATATGTACCTATGTGAATGTTTATTAGATCGTTTTCATGTCAGAGATGAAATTTGGAGAAAAAATCTCGAAAGTGAAAATGAAGCCTCCGTCTAAAAAACAACCACAGTCCATAAATGAAATTTTATTACCAGAGAGCGAAATAAGTAATATGCTCATAACGTTTCTACGACTAAAAATTAGGTTCGGCGAATGTTATTTAATTTCGAAATGAGTGGATTAAGGGACTAACTATAGTGCAAGTTTGACCGTTCAAATTTTCCTGCAGTTCTCAAAAATGGAAATTGAAAATTTTCCCATGCAATACAATTCCCCTCCTGCTTCCTAGTTCCTACCCATTTCATCAAATATTTTCTAAAAAGAATAAAACGAATCCCCCCCCTCCCATTCCTATTTCTGAAAGTCAACTTCTACAGAATTTTCATTAAAATTCGAATAATCCGAGCTTTTTGTTTACAGTCCACCAGCTTGATTCTGATTGGTTATTTACAACCAATCAGCGTCAACCTGATAGACTATGGTTGTTTTTTAAACAAAAAGCTCGAAAACTGTTAATTTAGAAACACAGGAAAAGGGTGAATGTCTTTTTTGAAATTCAAAATGAATAACACTATCGGTTTTCTCGTGAAATTTTATTTCAGAAACTGTAATAAAAATTTTTTCGTGAAAATGGACTATGGTTGTTTTTTTAGACGGAAACTTCAAATGTAGAATTGTGCAGACCATTTGAGAAAACTTGCAGCTTCAATGTACTTATAATCTGCCACTTCGCGAAGAAATGAGTGGGTGGGAGGGAAGAGTGTTTGGCCGATCCCTTACTTTTTTAGTCTTTATTTTACTGTATGAAAAATATGCGACTATGCGTTCACGGAGAACCTCGAATAAGTACTTACCTAGGTACTACCTATACCTAGCTATTACATGTACCTACCTCTGTATTATGCACATATTTTTAGAGAGAGAGAGTGAGTGAGTGAGTGAGTGAGTGAGTGAGTGAGTGAGTGAGTGAGTAAGTCAATAAGTGAGCGACGAATTTAACGAATTATAACGAATTTTAACGAATAAGTAAATAAGTAAGTAATAACGTACAACAATTTTTTTCGAGTTATTTTCACGAATAAAAATGTCAAAACCGATCGATTCGTTCTTTCTTATTACAAAAGGCGACGCTGGTTCTGCGTCCGCCGTCCGTACCTACTTACTCATACCTACAACACGTAGGGTATAGAAATGTGGCTGATGAACAAACAGATAGGTACCATATACGTATGTAGGTATAATTTATCGGATGGAAAAATGTAATCGTAGACACGCTGGCCAAGGTAGGTAGGTAGGTAGGTAGGTAGGTACCTAACCTACACCTAAAAACGCACGCGCTGCGAACTAACGTTTTTCCGTCGAAAATTTTCTTCTCGACGCGGGAGTGGAGCGACGACACGCCTGGGCAGGACACGATTTAACGAACGGGGCGAATAAAAAAAAATACAAGCGCAGCTGTGGGTAGGTGTACACGCATCACGCATTTTGTACTCGTTTGTAGTCGTTTTTGCACGAAAAACTAGCAACTAGCAAATAATGAGAAAAAAATAATATTGTACACGGTACAAAAAGAATTAGATAAAGATGGCTATCGTATAAAATTTGTACGCTTATCGTAGCTTTCTCGACGAATCTCGATTGGTAACGCGTTTATTTACTCGGCGAGGTGGACGCATCGGGATCGGGACACGACCACTTGAGGTGAACTTGAGGCGTAAGGTTGACTATTTTAACGTGGACTGCTTGGTTTTTTTCAAATTTCGGCGGTATAGGGCACAATCTGTATTTCACCTCGTCGCCGGGCAAAGGTACGTATTCGTCTTCGATACTGAAAGAAAGGACAAAAATTCAAAAACCCGCACGCGAATACGCCTGATTAGAAAGTGCGGCGCTGAGGCGCGGTACGCGTACGGTGCGACGCGACACCGACCGACTAGCGAGTAGCGATACTAACTCTGAAATGTGTACGAATAAATCGTCGCCTCCATTCTCCGGTGTGATGAAGCCGTGGCCGCGAGCTCTGCAGAAGTACTTCACTTTGCCAGTTTCTTCTGGATTACTCATGGCTTTTGCTGAACTACATGGCAAAACGAAGGTATAAGTAGTATCAAGCAGTAGGTAGGTAGGTAAGTAATAAGTAAATTATATTGCAATACTTGGGTGCGCTAGGTATCTTACACAGCTAAAAAGGCTGCTTATTTAAAGATTGCTATGAAATATCGAAATACCGCGTTTCCATGCATCGCATCGCATCGCGTCGATAATACATAGGTAGAGGTACTTAGTACCTACCTACCTACCTACCTACCTACTTACATACACATAGGTAAACGATACGCTTGCTAGCTATAATACGCTGCTACCAGAAGGTACCTACCTACCTATAATGTAATTACCTACCTAAGTAAGTTGACTTTTTGGCGGAATTTTCCAAAACGTAGGGGTACCTACCTACCTACTTAACTTATTACATAGGTACCATACGCAAGTACATAGTACCTACGCGATAAAAACGAACTCAGCTCAGTACGGAACGAAGCAGAAACGAGCTCGAGTATGCAGCAATCAAACGCAAGTACACGAAGAAACAACGATTACGATTACGACACCATTCTCAATCTCTCGTTGTGTCGCGGAAAAGGCTCAAAAAACTCCCTCCCCTCGCTCAATGCCTCATGTTTTGCGACTCTTCCACGCAGGCCACAAACTAACGCAAATGAATGCCACCTTTTTCTTCAGTTCTTTCCTTCTTTTGAAAGGAACTGGATCATCTCGGATCCATTCGGAATCCTTACCTACCTACACCTAGTACCTACTTGTTTTGATGAATTCGCGAAGAGCAGAGCACATGCACAACGAATTCATTATGAAAAACCAAAGACTAGTGAATTGCGCATTTATGTAGGTACCAGGGGCGGAAACTTGGATTTTTTCCGCATGTCGCAAAATTTTAATCATGGAAAATTCACAGATGTTTGCCATTTATCAAGTTTTATCAGTCTAGAATTCTTCGCCGAGGAAGAATCGGCGGCGGCGGCTCGTTCTAAAAAATTTATCGGCGGTAACGGCGCGCTGTGTTCAAAATAACGGCGGTGGCTGCGGCGGCGTCGTCAACGGTGTAAAAGAGAAAATTAAGAAAATTTGCCAACTTTTATTTTGAAAAAATGAATGAAGGATCGAAGCTTCAAATTTCTCACAAGAATTGCAATGTTGCTCATGCCCGAGCGAAGAGAGGGTAAAGCTCTGAGAAAATTGGATTTTTAACGTCCAAAAAGGGCATTTTTTTTCATGTTTTATGACAGACGCCGCCGTTCATCAAATTCATCGATACATTATCAAGTTAAAGATGTCAATGATCAATATCATTTTTTTAAAAAAATAATATCTGAATGAAAAAGTTTGAAAAAAAAAAAACATTTTTTTGACAAATTTTTGGCATGTCGCAAACAATTTGAGTTTCGAAAGAAAATTTCGCATGTCGCCAAAAAATTGCGCATGTCGCACTTGCGACATGCGCGACACGAAAGTTTCCGCCCTTGGTAGGTACTAGGTAGGTAGGTAGGTAATGAAGAAAAAAATGTAAGAACGACGTAAGTATACCTCAACCTCTCAACTTGGGGGCCTACGTTGGTAGGTAATAGGTATACCTACCTATCCAGTTTATGTACCGAGCACACTTCGAAATAAACTTACGTTGACAGGGTTCTCGTTCTTCTCGTAATGATGGGGCTGGGTAGCTGTAAAATTGGAGACGTTCCTCCATCGCGTGGATTCGAAGTTGAATTGAACATGGCGGCGAAAATACTGATTGTAACGCAATACGAATAGTTAAGTAGTTGAGGCCTTGATCGCCGACTTATTTCAGACAAAAGCCTCCTGTAAGCGAAAAAAGCGCGTTAAAATTCAAAACTACGAAATCTCAAGTCGGTATATTATGATTTTATGGATACTTGCTCGGATATTTGTGTCGCGGCGCGGAAAAATCAACGCACAGCTGCCGCTGCCGGTAGTCTTTGATTAGGAGCAAATAGTGGATACGGCGGAGGTTGATTCTTTCGATCTTCAGTCAGGAGCAATAAATTACCGATCTGAGTAAATCAAAATACATAATTACATAAGTACTTAGGTAAATGTACTGTACAGTTTTTTCGTTCAAGTATTTTAACAACTAACTAGTACCTTACCTACGCATTACGCAGTACAACGTCGCATTGACGTCGACTCGTAACTCGTATCTGTAAGTATCAGCTAACTTGATAAACAATACCTAACAGTAATGCAGTTGCAATCATGTAAGCGTAAAGCTACAGCAAGTGAGCATGAGTACGAATACTTACGTCAACGTACATACGAAAGTAAGTATAGGTAGTCAGATACTACATACTACATAGTACATACATACATATAAGATTTTAACATTACCTCAACGAAAACGATGAACGGGCGTCGACTTGATCGAGGATCGAGGCTTGTATGATGCAGAAAAATGAAAAAAAAAAAAAAATCGCGTACCTAAAAGTACGAATTATGAATTACGATGACCGGCCGGTCTACCACTCTTCCAGCGTCGTCGACGTCGACTCGTCGTATCAGCTTCAGCTTTATCTTTGGAGGCTTACAGCGTCAGCGCCGTTAACCTAGATTGTTCGCTGCAACAAGGTGCGGTGTTTTTTTTGGCTCATAATCATAATACGTCTCAGGTCTCAACTCTCAAGATAGAAATTTTTCCCAAGTCCGTAGTATTTTCGTTAATTTTCAACTAGTATGAAATTTTCTCAACATTTTTCCAACTCCCAACTTTTTAAATAAAATTTTAAATTTTCCCAACTTCCCAATTTTCTTTCTAAAATTTATTTCGACTCAACTTTTTTTCTAAAATTTAAATCATGATTGAATTTTTTTCTGAGATTTATTACGACAACTTTTTTTACAAAATAATTACAACTAATTTTTTTTTTCTAAAATCTATTATGACTCAATTTTTTACGAAAACACTGATTCCGACTCGATTTTTTTCCTGATCTTTACCAAAACTCTGTTTTTTTTTGTTTTTTTTTTCAAAAATTTATTCATCGACTCTCAAATTAAAAAGAGAGTTGAAGAAATGTTTAGATTAAAATTGGGAGCGGATAAAAAGATTTTGTCGAAAAAAATTGAAGCTGAAAACAATTTTAGAAAAAATTTAGAGCTGATGAAAATTTTGAGAGAAAAATTTGATCAAGTTGAAAAAAATTGAAAAAGAAAAAATTGTGTTGAAATTGAAAAATCGTTCGAAAAAAATTTGAGTTCAAAAAAGATGAACATATCGTAAGAAAAATTTGGAGTTGAATTTTTTTTAATGCGGGTCGAAACAAATTTTAGAAAAATATTTTGGTCGGAATATTTTGGAAAAAAATTTAGTCTAGAATACTTATTTTAGAAAAAAAATTGGGAGTTGAAAATGTTGAAATAGATTTTATAAAAATGGGAGTTGGAAGTTGGAAAAAACGCTGAAAAATTTTTGTACTGGTTAAAAACGACGAAAACGGGCTTCAAAACCAATTCTAAAAATTGAGATGTGTGCATGAAAATAGTGCACCGCATGGGCAGAAATCAGAAATCGTCCATCCTGAGAGCCTGAGACTGAGAGCGAAAAAAAAACACCGCACCCTGTTGCAACGAACAATCTAGACAGTCGTCTACAGTGCTGGGCTTTGACTATATACTATATAGATAGTCAAAGATGCTGGGGCAGTAGGGCACGGCAGGGCTCCGGCAGTGATGTCATAACGAATAACGTAACGTAGCGAAATAACGAAATGAACGGAATTTTTTCCGTTACAATTACAAAGTAACATAAAAGTAACGGTAACGGAACTTTACTTGTAACAAAATAATAACGTTATATTACAATATATTTTGAAAATGTGAAGTAAGTAACGAATAACGAAAAAATTTCGTTATTTTTTTCGTTATTCTGAAAAGCCAACCGCTCATAAAAAAAAAAGTTTGGAAAATAGAAAAATTTAAATAGGTACCTACTGATTTTTCCATTTTTCTGAATGCTGAAGATGTGAAGAACATTGTGTGATTTGACAAAAATAGACAAATTAGTAAAGGTCTGCGAGTCTGTAGGTATTCAAAAATGATAGTCGATAGGTACTGAGTAAGTATTACTCGGCTAAGTAATATGAGCTTCACATAAATTTTTTGAATACTTGATTGGATAACAATTTTATAATTTTTTAATGATAAATCGATACTTGAGGATCTACAGAGGATCTAATTATTCGATTCTAATTAAGAACATGTACCTATCCGCGGTTTCACTAATCTCAGTAAAATAGCTTTAAAATTCGTTAAATTTTGAAAACTTAAATTGATAGTAGAGAAACGGCGGCGCAGACCTCTTCATAGGCACACCCAGAAATTAATTAAGGGAGGGGCTCAGAATTTCTGAAAAAATGGGGAGGGGTCAAATTTCAAAATCGCCATTTTTCACTGATCTTTCAGTCAAAAATCATCAATTTTTTTTGGCAAACGGAGAATTTATTGAGGAATTTGTGATTTTTGACTGAAAAATCGGTCTAAAACTAGGTATCAATTTTTAAAATAAAACGATTGAAATACTGCCCGAGCGAAGCGAGGGCGAAAATTTTTTGAAAATATATTGTTTGTTTAAAGAACGAAAAAATGCACTTTTCTCACATTTTTGCTATTAGAAACATATTTTTTCCAAGCTTAAGGGGGGGCGGCTCAAGCCCCCTGAGCCCCCCTTTGGGTGCGCCTATGGACCTCTTAGAGAGATAGAGTACCTATCTATAAGTATGTGTTCGTGAATCCGCTGCTCCCCTGCTCCCTCATTTAGTCATTTATTAAATAGGTAATGAAAAATATTCAAAAATCACTGAAATACCTATAGTCAGAATTGCAGTTCGGGAAAAATTTGCGAAAAAATTTATGCTAAAAACAAATGAGTGAAAAAAATGACTGAAAAATCGGTGATAATTAAGTATAAGCATTTTATAAAATTTGAAAAAATGAGTAAAACTTCAAAGAAATTCTTTGAAAAATCAGTGAATTTAGCTAATTTTCCTGTGCTGAATTCTGACTGATTTTCTTTTCAAGTTTTCACTGATTCAGAAAAAGAAAAATCAACATAAAGAGGTTCCCCTCTCGATTTTCCAATTTTTGCCTGTAACGAAATAACGGTAGATAACGAAAAAATGGAAATAACGTTATTCTTGAATAATTGCGTTACAGCAGTTTTCCGTTACAAATACAGGAACTAATAACGTTATTAAAAGTTTTGTAACGTAACGAAATAACGTAACGAAAAAAAATTCCGTTATGACATCACTGCACTGCGAAGCTCGAATGAAAAACTAGTAGTCGATGGTATACTTGCAAAAGGTTATAATTTGTATGTCCAAAATTTTCAATTTTTTTTTTGATATTCTGATACTTTGATGGACCATCAAGTATCAGAATATCCAAAAAAACAAAAATTGAAAATTTTGGACATTACCATCGTAATATTGAGACACGACTACTTTGAAACGGCAAGGTTGTTTTTAGAAGGGCATTGGCACTGCTGCAAGATACGTTGCATATCTTGATAATCGCGCGGTAACGATTTGAAGTGAAATTCCATTTTTATTTATAGTTATCGCTTATCAAGGGTTTGAACTTTAAAAGTTACTTGATAGGAATGATAGGATAACTAAAAGCAGGGTGAATAGGGTGTTTCGCTTTTGACGCTGAAAAGGAGTTTCAGCAATTTTTCCAGTTTTTATTTTTAATTTTTTAGTTTCATTACAAACCGAAATAGGTACTTGATCGAAAAGTTAAAATTGAGTTTCTCAAAAATTTGAAAAATTTGTTTTGTACAGAAAATGGCCGAGTGAAAAACGTATCAAGGAATTCGGATTGTAGTTCAAAAGGTCACTATATCACCCTGATTTACACTCTTTAAATGATCGTTTTTTCTGAAAGTTGAGAATTTTTTTTTTTCATTTTTCACAGTTGAATGCAATCGTTTGAAGGATTTCAATGGAAATAAAGTCGAAATCGAAAATTCGAAATGTGGCCAACCGCCAACGCCGACACAAATGCAGTAACCAAGCAACACGACAACTAAACACACAAAACACTAGGACGCAATCGCTCGTCGTCACCACGTAAGGTGTTTATTAAAAATAGGTAGTTTTTTTGTTTTAATTTTGCGCCATCGATGGTCGTGAAATGAAAATTGTTGAGAAGATTTTTTTTTAATTTAAAGAATACCGGTAACAGGTAAATGTAGTGGTATCCGGGCAACGACATATTTAATTTTGCGTAGGTAGGTATAATTATATACATACGTACCTATACCTAATAATGACAGTAACGAAAATTCAATCGAAAAAGAAAAACTGCTGCTCACAAATGATGCAGTTATCAGGATCGCAGGTAGATGTAAATACCTACTTACTACTAATTTACTTACATGTACTTACCTAATTACTTACTACGCCAAATCAATCAATAAAATCCGTCAATCCGTTACTTACATCTTGTTTAATAAATCTCATAAATCTGTTAGAGTGGGTATTCCAAGCGCTTAGGGGATCTCAAATACCTCAAATTTAAAACCTGTGTGCATTGACTAGAAAGAATTTTTCACAACATTTTAGACCCGATCCCCTTACTCTCTTTGGAAGTTAATATGGTTATTTTATTGTCAAGTCTCGAAATACGCTCGTTTCCGTGAAAAATGAGACATCGATTTTTTTTACACAAGGTCCCTTCTTTCCAGCGAGGTCACATATGAAAAAATTTAGACAGGTATGTCTCAAAAATTGCAAAAAAAATTTATACACCACAAGCTTATTTTCCATGAAGATGGAATTTAAAAAAAAATTAAAATTAAAATGTTTCCAACGTTAGAAGTTTGTGAATTTTGAAACTTTTAGCGAAACTATCGCGAAAAAAGTGTTTAGGTATCGCGGTTTTTTTTTTTATCAGCCAAACACGCACATGGGATTGGTTTTTTCATTCGACCATTTCTTTCTGGATGGAACGTTCAAAATTTGAAACGTTTGCTACAGTGACATTTCAGTAAAGGTTTTTAACGATTTCCGGCTCTTAGTTTAAAGATAATGGCTCCAAAACCAGCAAAATTTTACCTAAGTAATACATTACAAAAAAAAAGTATTTTTGAGTCAATTTTTTCGAGATAGTCGCTCTTTGCTTGTAGGTAGCGTGATTTTTGATTTTCCCTTCTATGGGACGTTACTTTGTATGTACCAAAGAACAGAAAATTTTCTCACTTCATTGAAATGAAAAATTCTTGAAATGAAAATAATTGAAATAAAATGGCCATATAGGTAACTACGTATGCGCCATTCGTATACTCGACAGTTTGGGTGTACTAAGTATTTTATTATTTACGTCATGTTATACAATGGCAGATTTGTTATTCGTAGTAGGAGGGAAGAAGTAGGTGCCCAAAAGTTTGCGAAAAAAATTTCCAATCAATACGCACCACTCGAGCCCTCGAGGTATTTAAAAGTCCAAAAGTGCCTGGCGCCAAATTCACCTATGGCCGTACCCTCTGTTAAAATTTTTACATATCTAGTTCTAATTCCGCAGTTCTACCGCTGAAATTTAATAACGACGTAGGTGCTTAAGTACATATACGAAATGATATTTTACAATTTACATCATCTTTGATAGGTAGGTATGTATTTGAAATTACAATGTAGGTACTTAACTTTACGTACGTAGGTATCCCTGCTCTGTATACTTATATGATTTTTGCAATAATGATAATGGATTTCGGTTGCAGATTAATTTGTCTCCGCGCCCAATGCCGGCGACTCATATTAGCACGTGGTCTTCGAGTTTTCGAAGTTACCCGATCCGAAGATCTGTGTCAGCTTTTGGATTTCAGCAGGTACGTTCTCGTGATTAATGAAGGTACCCAAGTACTGGGCTATCTTAGTACATACCTACGTAAGTAGACTAGATGATATCTACCTACCTATGTATGTATGAAAATAAATGTCCGTAAAGACACGATTACTGTACCTACCTACCTACATTGATATATCTACTTACGCACCTAATCGCAGAAAATGGAAGAACATGGTAATCAGCCGAACCGCAGCAGACCTCTTTCGGCCGACAATATTCGATACGTGAATCGTGAGAATTTCGCCGACGATTATCGCAGAGAGATTACTTGCATATCGGCTCGCTGCCTTAGTGGTGAGCAAGGTGATAGGAAAAAAGTTGACTGTTTTTCACTTGTTGGCGTTTGTTTTTCACAAATTGTTTTCGTTATTTCGCCAGATCTCGCCGAAACCAGCGGACTATCGGGAATAGTTTTCGAAAACATTTTAAACGGATATTCGGAAAATAAACGAATCGAAAGGCGCGCAAAATCGGAAAGCGCGAGCAATTTGAAGCCGGGTCTGTCGTCGAAACCGCCTTTGCCGCCGTTCGCCGATACCAAGATTTTCGCCAACAAAAGCGAGCCGACATCGAAGCTCGAGCCCGAGCCCGAACCAGAGCGAGATTCCGAAACGGAGAAGCTCGTCGGAAGAGACGAAAATCTGAAAGCGGCCGCTGAAAAAGAAGCTTTCGACGAGATCATCGCGTTGAAATTTCAAAGATGGTTCCCGAACACGATGGGTGTCAGCGTCGACTTGGGTCACGGTTACGAACAATTCGAAAGCTCCTGCTCGGACAGTGGCGGCGGCGGCGGCGGCGACCACTACGACGACGCCGATGACGGTGAAATCGGCGACGTCGAGTTGGTATCGTATAAAGAACGTAATTACAAAACCTGCGAGTACCGGCGGTACGAGATACTTCGCAAAAACACGACAAAAACGATTGCCGGCTCGTGCGACGGCGATGGAAACTCGGTCAAACAGGGCGCCGGAAAAAGGCGACCGAAAGGTAAAGCCGTTACGCCACCGGTACCGCCGGTCGGCGACGACGACGCTGTTTCGCAACCCAGTCATCGGAAGCGGTCCGAGCCCGAGATCGAGATAGTCGCAGCGTCGCGCCAACAACGCCATCCCGTCAAGTCGACCGGCAAAGCGCACGAACCTCTCCCAAAAAAGAGCGACACGACTCCTGCCGCGACGCTCTCCAAATTCGATGCGCCGGCGACGAAAGCGAGCTCGTTTAAAAAATCTCAATCCCAATCGCCTTTCGTTAGTCTGCCGAAAAAACACAAGAGAATTTCGTTTTTTGTCGATAAAGTGGATGACGCGAGCAACTTGGGAAAAAGTCTTCAGAACGATGAGCCCGTCGAAGGAGGCGACGACGACGACATCGCGGACGATGCGGCTGACAGTGCCACAACCAGCAACGTCAATAACTGCGTCCAGAATAACGTCAACGTCAACGTCGACGACGACTTTGTCGGCACGTATTTCGCCAAAAAAAAGTCGCGCAAATTGTCGTTTTGCGCGCCAACTGTCATAAACGCTGAGAAATTTAGTGGCCGCGATTCCCTCCCGGAAAAACCAACAACGGATAACAGAGACGCTGCAATATCGCCTCAGCAACCAGCCGGCTCGCAAATCGAAGATGTGCTGTCTTGGATGTGTACGCACTCAAGTGTTCAACCTGATACAAATTGTTACTCGGTAAAAGAAAGAAAAAAAATATGTAAAAGTAAACATGCACGTACCGTATGTACGTATGTAGTAGGTACCTACTCGTATCTATGAGCGCGTAGGTACGTTCACGTATTCCTAAGTATTATTGGAAAACGCTGGAGTACCTGTGTAATTACTTACGTCTCTTTTTTATTTTCAAAATTGTACGAACAAATACCTACCTGCAAAGAAATTGAAAAATTCTGTCGGTACGCTCCGTGTTAAGTACTTGGTAGGTAGTTACCAGTTAGGTTGGTACTTGTAAGTAAACAATTTTTCCAACAAAATTATTTTTACTTACGAAGCGATTAAAACCTCGAGAAATATCAGCGAGATCATAAAAAACCAATTTTGGAGGGGTAATTTGGGAAAACTCAAGCGCCAGACCAGGTTTCGTTCTTCACTACGTACATGTACAATTGTACAACGTACATAGGTAGGTACCTAGGTACCTATGTTTGTATGTTAATAAGAGCTAAGTACATATACCTAATGGCTAATCAGCTTGCCGACTCAGTCTGCTAGCCAGAAACATAACTTTATTACGGGATCCTATATTAGGTGTATGTAAAAGTAAAAATTGCCCTAGATAGACATGTTCGCGTGATCGCTTCACATTGACATATCATCGGGTCCGGGCGAGTTGCGTCGCGTCGCGTCGCGTCGCATTGCTTAATAGCTGGGTAGTGGGTAGGTAGTAGGTACATACCAAATTTATTGAAAAATTGACGAAGAATAATACATAGGTACTTACTTCGACTCACATAAATGATTCTTACAAATGTCGACGATTTGTTTTCGATAAAGGGAATGCCGACGATTGAGACAAATAATTCGATGTACGAAGAAATGATGGATATCTTGAAAGACATCGAAAAGGAAAATATCAGAAGAGGTACCTAAGTACAATGTACGAGTACAATTAGCCCAGGAGAAATAGCATTAAAAAAGTGGTTAAAAAAGATATACGTACGTATATTTTACCTGCGATTTTATCGCGTAAAAAGCTTCTATATGTAGATATGATGTCTAGAGTCTCTGATAAATTCGCACCGCCCGCACCCCCATTGCTTTCTGAGGGGGTGGGCTCCTTATGGGGGTGAAAATTGTTTCGCACCGATTTCGCTCAAATTCACGTTGATGGTTATTTAGGGGTAGAAGTACATCCCTAAAAAACTTCAAGTACACAGATAGGTACCTAGTGATTTTCCCACGAAAAATGTCCTCAGAAATCACAATCTGTGTACTTTGAAAAAGCTCCTGAGACGACTATACGTACTCTACGAATGGAAAAAGTGATACGCTAGTTGGATTCATCATTTCAAAATGTATTCAGAAAATGCCAAAATTTTCAAAATTCCACTGTTGGGGTGGTTTTATAATCGAAAAACCAGGGTTTTTTCGTCATTTTGGCCAAAAAAGTACAACTTTGGGAAGCGATGGTTCAGCCCCCTGAGGTCGAGGGATGCTCAAGTTTTTTAGGGATGTACTTCTACCCCTAAATAACCATCACCGTGAATTTGAGCGAAATCGGTGCGAAACAATTTTCACCCCCATAAGGAGCCCACCCCCTCAGAAAGCAATGGGGGTGCGGGCGGTGCGAATTTATCAGAGACTCTAGACATCATATAGAAGCTTTTTACGCGATAAAATCGCAGGTAACAAATATTTCTTTTTGCAAAGTACCTACATTTCTCCTGGACTGAATGTATAGAATGACTTTCTACTTATTTAGATAACGTAAGATATACCAACACAGACGATACGCAAATTCGCAGACTTTTGGGTAAAAAAGCAATTCGATAACACTCGCATATAACTTTCAGACGATACAACAAAAACCAAAGAAGAATGCGGAATACGTGCGCCGTCATCAACAGCCAAGTATGACTCATACCTATCCGATGTTGTCTTCACCTACGTATGCGCTTACCTATCTATCCTACCAGCTACCACCCAGCGTCCATTAGGTACTTTAAAAATATGAAAAAAGTTTGGTGAGAGAAAAATTGCAAAATGACACGCAGAAATATTCGATGGAAGCAAATACGAAATTACTCTGCCTTGGATTCGTTTCGAGGAATATTTTTGGAAAATTACTTATAGGTACCTACCTAGCTACATATTTCAAAAAACGGGAAATGGTAATTTTTGTATTCTAATAGGTAGGTACCTACTGAGTTTCTCATAGGAGGTATTCGCCTTCACCCTTTACTCTCGTCAGGCCCCAAACATTACGTAGGTAGGTACACTTAAATATATGGACATTTGAGTAGGCGCTCCATTGCTTGAATACTTATAGAATACAGAGACTGTGAAGTAACGTTACAATTGAAATACTGTCCGAGCGAAGCAAGGGCGAAATTTGTTTGAAAAAATATTGTTTGAAGAGCAAACAAATACAATTTTTCCCTAGGTTGTCTATACCACTGCGTCATAACTGTCTTCAGTGACGTACCGAAGGCATTATCCGGGGGGAGGGGGTTGGGAGGTCTCATGAAAATCCCAACTCGAATTCATGAAATCCCAACTCAAAATGGATGCAACTTGAAATACCAGAACAATTTTATGAAGAATGAGTAAAAAGAAACCTTTTTTGGCGCTATCGCCTCAAATAATGCATATAAACATGATTTAATTTATACCCGAGCGAAGCGAGGGTGAAGCTTTGAAAAAATTATATTTTTAATGCCTAAAAAAACCATTTTTTCTTATTTTAAAGCTTTCAAAATTCTTATTTGATGTAATTTGAGAGGGGGAGGGTAAGAATGTAGCCATTAGATATTCACAATCAATGGTGTTGAAAGCTTTTTTGGGAGCGTAAAAATTGAGAATAAAAACAAAAACACCGAGTATCAGATCAAAAGTATTTTCAGAGGAATGAATAAAAGGAGCCTTCTTCAACACTGTTGTTACTTGAAATAGATAGTTTGTTGGATTATACGATTTTGTTCATGCCCGAGCGAAGCAAGGGCGAAAAATTTTTAAACTTACAAGTGAAAATTTTATCGATTTCCAACTTGGAAAAAATGATACATTTTCAGTTGGGAAAATGATGAATTTTCAATCGATAAAGTGACTAATTCCCAACTGCCCAATTTCCCCAATTGATGTGTTAAATTGCTCAATTTTCCCAACTCACAAGTAAAAAATTTTCTCAGGAGGGGGAAGCCCCCCTCCCCTTCCCCTATCGGTACGTCCCTGACTGTCTTGAGGCTGGGGCGTACCCGATAAGAAACCAATTGCTCAACATGGCGTCATGGACTGTGATAATTTCAGTAGTTTTCTGACGGCTTAGCGTCCGTCCCAGTCATTGTAGGCGCAGGGGTGCAGGCAACCTATCGTTACTTCACCATCTCTATGTCGCGAAAAAAAACAAACAAATAACATGTATGTAGGTATACCTACTGGTACTCACTTTTTAATTTTCAATTTTTGCTCTTTTCAGGGCCATGTGGTCTTTGATTGAAGAGGCCGAAAAAGCCAATGATATGATTGAGAACACCGATTACGACAATAAAATGGCTTACCAACAATCTTATATACCAGACTTTCCACCTGGGTAAGCTAAACTGCGGTATAGCGTCATTAATTATACGAAAAATCCGTGAAATTGCTTGGAATCACTAATCTTTGAGTGGACACATTTTCCGAAAATTGCCCAAAAAAGCTTCGATAATAGGTGAAAGTAGATCGAAACGATTGATAATACATTTTTGTCGGATGAAAAAATAATGGACAGCCTACTTGGTATTTTTACTGAACGTAGCCAAAAAATCTAGAAGATGATGATGTTTTTTTCATAAAATACCGTAGTTTTTGCCGGGATCGAAAATGTCGTACGTCGACAAGATTTTTATATCTGGACAACGAAATTTTTGGAGAATGAAATTTCGGTTACCTATCTATTGGGAGGCAAGACACACACAAAAAAATGAGATTTTTCACATAACAAGGAAAGTTTGTCCTGTAACTTTTTTTCTTAATGAGATACGAGATCTGCGGTTTGCTCCATTTAATTTGCTGTACAATTTTCTATAAGACTAGACCGAAAAAATTTGTTTTTTCCCCCTCAAGACCGTGTTTATTGTTTACAAACAAAAAAATCATTTTTTGACTCCCGCCTCCCGAAGTAAATACTTTTTTATCGCCGGTCGCCGCTCGTCAGCAACGACGCAACGGACCACTCACTGTTTTACTAGCGGTACCTACTACCTACTACCTAGCTACCTAAGTACTTACCTACCATAGGTACTCGATGTTTTATCAAACATACAACATACTACCTACATATACTACATACCGGTACCTGTCTACCTGCTACACACGCCCACACGGGTTATACGTACGTGGATGTTTTAAGAATCCTATCAAAATTCAGTTACCAGTATTAGGTACCTATCTAATTAAATTGCAAGCGCCGTGGACGCTAGCTGTTAGCTTAGGTAGTTTATTACTGCCTCCCCATCTCCTCTGATTCCTACCTTCACACTGAAAAAACAAATGATAAATTTTATCCAAAAAAATAATAACGCGTCCCAATTCATGAAATTTGGTAAAATCTATTATATTAATTGCGATATTTGATAAAATTTATTGCATAAAAATAAAATTTATCATGATAGATTGATAAATTTTTACTAAGAGCATTTTTGTGGAATTGGGACGCGTTATTATATTTTCTAATAAAATTTACCCATTTTTGTGACAATTTTTATTACTTGCAATTCTTTTTTTTTTTTTTTTTGAGTGCAGCCATTTTATTTGTCACTAATTAAATCCACATATGTACCACTATAGGTACCTACCTACGTAAAATAGGTGCTGATATCGATTATATGTAATGTTGGTACATATTTACATTCAGCAGTGGGCAATCGCCGGCGAATTCGGAAGAGAAGACCTGGAACCGATTATCCGATCTGTTACGATTGTCAAGCGCGGAGCTGGCGCAAAAGGCCATGTCTTTACAATTGCTGTTGGACGAAAGAGAAAGCGTTTTGAAAAATTTGAACTCCCGCCTCAAAACCATCGAACAAACGCATCAACAGCAAACGCAACAGCTCGAATATTCCATGCAAAAACAACTGAAACTCGTGGAACAGGTACCTATTCAATGTCTGCCTACTTAATATCTGCCGTTACTGGTTCTGATCACGTCGCCCGCTTCTGGGGCGGCTCCCTATATCGTCTTTTTAATTACCTATGTATCTTCGTATCTACTCGTTATGCAATATGCAACTTTCCATGTACCTACGTAAATACCTACGCCATAGTATACCAAGGTAGGTACCTGTACATACCTATATAAAGGTACCGAACTACCTAGCTACCTCTACATAGGTATGTACCTACTACCAGTAGCAGAAGGTACGCGTAAATGTAGAGGATAGGTAGGTAGGTACTAGGTACAGGTAGGTATACGTAAACGTATTTTTCTGTATTTCTATAAACATGTATTTTTTTGCTATATATTTGTCAAGTCTGTCCAAGTGTTTACACTATGTAGTACGTAAATAAATTAGGTACCTACCTACCTACCTACTAGCTAGGTATAGTACCAAGGTACCAACGTATAGTCTAGCGCGCAGGGATTTTCCAACACCCGGTCTCAAACCCCTTATATGTTCATCATAAGTATGCAACCATTTATACATGAAAATTTGACGCGTAGTACATATTTTTTTAAAAAATCGAATAAAATTATAAATTTGAGTATCTAGGATGATAGAAAAAAAGATTTGCCAAAAAAATTGTGGTATACACTTTTTGCCTATCTTCGTTTTTGAAGAGGCTGCAGTAATTTTAAATTTTCGTAAAATTCAATTTTTTTTACGTTTGACCAAAATTATCAATCTGAGTACCTAAGATGATGAAAAAAAAAAATTGCAAAAAATTTATAATTACTGCAGCCTCTTCAAAAACGAAGATAGGCAAAAAGTGTACACCGACCGCAATTTTTTGCAAATCTTTTTTTCCATCATCCTCTATATAGGTACCTACTTAAATTTATGATTTTATTCAATTTTTTAAAAAATAAATACTACCTGCACGTCAAATTTTCATATTATATAATTAGTTGCATACGCTGAGCATTCAAGTTAGTTCATAGGTACATACATACGGTAATTATTCTGAATTCTCATTGTAATTTTGTTAGAACTAATTAGTTAGGTACCTAGGTACTTCGTTTTACTGATCTGTATTTCAATTTTTTTCAATTCCATTCCCTAGTTAGCTAATTTTTAACCATACAGTCCGCCACTCCTCACCCCTAATAAACTCACGGCATAAGCTTTAACCTAATAAAATAGCCTCACCAATTGGACTGTGGTACAAAAAAAAAACCAACAACAACAACAACAACAACAACAAAGGGGTCTGAGACTGTGTGTTAGAAACTCCCCACACACTGGACTATAAGTTGGTAGGTACTTTGTCTCTAATCTCGGTTTCATACTACCTATGGCCGGTTAGCATTACGTATAAAATTATGATTTCACCTACGAGTATGATCACGTTTCATCTCTCCACGGAGCAGCTAAAAATCGAGAAAAAAACCATGGGCGAAAAGATGCAAAACACAGTCAATGGTTTAGAGAAAAAGCACGCAGCAGCTTTGGTAGCTTTGGACGAAAAACATAGAATAGAGCTGAAAAAAAGTCTGGAAAAACAAGCCGCCGCTGATAAATTAGAAAGGGACAAATGGCTCGAGAATAAAACTCAGAAAATCAGAGTAAGTTATACCTACCGGTAATATCATTCTCCATCTTCAGTTAATTGCACGTTTTATTGTATCGCGGTAGCCAACGTGACGTGACATATGTCTACCGTCTAGCGCAGAATGAGAAGGGGCAGCGCAGCGGGGCGATGCTACGAGTCCTCCTCATAAACGCATAATGATAGGTTAGGTACACATTGTAGGTACATTTAGGTAATAAGTTGTTGCGAAATGTGCCGAGGCTAAGTATTTAGACGTTGCGTTGACGTAGACATTTACCAATGCACATAAGTACCTAGTAGGTAGCTAGGTACATTTTGTCAAGTGCGCGTTTCTTTTGTAGGATCTAACGATAAAGAGTCTGGAACCAGAACTGAACCGCATGGCGACGGCACACCAAGAAGAAATAGCGGAGATACGTAAATTCCATAAGAGACAAATGGAAGAGGTGGAAGAAGCAGCGTGTCGGCGGATGGCTGTGCAAAAAGAAAAACTTGAAGCCGAAAAAGAAAAAGCATTGGCAATCGAACGTGAAATATCGAGACAAAAGTAAGTTAGGTGCCTAATCTGGCGTTTTGAAATTATTTCCAGCAACTTTGTGAAAATCTGGTGTTCAGTACATGTAGCATCCCTCCACTAAAGTTAAAACTCGGATATGAGACGTACATAATATGTAGGTAGCTACCTAAGTATTTTAATTGATGGTTTCTCAGAATGAAATTCTGCAAGTTTTGTGCATGAAAAACAAAATTTGCTCGTATAAGTATGTACGTAGGTAGGTACCCACTACCTAGCTACCGACTATGCATGTTGGGTAGATATCCTAGTGCTGTTCAGTGTTCACACAAACTAAGCTTTTTTTTTCTCCCTGGCATGGCACAGCGTTTCTACATTGCTTTTGATTTTTGATCCTTTACTTGGGTCAAGTTTTCGCTTCCAAGATGATTAAAAGTAGAATAGGTACCTATCATTCTTGACAACTGTTACACTAGGTGTTGAACATCGGAGTCGCAAGACTACGATTGTGCGATTCGTAGTTCCGCTGATGGCGATCATCTGTTTACCTTGCTCCGACCTACCTATCTACTTATCTACCTACCTACCTACCTACCTACCTACGTACTCACTCACTCACTCATTCTATGGGTCATGTATGTGTGTACGTGTACTGGGACTAACCATAACTCAAACTAAAGTCGAGAATATTTTTTGCATGTAGATTAGCAGACGAAATAGGAGAGTTGGAGAGACGTTACCAAGAACAAAGGAAACGACTACTAGCCGAAGTACACGTCGAACGAGAAAATATGGAGAGAGAAAATGAAGCGACACTTGCCATCAGGGAAAAAGACAACGAAAGAAAGTGGGAAAAAAGGTCGATCGAAATGCAGAAAAAAATCGAAGCCTTACAACAGCAACATCAAGTTGGTGGTTTTGCAATTTGTATCTATCTATCTATCTATATACCTACCTATCGTTCATTTGGTACCTACTAGAGTTACGTACGCTTTGGATGAACTACGATAATTGAGTACCTAATAATTGGCTGATTCTCGCTAGGTACCTAGCAGTACCAACTTATATTACATATTTATGTACCTAGGGTACAATATACACATACAGTACAGATATACGCTATTTACGCATTAACGCTGCGCAGCAGTCATTTTGTCCCTCATGGCTCATAGGTAGTTGTAGTTGGGTACTTTCACACGTTTACAATTCGTAGGCCTTTTTTCTTTTGGTGGTTGTAGGTGTACCCTACTCTACTCTGGTACGCCATGTGCCCCCGAGTTTGTACGAGTAGTACCACCTACCGAACACCGAGGCAGTAGGTACTAGGTACCTAGTGTACCTACACACAAATGCATATCCACCTCCGGCTGGTGACTGTGTATTTCGTATGTTGTCGGCCGATTGTGCAGGAGGAAATGAAAAAAATGCAGCAAAATTTCGAAAGCGAAAAGCAAATCTGGATGAAAAAACAGATAATCGAGCTATCCGACAGAGAAAATAAAATCAGAGAACAATGCAAAAAGGAGAGGGATAAGCACATTGAACTCATCATTCAGAAGTTGGAAAGTGAAAATACGGAGAGAGAAATAGTCGGCGAACAAAAAATCAAGTAAGCAAGTATCACGTAATAGGTAGGTAAGTAGGTACCTTTTTTTTTTGGTGCCACAATTCAATTGGTGAGGCTACTTTATTAGGTTAAAGCACAACAATACCAACTCCATCATCCCGTATGCCGTCAGCTTATTAGGAGTGAGAAGTAGTAGACTGTGGTTATAAATTAGCTAACTATAGGGAATGGAATTAATAAAATTGAATACAGATCAGTGAAACGAAGTAACTAAATAGTTCTAACTTGTAAAATAATTTGAAGTAATATCTATAGGTCAGTTAGGGAAAGGATGAGTAGGGGGAGATCAGTTGATCGTTGAAATTGGGTTAGGGAAAAGTGTAATTTTGAGATTGATAGTGCATAATTTGAATACAGAACTCTTGGAATTGCCGACCAGGTAAAATAAATTTCAGGATATGGGTTGCTACTTGCTAACATCAAAATGAGGAGTAGTTGGCAATCAAAAATTAAATGGTGAGGGGGGGGGTCTTTTCAGCTTGCTGGCAGCAGCATAATGGTGAAGGGGACTTTCCAATCGAGTTTGAGAAATATTGGAAGTTATTACATCCAGTTAAAACTTGGGACAAGTGATAATGTGGGGAAAAGTGGGAATCATAAAAAGGTTTAAGGTGAGGAATTAATATGTACCTATGTGAGTAATTTCACTTACTTGAAAATGCTGCGTTTTACGAATTCAAATCATGAGTAGGTATACTACAATTACATGCAGTATACCTACCTAGACCCAATACCTATATGTATCTTAGATAAATGTTCAATGTTCACGTAATACATTTACCTACAGCACAACATAATTGAACTGTGTATTTTCATACAGAGCTAACCAAGTGCCATAATTTTGATTCTGAGATAATAGTGTTTTAAGATTATGGTAACACGCGCAGATTTGGCAGAAGATTTGTATACCCAATAAATGAAAGCTCTGATTAAAATTGAGTGGATTTCCTATTACCCAGTGCAAAAATCAGCGCGATTCGAATATTTGGAGCTGAGTAATCCTCTCTCGAAAAATCGAAGGGAGTATTTTCATACGGAGCTAAGTGCCAAAGAAACGTTTCCGAAACATTCACGTTTTCCACGTACAGTGCAGTGGTAACGGAATCATTGTGTACCCAATAAAAATCTGGCACTTAGTTCCTTTTGAATATTTATTAGGTATGGCACTCAGCATCAGGGTGATTTTTAGGTCAGATTTTGAACCCTTAGAAAGTAGGTCTCAGGCAAGTTGATAGGTTCAGAAGGTGTAGATTTTACTAAAGAATTTGATGATGGGCATAAGTAACTCAATTTTTTTTAGAATGGCACTTAGCTCCCTATGAAAATACGACGTCACTCAGTTCATGTATGTAGACATGTAGTTACCCGACTCCGGGCGACAGCACTGTATTTTTCAGTGTCTATGCGTAGGTAAGAGAGCGTGTGGGTATGTCGCGCATGATGCTAGGTACCTATTGTTCATAATTACCTACATACATATTACTTTCGTACGTATCTGACATGGGTCTAGGCGTTAAGGTGGGTCGAAAAAAATTAAAATTTTGTTTTGCGAATCGCAATACCGCGGAATAGTCGACTTTCCGCAAGACAAATCAAGCGGAAGAAGAAAAATATTAAATCTGTTAATGTCTTCCAATCGCGCAATAGCCTCCAATTTCCCAAAAATTTATCGTCAAAAATCTAATTGGCTGTACGTGAGTTGATTCCTCAAGAAAAATTCGTGTAAAATTGGGGAATTGATTCCCACTTTCTTTCCAAGTAAATTGGAAGGTAGGAACATACGAATTGGAGCCTATTCGCACTTCACACAACTCGAAATTCAATCATGGCGGGGGGAGGTGCTGTTTTGAGCATGAAAAAATCAATTTTTTCAAAGTTTCGCTCGGGCATGCATGTTGGTACAAAATTACATACAATTACGCGCGTATACATATGAATTATTTGAGGCAACAAAGCCAAAAAAAAAAGCTATTCTTCCGGTATTCAAAATCTTGGTACTCATTTCGTATCCTCCCAAAAAAAACTTCCGACGTCTCTGATATATGTATAGGTAATTATTATTTTGTTCTTGGTCGAGCGAAGCGAGTGTGAAACTTGAAAAAATTGGGTGTAAAATGACAAAAAAAAAACCACATTTTCTCGCGTTTTAATGCTTTGAAAATTTCCTATCTGACGTAATTTTCGAGGAGGGAATCTTATGGATAAATTGATCCTGGAGCCTGGAGATATGGAGAGAACACTGCCAATCTCCTCACGGTTTCTCCCGGATAACGGTAAAGGCTAAAAGAGGTTCGGAATTAATTCGTACCTATGTACATTGTACCTCTGAAAAAACGGGAGAATCAATTCGGACATACCTGAAGAAAAAGGGAAATCAATTTCTACATTTGCAAAAAAAAAAAAAAAGGAATCAACTCACTAACACCCCAAAAAAAGAAAAAGTGAGTTGTCGAAAAATGGGGGCGAGGGTCTTTAATTAGTCTTCCTTAATTTTATGCCCCATGGACCCACTCATAACAGTAACTGCTCATTTTTTACCGCTCCTGTTCATGGAATAATTTCGGAGTCGTGTTCAGAACTCCCTTCGTTGGATTCTATTTCACTGACTTCACTTTTGTCAATGCGGGCTCACCATCTGTGATGAACAGTAGTTCAAATTCGTGGGGGAACGCAATCCGGGCCCCTTTGAAAAAAAAAACAGCTTTTCGGGGGGAGGGGGGAACGAAAAATGCAGGAATTTTTTTGATGTTATTCTATTACTTACTAGACTTTTTAAATTTTACCTCAAGACCGAAAAACATTTAAATTAGGTACGAAAATAGTTACTTTTAGTGTAAATTTCAGCTTCTTGAAAAGTACCTAGATGGAAACAAAATTTTCAGCTATGACCAAAACAATAAGTATAAAGCTTCATAAATTCCCGAATCCTCTAATATTGGTCGAAGTCTCGTATTGTCAGGTCTAAATGCAATAATTATGCATGGTCCTCGGTAGTTTTGAATAATTTTCGGAAGTGTGCGCTGATTAATCTCGGAAAAACAGCGAGGGACGAATTTAGATACGGGGACGGATATGGGATCGGGTACCTAGCCTATTTTACTTCTTTTAACAAGCAAGTAAGCAAGTAGATATCAACCTATATTACATTTACGTACGTACGTACGTACCTACCTACCTACCTACCTACCTACCTAGTTTTCCTCCCCGTTCAAATTTATTAAAAACTTTCCATATTTATGACGCAACGGCCAGTCAGCCATAGATTCACGAGGAATGACGGGCAATATGTTTTTGCGAAAAAAAAAATCGCCAAGTAATAGCTAGGTTTACTATTTCGAACAGACGGTACAGATATGTACCCTGCTATCTTTCTTCACGTAGCACGTGTCACATATGTATTATGTAACTACCTATCGATACACACAAAATGCGCCTACCGAATAAGCGTGAGTAGGTAAGTGCATACTGCATAGTGCATATCAACTCTGATTTTTATCGTCGTGTCGTTTACAGACGATTGAAAGATAAATACGAAGCTGAAATTCGCGATTTGGAAACACTTAACGAGAATTTCAAGCGAAAATTAAACGAAAGTAGAAACGAAATTCAGAAAAATGAAGATTCCGTATCGCAGCTGCGTGCTCAGTTGAATCAGTCTCAAACAGAATACGTAATTTTGAAAGAGGTACGATCAAAGGTGGTACCCAAATGTACCGATTCTTTAAAGAGATCTAATTAGATGTAATCGAATTCACTTACTGTAGGTATATTGCCAAATTTCTGATCAAATGTAATCATCCGAATGGATCCGATTACATACGACCAGACTAATTTTTCTCAAGATCGAGCCGATTTTTAAAATTATTTTTGTTGAATTTTTTCAACAAATTCTCAAGATCATGCTGTAAGCTACGTTTTGATTAGTTATAAAATTGTAGATCTGATCATACCTTTCAAAAATGTCTGAATGTGATTTTATCAAATAACATCAATTCAAAGGTATCTATAGTATATGAGTATGAGAAAAGAGAAAACGATTACCTACTACCTAGGTACGTAGGTAGTTTGATTTAATTACTTATTCGATCAAATTATAAGTGGAAAAAAACAACAAAGTAGGTACCTATAGGTAATTTGATGTCTATACTTATGGTTTAATTTGGACATTGCTGAGATGCAATTCTATTCTAAACAGGTAGAATTTAATACGATGAAATCTAAAAAAATTTCATCGGGTGGCCCTCCCATCGTCCCATCATCATGGCCGGCGAACATAGAGTTGCTCGCGGGCTCGAGCACCATGTCGGATCGTTCGACGTGGTGCTCAGCACCACGTCCGAAAAAATGAAATTATTTCTAATTTTAATAGGTACATTTTTTTCTCTACTGTCATGAACAATTCAAGTAAAAACAACCAATTTCCATTTCTCTTCGGCGTTTGTACCTATTTCACCTCTTTTCATCATGCGCACATATGTTTCTTCAAACGTGGAATTATTTACAAAATTCATTGAATATTGTGCAGCTAAATTTTCTACTTTCTCACGTCAAATTTTCAAAAATTGAATTTTTTGTTTTTTCCTCCATTTGGAAATTAGTTGACAAAAACTTGAAATTTCGAAAAAATTTTGGTGTAAGGTTTAATGTAAGAAAAGATGATTCTAATTGAGTAAAAATTTCATTTAAATAAAGAAAAATTGCAATTTACAAAAAAAAATGTTGAAACTGGTATAAAACTGAAATTCATTTCAGTTCAGTTCCGATTCCAGTTTTCCATCACTGGCTTTAGAAAATCCAATGTCGCGACCTTCCACTCGGTTTGTCTGTCTGTTTGATTTATCAAGACTTTATAAAGCAACTTTTCAGCTCCTAGCGAATCAAATCACATACGTGTGTAAAAATTTCTAAATTTTAGAAAACTTAAAATACTCCCCCTTTCTGCTTCAACTTCGTAAATTCATTTTTATTGATCCTATGGACGAATTCATTCGCAGGGCTCAAGTGCGAATGAATATACCTTTAGCCTTACCCAATAATTTTTTTTACTGAAAATTATTTTATTCGTTTTTTTTTGTGTATAGGTACACATGTATTTCATGTTTGTATTCTAATATTGGTAAAAAAATGTTTCGGATTTACTTTTTTGTACTGCTTTCATTTTTGTAATTTTTTCACAATTTGAGATGAAAATTACCCCCCCCCCCCCCCATTCAATCCTTCCATCATTTCACAATTGAATTTTTAGCGAGCACCACGTCGGAAAATTAAAAAGTGCCGGCCATGCCCATCATCACGTTTAGGGTCGTCGCGTCGTATAACGCACGTCATTCGTTTGTGCTACGTTGGCGCTGGTTTGTGCGGAAATCCGCGCATCGGTATTGCTTTTGCTGCTCCTCTTTTCGAGATGTCGAAGAAAGAAAATATGGGGAGCGAATTTTGTTATTCAGTTATGCAGAAAAAGCGCATCGTACAGTAAGTACAACGTAAGTAATTAAGTACCTGCGATTATTACAGAAATATGACCGCTTATTGGTCGAGCAAGATGAAATGCAAACGGTCGCGAAATCCGAATCAACCACAAGAATACATATCTTACAAAGTGAATTGAGCCAAGCCCAACTGACGTACGAGTCGCAAATCAAAATGTTGAAAAGTGCAAACGAACGTGAACTTTCCCAAATGTATAGCAAGTAAGTACTTATATAGGTACCTACCTACTTCGTAGTAATCGTAATACTAGGTACCTAAAGGACTATAACCGAGTATTGTGTAATGACTTTTTCGTTTTAGAGGGAGTAAAACGCTATTTTACTCCCTCTCGCGAATCGCACGAGTGCTTAAATTCGCGTTTTTCTCCCTCTTTAACAAAAAATATCGTATGCAACTCGCGAGATACCTAAATGATTTTCGACAATTTTGAGCTATTTCCCTCGCTTCGCTCGTGCAATAAACCTCAAAATTCGTCGAAAAATATTTTATCTCTCTTGTTGCATAATATACTATTTCTATATCGTTTAACCCCTCACGCTAGCCGCTACTTAGTAGTTAGTAGGTGTTAATGTACCTACACCTACCCAATCGATGTCTCATTTTTCACGTTTTTGATCTGAATGATACAAAATCTGGACCAAACACATGAAAATAAAAACATCGATTTTTTTTTTTTTACACAAGGTCTCTTCTTTACGACAGGGTCACTATGTAGTTACGCACCGTCTATGTATGTGTTACGCCTAATCCATGTAATTGCCGAATTCATGAAATAGGCAAATTTTTTGCCTAATACACGAATTAGGCAATTGCTTGCCTAATTTATGAAATTTATATCTTCAAAACCTTCTACCGTTTTTCTCATTTCAAAAATGAAAATTTAAAATATTTTGGCTCAGAGATCTAACATTTAGCTAGGTACATTTTGAGAAAAATGTCAACCAGCTACTTCAATATGAAAAATTTTCTTTGCAGCATAAAAAGATTTCCAGTTGAAATAGTCGGTTGAAATTTTTTTTTTGAAATGTAGCTGAATGTTTGTTCTACGTACCAAAATATTGTCTATTTTCAGTTTTGAAATAAGAAAAATGGTACCTATAAGGTTTTGAAATAATAAATTTCATGAATTCGGCAATTACATGGATTAGGCGTAACATATGTATACATATATTCTACAGTGTTGCGTTTGTTTCCAGGGTGAAAGAAATGATCGAAAAAAAAGACTATCTGATTCGGAGTTTAAACAATCAAAAAGACGCCGCTCTAAAACAGTGCAATCAGCTAGAAGAATTACTGCAACTCAAAAGAAAAGATCGCGTCGCAATCAATTAACTAATTGAACGTATTTTGTTTTTCTTAATTTTTAATAGGTACATACTTAATACATATTTATTCGTCCTTGGTAAAACTGTTTTCTTCGAGACAACCTGTGAAGTCGAGAGAGGAGGTTGACTGAAAAAATAATTAGGTATACCCATGTCCGCTATGCGATGCATTCCATGCCGTCAAACATTACCCATCGTTTCGTTTGATTAATTTGTTTAAAAAAAAAAAAAAAATTCGAATCGCTTACTTACCTATATGTAAGTACCTACAAATTCTACTACCTAGCTGTAAGTACAGGAGTCCTAAAAATATCCGTTTGGATTTCACATTATTTTTATAGCAACGGTTCTTCTTGAACATTAAGTATTTGATCACCTGTTTCTAAAACGTAGGTAGCTAGGTACCTATCTATGTGTTACGCCTAATCCATCAATCCATGTAATTGCCGAATTCATGAAATAGGCAAAATTTTTGCCTAACGCATGAATTAGGCAATTGCTTGCCTAATTTATGAAATTTATAACTTCAAAACCTTCTACCATTTTTCTCATTTAAAAAATGAAAATTCAAAATATTTTAGCACAGAGAACTAACATTCAGTTACGTTTCAAAAAAAATTTCAACCAGCTACTTCGATTAGAAAATTTTTTACACTGAATAAAAAATATAATGAATGAAAAATCTTCTTTGCAGCACAAAAAATTTTCCAGTTGAAATACCTAGCTGGTAGAAATTTTTTTTGAAATGTAGCTAAAAATGTTGGTTTTTTATGCCAAAATATTGTCAATTTTCATTTTTGATATAGGTAAGAAAAATGGTAGGAGGTTTTGAAGTTATAGACTTCATGAATTCGGAAATTACATGGATTAGGCGCAACACATATAATGTAAGTACCGTACCGTGCTTCATCTTTCGAGTTTTTTTTTTTTTTAATTATTTTGTTGAGGAATTTCAGTTTTTGCTATCGATAATTTTTTTGAAAAATTTCATTCAACAGCTGATAGGTATTTGGGACATCTTTCAAATCTATACGCGTCGATTACCAAGTAAGTAAACCTGTATTATCTGCAAAGTTCAATTCGAAACGAAAACTTGAATCGAAAGAAATAGTTTTAGGTTTCAGCACAGATTTTCTTGATGTCCTGGAATACGATTCAGTTCAAGTCAAGTTGTTCGATCCGAGGTAGCTCATTAGTACATATAGTGCCTATTAGTTTGTTTCGACATAAAAAAAATCAGCAACGTTCAGCGATGAGTGGCGGTTTCGTCTTTGAAATTCCTACTATCTACAATAAGTATACGTATAGGTACATAAATGATTTTCTCGCCAGCCTCTTATAGTACCTAGTGCTCAACGAAACGCATAAGAAGTGATGTCTACGTCGTCATTTAATTACTTGAAACGATCGATGTTATACTTTGATTTAAATCACCCCAGGGAAAAGTCATCAGGTCTGATTAGGCCTGAAAAATGGTCGTTCATGAGCAGGACAAAAAAAAATTAAGGGGTTTAGGTATGATCAGACCTGATCAGCCCTGATCAGACCTGAGCAGGCATGAGCAAGACTATTATACGCCAGGTCTGCTCAGGTCTGTTCAATCGCGGCCATTTTTCTTCCCTGATCAGGACTGATCAGAGCTATTTAGTCATGCTCAGACCTGATCAGACCTGATGACTTTTCCCTGGTACTTGACTTGGTACCTTACTTACCTTGGTTACGCTTTGCTTAGGGATATTTAGTCAGATATGTACCTACCTAGCGACCTACTCGCGCAATCAGAACTTTTTCGACGTAAGTATCTACTTAAAGTTGGCAGCTTTTCGTAAATGCGCCGACAAACTTGAACCACGAATGAATTCAAAGCGATAACGAATGAAAATCAAACGGAGTACCTAGGCATGATGAATTTGCCTAATGGCGAAGTAAGAACCTGCCTACATAGATCGCTTCCAGTTTTTTCATATGTACATGCACTTACCTAATTCCCGCTAGTCTTTTTATGTCCATAAAAATACTTAGGCCAATACTGGAACAATTTTAGTTGACCAATTTTCTAATCAATTTTTTTTTCAAGCCGCAGACTTTAAAATCCTAAGATACTTATAAAATACAGGATGAGGAGGTTAAGCCTCGTTTTTTTTTTTTTTGAATTGGGTATCTCACGAATGAAAAAATTGAAGAATTTCATACATTTCTATAGGAATATAGCTCGAGAATCGCAACACTTCACCAACAGAATTTTTAGGCCAGTGGATTTTCTAAACATGTTCATGGTTCGATTCAATACATAGGCATCCCATCGCACCACCAAATATGTATTTTTTCCTATCTCCTGAATTAAAAAATTAATTAATTCATTGAGTGATTTTCCTCGGAGTTACGGGGCATTTTTCTGCGGCGCCGACCATACATCAGCCTTCCGCGCCGGAAAAAAATTAACTTTCGATCTAATGCTCCAATTTTGATCGTAAAAAAACCATTCGATTCGCCTCAACGAGAGGATTAAGAAAATGTATTAGTTTTTGCAATTTGACTGATTTTCCTCCGAGATACGGGCATTTTTCGCGGCGCCGACCATACATCAACCTTCCGCGCCGAAAAAAAAAGCAACTTTCGATCTAATGCTCCAATTTTGATCGTAAAAAAAACCATTCGATTCGTCTCAACGAGAGGATTCCAAAAATGTATCAGTTTGTGAAATTTGAGTGATTTTCGAACGAGTTACGGGCATTTCTCTGCGGCGCGGCGGCGCGGCGCCGACCATACATCGACCTTCCGACTCAACTTTTGTTCTAATGCTCCAATTTGGATCGTGAAAAAACCATTCGATTCGTCTCGACGAGAGGATTCCAAAAATGTATTAGTTTTTGAAATTTGAGCGATTTTCGACCGAGTTACGGGCATTTCTCTGCGGCGCGGCGGCGCCGACCATACATCGACCTTCCGACTCAACTTTTGTTCTAATACTCCAATTTGGATCGTGAAAAAACCATTCGATTCGTCTCGACGAGAGGATTCCAAAAATGTTTCAGTTTTTGAAATTTGAGCGATTTTCGACCGAGTTACGGGCATTTCTCTGCGGCGCGGCGGCGCCGACCATACATCGACCTTCCGACTCAACTTTTGTTCTAATGCTCCAATTTGGATCGTGAAAAAACCATTCGATTCGTCTCGACGAGAGGATTCCAAAAATGTATTAGTTTTTGAAATTTGAGCGATTTTAGACCGAGTTACGGGCATTTCTCTGCGGCGCGGCGGCGCCGACCATACATCGACCTTCCGACTCAACTTTTGTTCTAATACTCCAATTTGGATCGTGAAAAAACCATTCGATTCGTCTCGACGAGAGGATTCCAAAAATGTTTCAGTTTTGGAAATTTGAGCGATTTTCGACCGAGTTACGGGCATTTCGCTGTGGCGCGGCGGCGCCGACCATACATCAACCTTCCGACTCAACTTTTGTTCTAATGCTCCAATTTGGATCGTGAAAAAACCATTCGATTCGTCTCGACGAGAGGATTCCAAAAATGTATTAGTTTTTGAAATTTGAGTGATTTTCGACCGAGTTACGCGCATTTCTCTGCGGCGCGGCGGCGCCGACCATACATCAACCTTCCGACTCAACTTTTGTTCTAATGCTCCAATTTGGATCGTGAAAAAACCATTCGATTCGTCTCGACGAGAGGATTCCAAAAATGTATTAGTTTTTGAAATTTGAGCGATTTCCGACCGAGTTACGGGCATTTCTCTGCGGCGCTGCGGCGCCGACCATACATCGACCTTCCGACTCAACTTTTGTTCTAATGCTCCAATTTGGATCGTGAAAAAACCATTCGATTCGTCTCGACGAGAGGATTCCAAAAATGTATTAGTTTTTGAAATTTGAGCGATTTTAGACCGAGTTACGGGCATTTCTCTGCGGCGCGGCGGCGCCGACCATACATCGACCTTCCGACTCAACTTTTGTTCTAATGCTCCAATTTGGATCGTGAAAAAACCATTCGATTCGTCTCGACGAGAGGATTCCAAAAATGTTTCAGTTTTTGAAATTTGAGCGATTTTCGACCGAGTTACGGGCATTTCTCTGCGGCGCGGCGGCGCCGACCATACATCGACCTTCCGACTCAACTTTTGTTCTAATACTCCAATTTGGATCGTGAAAAAACCATTCGATTCGTCTCGACGAGAGGATTCCAAAAATGTATTAGTTTTTGAAATTTGAGCGATTTTCGACCGAGTTACGGGCATTTCTCTGCGGCGCCAACCATACCAAAAGTGCCGGATTGTCTATTACATAATATGCCCACGCAGACTACAGTCAACATTACTTCACTAGGTGGCTAAAAGTTGGAGAATAATGAATCGCGTGCAGGATAGGTTCAAACAATGAAAAACGCGTTACCAAATAAACATATTTATATAGGCACGTATACGTATGTTGATGCAAACGTTTCACATCGGGTACGTAAATTTAAGGAAAAAAGTAGTACAATAATAATGAACAATTACAAACAAATAAATAAACAAACAAACAAACAAACAAATAAACGAACAAACAAACAAATAGAAAAACAAAACGAATATTATACGCGCACTAGGTGCCATAATACATACTTAAAGACGAACAAATGAATTGGAAACTGATATGGAAGCACGATCGCTTTTTCGTAATTGACATGATTAAAATGAATGTAGAGTCGCAGTCGTTTGGTGTTGGTTTACGTGCTACAGAAAAGAGTAGTACTAATACATATATAGGAGTAACACAGCGAGTACCAAGGTTTACAAATTATAAGGTAGTACTTAATAAGTTAGCTACACGTATGTACAATGTACATAATCATAGATCTATAATCTGGAAAGGTGAGATCCAAAATAAAAAAATACGGGCAAGATGAGATCCGTTTTGGAATGGTGAGATCCGACTCCGGATCTCACCTTTCTTCATGTGTATAGGCCCGCCCATTAAACCTTGAGACGTCTCCTTATTGGTCTGGAATGCTTTTCACATCTCCACGTAAATTGCCTGAACAATACAACATCATATTAGATATCGTGAATGCGCGGTGAGTGCGCAGATAAATTTTCGGTCGGATCTCACCTTTGCTCTTTTTTTATCCTATTTATACAACATAGGCCTACTTTTCATTTTTTTCGCGCATAAAATCATGCAATAAATATTTTGAAGAACTCGTGGTCTTTAATCCCGCCTAAATTAGTGGAGAAGAAGATGCAATAGCGAACATTATTTATTTTAAAGGGGTTCCCAAAATACGGGTCGGATCTCACGTTGCCTATTTTTATAGTCGGATCTCACCTTGATAGATTTGTCTATATATATATACATTATGTACTACCTATAAACAACGAACATATCTACATTTACCTCTACTTACATAGGTACAAAAAAAGTTTAGGGTATACAGTCTTACTTTCTTAAATATTACACGTTTAGTTGTACAGGGGTAGTAGGTAGTAGGTACCCACTACCCGTACCCAGACGTACGCGTCCGCAGATCACACACCGTTAGCGATAGCAGCCGCAGCAACCAGTAGGTTAGATGGTACACATTTGCGAAATTGAAAAAGGTCCACGCGCAAAATTATCGTTTTAACGTAAGTACTTTCGTTCCCGTTCCTGTTTCCGTTTCCATAAACGCGTTTCCAAGCGTTTCCATCAATTTTTTTTCAAAATCCTCAGGAAAATTTTTTTAAAGTGCACAATTTTTTTTTTTGCTTACTCCACTCAAAAAGGTTTTGAATATCAATATTTTTAGGGGTTTTAGCCTTTAGCCATTGCATTTATATTAAATAGGTACACAAAGATACAGTGATGGAAAACTGGAATCGGAACTGGAAATAAAAAACTGAAACTGAAAAATGAGAACTGAAAACAGAAAACTGGAACTGGAACTAGAACTGGAACTGGAACTGGAACTAAAATGAATTTCGGTTTTATACCAGTTATTCTAGCATTTTTTGAAAATTTAAATTTTTCCTATCAATTTTTACACGATTAAAATCATCTTCCTTTTGTTCTTCCCTTACATAACACATCTTTTTTTTTTTTTCGAAAAATTCAGGGTTTGTCAACAAATTTCTAAACAGAGTAAAAAAAAACAGGAAAAATTCAAATTTTCGAAAATTTGACGAGGAGAAGCAGAAAATTGAGATGCTTAATATTCTATTGAAAATTTTTTACTAAAAATTGAGAAAAAAACGACTCCAAAATAACCTTGAAAATTTATGTAGAAAAGTGAACAAAGAAAAATGAGTTGTAGATTTGAAATTTTTTTGTTGAAAAATTAAGGACTCAGGAAGTCATGACCAGGAGTCATCGGGTTCTCCTGGAAATTTTTCGTGCTGAGCTCAAATATACATGAAAAGTTTGAAAAAATGAACTTTGGAAAGAAAAAGAAAAACAACAAGTTCAATTTTTACAGAAAATTTTGGATTTTTTTATATCTTCAAATTTAAAAAAATTGGAATCGTGGAAACGTGGTTTTTTCCTTGTTTCCGTTTCCGTTTCCCAAGAAAAACGTTCCCGTTTCTCTAAATTTGGCGTTTCTGGGGAACGTTTCCGTTCCGTTTCCGCAACACTGCTAGGTACCTAGGTAGTAGGTAGAAGGTAGAGTTCACCGATGTGACGTGACGTGACGCGACGCGGAGACGTGCAGCTGTGTGCTGTATCTACCCCCTCACTCCCCCCCCTCAAAAAAATAATGGGGGGCAAATAAGAAGCTGGTGCCGAGCCGGGTGCGGGGTTCGACCGCACATTTACACGTGAGACTCCAAAGGTATATTCAGCAATCTGGAAACAAAATTCGGATCGGTGGCGGCGGCTATAAAACTGGTAGGCCGAACGACGGCAGGAACAAGAAAATCAGGCGCCGCAGTCGTCGCTTTGGTAGCGTTCAGGTCCGGAGAACTAGTGCGCCTTTCTCGACGATTTTCCTTATCCGCTTCGCCGAGGCCGCCAACGTCGTCGCGTTGCTGGTAGTTGTGCAGCCACGATACTTTATCAAAATCTTTAGTCCCTCCTACGGTGTGCCTTCGTTTGATATTACGACATTTGCTCACGCCGTTGCGTCTTTTTAATTTTCCTTCCTTGTCGCCGCCGCCGCCGCCCGCGCTATTGCCGCGAATTTTTCGACTATTTTCGGCGAGCGCGGGAGCGTACCCGTGCCCTTGTTGCCTACGTTTCAAATTCGTTTCGGTTTTTTCGCTTTTCGTCAGCGAATCCGCTCTTCGCAATTTAATGGCGTCCGCGTTTTTCGTCAACATCAAACATTCGAATTTCGACACTTTGGTACTGGGTTCGTGTTTGTTCAACGAGCCCGATCTACGTAACTTAATCGTCGCGCCGTCTTCTTTCAACGATCCAGATCTGCGCAGCTTCACCGAATTACTGTAGAATAGCTTAGTGTCGCCCCGTTTCACGCCTACGTCTAAGCTCGAGCCCGCGCCTCGGTTCTGCTGCGAACGCAAATCTTGAAGCACCGATCGTTTCCAATTGTCGCAGTTTTGCTGTATTGTCTCCGAATGAGCGACGGCGCAGTCGCACGGCGACCACGACGACTGCGTCTCTTTTTCGTCGACGTCTTTTTTCTCTTTCTCCTCGTCGTGCTGATCGTTCTCTTTGTCCGTAGTGTTCGTATCCAGTTTCTAAATGTATTGCAAAACAAAAAAGCAAAACGCATAGCTCGTTACAATCAACATCAACATCAACATCCAGCAAAGACGTACCGAAGGCATTTTCCAGGGGGGGGGAGGTCTCATGAAAATCCCAACTCGAATTCATGAAATTCCCAACTCAAAATGGATGCAACTTGAAATACCAGAAAAATTTTATGAGGAATGAGTGAAAGGGAATTTTTTTTGGCGCCATCACCTCAAATAGTGCATATGCCTAAATAAGAATTTAATTTATACCCGAGCGAAGCTTTGAAAAAAATTAGATTTTTAATGCCTAAAAAAGCCATTTTTTTCTTATTTAAAGGCTTTCAAAATTCTTGTTTGATGTAATTTTAGAGGGGGGAGGGTGAGAATGTAGCCATTAGATATTCACAATCAATGGTGTCGCGTCGAAAGCTTTTTTGGGAGGGTAAAAATTGAAAATAAAAACACAGAGTAGGTATCAAATCAAAAGTATTTTCAGGGGAATGGATAAAAGGAGCCTTCTTTAACACTGTTGTTACTTAAAATAGGTAGTTTGTTGAAAAAATATGATTTTGTTCGTGCCCGAGCGAAGCGAGGGCGAAATTTTTAAATTAACAAGTGAAAATTTTATTGATTTTCAACTTGGAAAAATGATAAATTTTCAGTTGGGAAAATGGTGAATTTTCTGTTGAGAAAGTGACTAATTCCCAACTGCCCAATTTTCCCAACTGATGTGTTGAATTGGGTTGAATTGCTCAATTTTCCCAACTCACAAGTAAAAAATTCTCCCATTCGGTACGTCTCTGTCAACATCAACATCATCATCATCATCACACTTACGCAGGTAAAACTATAAACTATACGACAACGCCGACAAGACGCAGATACCGAATCGGTAGGTAGCTAGGCACTCGGGTGCAAGTAATTGGAATTACGTAAGTATATGTAGGTACTAGGTAGAGGTACACAGGAGGTATCTACTACCTACGTACGGTATACCTATTGTATTTACATTACATACCCTATCTACATGTGTAAGTTTCGTTCTACTCACTCGGATCGTATCCATTCTACACCACTTTTCGACATTTCTGTGCAAGCTGGGATCGCGGAATGAGCAATTTCTGTCCACTTGGGCACGACTGATGAATTGCGATTTCGAAACCGTATCGCCCGCTTTTTTGCATAACGACGTGTCGTTCGACAACGACTTCAATTTTTTATCGAACGTCGAAGTCAGAGTAATCAATAAGTCGCAACCTAACCGAACATAATTAATATTCGAAATTACATATACCCAACTCGAATGAACCTAAACAAATAATAATAGGTACCTACCTAATAATAATGATAATAATAATTTTTTTAAAAATAATGATAATAATAATACTACTTAATGATAAAGACGTAGGCGCCAGGGTAGGAAAAAAAATAGTACCTAATGAAAACATAACACGGCGAATGAGAAAATAGGTTGGTAGTAGGTAGTACGGCGAGGTGGCCTAGTATTTTTTTCGAGGGGGGGGGGGGGAGGAGGAGGGAGCGTGTCTGATTTCAATGAAAAAATCATGGTTTAATCAAGGTATTTTCAGTACCTAGACTGATACCTACCTAATCACATAAACAGGTTTGAGCCAAGAAAAAATTCGAAACTTTTGCGATTTTGCGAAACAAACACTCAACAGGTGCATTCCTCGCATGCGAATAACCAAGTGATAAAATTTAATTCTGCTAATTTTCAACTTTTCGCATGCAAGGACTTGAAAGGTACAGTTCGATTTTCCGAACCGCATAGGCTCAGGCACATAGCAGATACACGAAAAAAATTAAATGGAGGGTGGGGACTAGAGGGGCACTGAAGGGTCAAATCCAAAAAAATAAACAAGTAAATATTCGGAATCGGTGCCCTCAAATACCTACCTACCTAACAAACGACAGGTCGTAGGTAGCTAGGTACGTTATTTTTCATTTTTTCTAATTATGACCGCTATCAAGCGGACAAATACGGGGTTCAGAGGGGTCGGTCGGATGAAAAAACCAAGTAAGTACATATTCGGAATCAGCGCCTTCAAATTAGTAGAAATCGATGTGCTACTTCATTCTTTCGATTTTTAACATGGATATTTTTTTCTCTTGGGTGAGGTGGAGGGGGGGGGTCATTCCAAAATTTTTAGACCAAATTTTTTAAACCCCTATTTTTTAACCCTTTGGTGGCCGGCGAAAAACTGACGGATGAAATTGAAAAATTTTCACACTGTTGAAATACACCAAAGACCAATAGTAGAAAGCCAAAAACAAATATTTGCTTCGGGTGAATTGATTTATTTGGAAATGAATAATTTTTAAAAATCTTTGAAATTTGGCTACCTATATTCGCTTCCAACTGAAGTGAAAATTGCGCCAAAATGTGAAGGACTGAAAATTTAATTAAATACTGTGAAAATAATACGTATTTGTTCAAAAATCGAAACACTAGAGAAAGAAATCGACATTTTTTTCAAAAATAGGTGGATCCTTTTCCGCCGGAAATATTAAAACTTGATCTTGCTGGAAGCAAAATTTGTCGATAGAAAAATACTTTGTATGAAAACCGAGACATTTACAGAAGGAAATTCGTTCAAGTATTTAATAATTTTTGAAATTCAGATTTCAAGATCGCACTGAGGCCCTTTTAAATGCATAGAAAAATTTATCGAAAATATGAAACATTTTTTTCCGTTGAAAATTTTCACTTCTTTTTAATTAATAAAGAAGTTAACTTCGGTAAAAAATGATTTTTTTTTCCAAAATTATAAGTACAAAATTTGGAATATCAAAAACAATTTTTTTAAAATTTTCTTTTTATGTCTCGAATTTTCCTTAAAATATTTTTCCATCGGAAAATTTTGCTTTCAGCATGATCAAATTTTGATATTTCCGGCGGAAAAGGGTCCATTTTTTTTTGAAAAAATTTTCTATTCGTTTTCATTTTTTTTTCCCTGATGATTCGACCTTCGAACTAATACGTATCAAACCAAAAGAAGAGAGGCATTACTGATAGGTACACATTTTGCTCGCACAGCTAATAGAGCACTTTCAGAAAACCTTTCTCTACACCTACCGACCCAGGCACCCACCCACCCACCTATCTGCACGCAGCTACGTAAACGTACGTAGATGTATTACGCTTACCTATTAGCTTACAGTAACAGTAGGTACATACAAATACTAGTCATCAGGTCTGATCAAGTCTGAGCATGACTAAATAGCTCTGATCAGTCCTGATCAGGAAAGAAAAATGGCCGCGATTGAACAGACCTGAGCAGGCCTGGCGTATAATAGTCTTGCTCATGCCTGCTCAGGTCTGATCAGATCTGATCATACCTAAACCCCTTAATTTTTTTTGTCCTGTTCATGCCTGATCAGGTCTGATCAGGTATGATCATACCTGCTCATGAACGGCCATTTTTCAGGCCTGATCAGACCTGATGACTTTTCCCTGGGTACATACATATCCGGACGTGTCAGCCACTTTGTGGGTTAATTCTACATACAAAGTCAGCCACCTGTTTCCAAAAACTTCCACCAGAGTTCGCAATCCTTAAAAATTAAGGCGCGAGGATGAACGCAGGCCTAATATCTAATTGGCGATGTGTAGAATGGAGAAAAAGGGTCGGCATTTTTGTGCCTATAGGTACCAGTTTGCACAGTTCAAACTTTGACCCACAATTTTTTAGTCGTTTTATCAATTAAACTAAAAGTTTTTGGTACCTATCAAAATTTTTCATTTGATCCCTGCTTTTTTTTTTTTACTAGGATACTTTTTCAAAATTTGTAATAACAAAGAAAATTTTGCAATTTTTTTTTTCAAAAATCTTCATGTAGGAACGCCATTTTTTTGCCAAGGTGAATTTTGTGTTGCTAAGAATGAATCTTCTACAATTGGAATTTCGATAGACAAATTTGAAAAAAATTGAAAATTTTCGAATATATATGAAAAGTGGCTGACATAGTAGGGTCGCGTGCAATTATATAGGTATAAATAATGTACCTAGATTAAATACAAAAATAGGTACGAAACTACACGTAGATACACAGACAAATTAAAGTAAGTAGCTAGCGCAGCATTAGATTTAGATAGGTACTTAGGTAGATACCGGCGCGTCGCGGCGCTACTACGCGCCAGAAGCGTTAATTTCGGCACTTTAAATTTAGGTTAATTTGGTCTCAGTCGCGTCTAGTCTAGCTGTCAATGCTGTCATGAACGGCTGGAAATATCACTGTACCTATACCTACCACATGTAGGTATACTTATAGTCTTAAGTATACTGTATATTAGGGTGGAGTGAAAAAAAAACATATCTTGGATTTCGACCAAATTTGGTGGGGTGGTTTACTTTGAGTGGGAGGCCTTCCAAAAAAAATTTGAGCCCCCAAGGGGCAAGTGGAGGGCAGCAGGGGAGGCTCAAAGTGCACCTCCTTTTGAAAAAAACGCTGTTTTTTGTGTTTTTTTAGTTAAAAAAAATTGCGTGAGAGGCTGTCGTAGCACTTAAAAGTTGCGATTTGAATTTCTACATCTCCCTGAACCATCGCCGTCCTCCTCGATCAAAATTTAGACCGCTACCAGGGGGTCGAAAAGTAGCAGATTGCAATATTCCAATAGGTACCGAATATGAATTTTTCACTAAGCTGGAATGAATTGTTTTCAATGTTTTCATCGAGTAGGTAATTGAACAATTTTTTTTCAATCACTGAAAGTGAATTTAGAAAAAAAATAATAAAAAATTTTATACGCCGGTACAGCCAACAGCGAATCGTAAAATTCCAAAATACAGAATTAATACCAAACTTTGAATTGATTACTTGTCTTTTTCGCTTGAAAATATTACGATTTTTTTTTTTTTCATCACTAGAAGTATATTTCGAAATTTTTTTTGGAAAATTCTGCATGTCAGTGTAGCCAGTTATAAATTGTGACATGCTACACTATGGAATTTACGTTGATCTCGAATCAATTTTTTTATCGTTTGAAAAATGCACAATAATTTTTATTTTCATTTTCAATCATCAGAAATGAAAAAAATTGAAAATTTGAAAATTAGTTTTTGAAAATTTTATACGTCAGTGCAGCCAGTTGCCAATTGTGATATTCAAATATTATGAACTCGAATGAATTTTTTTTTATCAAGTTGATTGGACCAATTTTTTCTCCCAATCAAAAAAAAAACTGCACGGGTAGGTAGGTAGGTAGGTAGGTAGGTAGGTATGTAACATGTATGTACGTTTGGTGAAAAATTTAATGTTTTAGGTAATTTGATAAGCGCGGCGCACAACCAAAAACGGCACACTAACGTAAGTATCACATTTACACGGCACACGGCACACGGCACACCGATATTCGTAGGTGAGTTGATTAGTTTGTTGTAACGTGGCGCTGCGGCGCGACGTAGCAATCACTACCTTATTTTTTTTTGTTGCTACGATTGGACGAGACGTCATGCGATATCGTTCGTTTTTCCATAGCGAATTTAGCCAGAGTCCAGCCGCGCGACCGGCCTACACAAAAATTCATTTTGTTTGCGTAAATTTTCTGCACAGCACAGCACAGCACAGCGCAGGTACGGTCTAGGTGGTGCGGCGGTCCTTACGTTTACCATTTTATGTACCACGATAACGTGGCCGGAAGACAGCTTAAATCAAACAGCAGCATGCGAACCTTTCGCCAAGTTTTTCGCTTCATTGCGACTTCATTTGGCGCAAATTGGCCGGACGGAGCCGACGCCACACCCACCGTTCTCACTCTGCACACCCAAACCCGAACCGGCCAAGCTTTGCGAAAAATTTTTATCCAGTCGATGTGTCGCGTCGTTTTCAAAAGAAACTCGGCGTCGTGTCGGCCTTCGAATCGTACACCAAGTACATAATATGTACATATAAGTACCCGTTACATATGTACATACCATAAATGTAGATAGCTATTCGATACGTTTGCGAGCATTATCAAGTACCAAGTACAATGTACATACGTAGTACGTACCTAGTTAGGTACCTAAATACGTAATACCTATGAAGTAACAGGCACCTTACTTATTACGATTAGTTACGTACGAAATTTCTCGCCCACTTACCATCGTCCGAGTGCCGACTGGACGGTCTTCCCATTCTGTTTAACGATTCTAGCGACGTGGATTTTTCTCTCGAATTACTCTGCAAAAATTGAAACGAGAAAAAAAAATTTAAAAAAAAAAACACACCGCCAAAACGAAAACGGATTAGCGTGTCTGTATCGCGATCGCGTACGAATGAATTCGCACGCGCACTAAGATACACACGTAGATAATATACGTATAGGTTAGGTAAGGTAAGGTAATAATAGGTACGTTGCGAGTTGTAGTTACTAGCTAGTAGCTGGCTAGCTACCAGCCTACCAGCCTACCAGCTACTGGTACGCACAACGTACCTTTACTTATCAACGAAACAAAATCAACTCACTCGAATGAATTCGCCGACGCGATGTGATTTTTTCCAATCACCGTGATCGGTGGCGGTGGCGGTGGCGGTGGCGGTGGCGCAAACGTTGGGTAAATTTCGCCTAGCGACCACTACGGGAGGCGGACTATCGTGAATCGTTCGATCGCTTTTGGAAAGCGCTTTCTCCTTCGACATCTCTTCCGAAATGCAGCCGCTGAGTCTTCTCGGATTCGTGCAACGTTGTAGCAACGCTTCCGTTTCTTCTTCGAATCTACACACGACACGACACGACGACCAACGTCGCAATTAGTCGGCGGCGTAGGTGCGGCGCGTTAAACGAGTACTACGTACATGGGCGGGGCGCGGGCGGGGGTATTTTCGATACCGGTTTTCGAAATTTTTTCCGACTTTCACGCGTAAAAGCAGCGCCGCGCCGCGCCGCGCCGCGCCGCCTTCGACGTAGTAGGTGCTAGGTACAGTATAATATACGTACTTTCTGATGCGTTCCTTGGTTTCGGCCGATAATTTAGGATACGTCCATAAGACTTGATCTTCGTTCGCGCCGTTACCGTCTATAAACAGGAAAATAAATCGAAATCAAAATGAAAAAGATAAGGAAAATGAAAAATCGGCGAAACAACGTAGGTGCGGGCGGTATTTACCTGAAACGTGACGCGACGACGCAACACCATCGGCAATATTTGCGTTTCCAGCCGTGTCCATAGTTTCCGTTTTAGATTCAACCGGGACCGGGACCGAGGCGACGGTTTTCTTTTTCTTTTCGGCATTTTTCGTTGCGACCGGTATACTCTGCGGACGAGTGAAAAACAATAAACTCGGTGGCCACCAGCCAGTGGCGAAATCGATGGTATACTTGCAAAAGGTTATATGTCCAAAATTTTTCATCTTTTTTTTTTGGATATTCTGATACTTGATGGACCATCAAGTATCAGAATATCCAAAACAACAAAAATTGAAAATTTTGGACATATAACCTTCTGCAAGTATACCATCGAAATATACGTAGACCAGAGATGGGGCGATTCAGTGATTTAAAGAATCGGATTCTGTTGCTATTCTTTTGCGATTCTTTTTCACTGACACAGTGCAGGTTACTTTTTTGCAACTAAAGCACAAAATTTCGGCACGAACGCGCAGAATCGAAATTTTGGCACAAATTGCAGAATAAAAATAAATTTTGACTTTTAGGTGGTTTGAGCGGTACGGGAGGGCACCAGGACCAGGGATAAGCTCTCTCGCTTCTCTCGGCGCATTGTTTTCTAGAAGAATCCTAAGTGGCCGATTCAATCAAAAAAAGAATCGCGATTCTCAAATTTGCGATTCCTTAAATCAACGAATCGAATCGCGAATCCGATTCAGAAATTCGTTGCGATTCACGCCTGCGATACTGAATCGCCCCATCTCGTGTAATTGCGAGTTGCCCTTTTCACTAACCGGAACGATGGCGACGGCTGTCGAATCCAGCGCGTCCGCGGAGCCGCTGCTCGAGGCGTAATTGGTACAAGCGGCGGTGACGGTCGACTTTTTTCCGCCGGCGCCGCTACCGCTACTACTGCTACCGTTACCGGTACCGGTACTTCCCATCAAATGCTTCGAGGTTTTGTGCATTTTTCTGTTGGCTGCGCCAATGATGGTGGACACAAAATCTTTGGCCGTCGTCGGAGACTGCATACACTCTACGACCGCAACAAACAGACACATTCAAACAAGCAAAACATGTGTATCAAGTTCATACATATTCATTTCTTACGCCTATTTACGAGAGTATCGTACATCGCATCGTACATCTTTAGCAACATAAGTACGTATGTCTATGTTGTCTATGTATGTAGTAGTGTACCTTACCTACCTAATTGTATGTATGTATCTGCAGCCGGTCTCTCTGTCTCGCGAGAACCGACTCGGTTTGTTACAACACATGCTACCTAGACCTACCTACCTTATGTGTAGTGCCAGTAGGCTGAGAAATAATTTATTTGCTGAGATTTTTTTATTTATTTGTAGCATTTTTTCTCGAACTATATTTACCGAGAATGTGAAAACGACATTGTGTGGAAATATCCCTGTTTACGTTGTTTTTCAGATTGGGTGAAAAGTTGAAAAAAAAAAAAAAAATGTAAAAGGGAGCTGATAGGGGTTCCAGAAGGGTCGGGTGAAAAAACTGAATACATATTCGAACTCAGCGCCTTCGAATCAGCAGAAATCGATACCTCAAACGATATGGTCACTTCTTAACATGCTTTCCTCAAAATGGGGAGGGGGCTGGGGGGCCTCAAAGGGTCGAATCGCAAAAATAACCACCCATTCGAAATAAGCAACCCCAAAAACCTGACAAATGACTGGTCACAAGTAATTTTTCATTTTTTTGAATTTTGACCCTATTCCGGGGGGGGGGTCAATAGGGGGGCTCACAGGGGTCGGATGAAAAAACTGAATACATATTCGGACTCAGCGTCTTCGAATCAGTAGAAATCGACGTGTTTCTTGAGTTTTTACATTTTTTGAATTTTGGTCAAAATTGGGGACCCCCGGTACCCCCCAGGGGTCTTGAGATTTCATTTTGAAAATTCGTAGGTTGAAAAAGGCATAAAAAGTACTACACGTAGTAATTTTTTCAGATTTTTAAATGGGGGCCTGCGTATGTTGTATTCATCACGAAAGTTGAACTTTCATTTCAAAAGTTCAACTTCAAACTTTTCGAAATGTGATTATCAAATTCTCTACAAAACTGCGTAAACAAAATAATCTGTTCTACGCCAAACCCACTTCGAGCTATACGCCTTCAAAGTTGAGCCGTTTCACAAAAAATCCCGATGATACGAAAATTACAAGGGCCACTCCCCCCCCCACCCCTGACATTTAGGATCAAAATAATGGTGATTCCTTCATTAGGTCATCGAGGGGAACTCGTAAAAATTTGTTTAGCAAAATCGGTGGACCTAACGTCAAAAAGTAGGCGAGTTGACATGGAATGAGCCAGGCCCGAAAAACTAAAGTTAGGTAGGTAATAGGTATAGGTAGACTAGACACTACATAGATACAATATGGTAGGTCTAGGTATAGCAATTGCATTGCATGGGTACTAGGTAGTAGGTACTAGGTACTAGGTACCTAGACCTACGGCCATTACCTAGTTATCTACGTAATGTACATAATGTACGATGCATGCCGGTATTGCTGGCGTTAATAAGAAATCGACAGTCACCTACCTTCCACTTTACGTATGTTGCCCAGCAGTAAGGTATGATTCGAACTGGTCGCTTCGAGTTCAGGAATGCAATTCGTATCCGGAATACTTAGTTTCAATTCGTTCACATCGCCGCCGTCGCCGAAACACCAATCCACCTGAATGAAGACGTTCGAAAAACTCACGCTAATAATTAGGTAGGTATAGGTATGTAATGTACTATGTACTTGGATTTTGTATGCATCAGTACCTATAACCTAACCCTTACCCTAACCCTTACCTACCCAGCCTACATACGGGGTGGGGTAGGCTAGGGTAGGGTGGGGTATAGAGATGTGCGCCGCCGATTTTTACCTCGGCGGCGCGTCGGCGAAAGGGTAGATTTCCCTTCAAAAAAAGTAAAAAATCTCGGAAATATTTTCAAAATGGTTGCTCATTAATTTTTTACTTTTAAACCGATTTTTGAGGTAAAAACAGTGACGCCGCTAACAAATTCACTCGGCGCGCCGACAACGCCGCCGATTTCATCTCGGCGCGGCGCACATCTCTAGGTAGGATACGCTACACGTCTATTCTGCAAGTTGTGAAACGACGCAATAATCGCCCGTAGATGCCGTAGCGGTACACGGTACACGGTACACCTACAACAATAGATAAGATATCGGAGATGGGCTGCACTCACGTGAGACAGCAGCGATTCCACAATTCTGCATTGGTGACTCATGTCAGTAACCATAGTAAACATATCGTCTCCGCTGCGGATCAGCGTCGGCCCGAATACGATCGCCAAATTCCTCGCCTCCATCTTATTCACGGCCGAATTCGCGACCACTTTTTTCAAATGCAACAGCAAATACTTCAACGTTTCGAAATTGTGATCGGGCAGATCGTGAACCTGTAGGTACAAAACAAAAAGAAAAAGAAATGAAAAAAAAAAAAATGATGAATGTAAAATGTACATGCGTATTAGTAGGTGCCGTAGTAAGTATGTACATATTATATATATATATGTGTTAGACGCAAAGTCCGAAATAGGTAGTACCCATCGCGATTGGTACAGGTGATTTTGTACCAACCGCGAAGTGTTCGGACAGTGCCCGAACTGTCGGACTTTGTACAACGTTCAATGTACAAATCGCGATACGCACGCTGACACTCTGTACAGCCGGCCTGTGCCAACTCCGAATAAAGGTTGCTGGGTCATACTCTACACCTCTAAAACACTGAAGTATTTTTTTTTTTTTCGCGCGTAGTACAAAATTTTGCTTTTAGAATGAACTCACGTATGCAAAGGTTCAAAAAATGTTATTTTTCCAACGTCTACTCGAAGCTGCAAGGAATTGGACTTGGAAAAATAACATTTTTTGAACCTTTTGCATACGTGAGTTCATTCTAAAAGCAAAATTTTGTACTACGCGCGAAAAAAAAAAATTACTTCAGCGTTTTAGAGGTGTGGAGTATGACCCAGCAACCTTTATTTCTCGGAGTTGGCACAGGCTGGCTGTACAGAGTGTCAGCATTGTCCCGACAAAACGCGGAGGGTTCGGCATTAAACTTGGACGTACGTATCGCGATTTGTACATTGAACGTTGTATGGGTTAATTCTACATACAAAGTCAGCCACCTGTTTCCAAAATCTTCCACCGGAGTTCGCATCCCTCAGAAATTGAGGCGCGAGGATGAACGCATGCCCAATTTGTAATTGGCGATATGTAGAATGGAGAAAACTGGTCGGAATTTTTGTGCCTATACTAGTTTTGAGTATGCACAGTTTAAACTTTGACCCAAAATTTATTCGTTATTTCATTAATCAAACCAAAAGTTTTTGGTATCAAAAATTTTTATTCGAGTGCAGCTATTTTTTTACTAGGCCACTTTTTCAAAATTTGTGATAAAAAATAAAATTTTGCAATTTTTTTTCAAAAATCTTTACGTAGGAACGCCATTTTTTTTTTGTCAAGGTGAATTTTGTGTTGCTAAGAATGAATCTGCAATTGGAATTTCGATTAATCAATTAGCACAGGAATGAGACAAATTTGAAAAAGTCGGCAAAAAATTGGAAATTTTCGAATAAGTATATATGAAAAGTGGCTGACATAGTAGGGTCGCGTGCAATTATATAATTGCCCGTAACCCTACTATGTCAGATCAACCAACCAACCTACTCGTTCCAATTTTGAGCAACGTTCTGTAGTTGGAATAATAAGGTTGTTCTGGTTGTTCTTACTTCTCGAGCATCAGCTACTAAAGTCGATGCGATGCGACGCGACACCCCACGTCGTAATTTTTGTACCACTGCACCGTTCGAAAATGTAGAAAAAGGGATGGATGGGTGCGAGTGTCTGCAGTTTCGAAAGCAGTCCTCGCCGCCCGGCGCGGCGGCGATTCGCCAAATACTCAAGGGTGCTCCGCTACATATCTAGGTACGCTACGTGGTATGTGGTATGTAATGTACGTGCCTACTACCTGTACCTACTACGCTACGTAAATGATAACGCGCTGCGCGGCGAATATGTTTATGTACCAACCAGTTTCCTGATGGCCACCATACGCTGAACGGCATCTTCGATGGCATCCGATTTGATGAAATTCGGATACAATTCCGAGGTGAGCAGCGCGTCCGGTAATTTGCGGAAAAACGATTTCAACAAACTCGAGATAACGTTCACGTCGCACCAACGAGGATCTTGATCCAGAGCCGTCATTTCTAATCCGCGATTAACCGCTTCCGTCAGCGACGTAACGGCTGCCGTATTGCCGGGTACCCTGGCCACGCACGCACACCGCACCGTAAGTATAGCGTACACATAATACTGTACGTAGGATAGTAAATAGGTACTACATAGGTATGCCGGAAGGTACTTGGTACTTACAGTTAGTACATCTACATAGTACATACTCACGACTTACCCACATACCCAGTAGACCGAAACAAGTAGGTAAGGTACCGTACAAATACAAAAGCGTATGCCGCGATAACTGCACTGCATAGTGGATGTCGCTCACCTGTAAATTCCGATGATTTCCAATCCTTTGGTTTCGACGATACTCGTGCACACCTGCACGATCAAAGGCACGTACTCGGAGAACGTAGACTGCGGATTGAGAAAATCATTCCATCATTAGCTAGGTAGCATAGCGCCTACCCATTTTTCGCAACGCATCGACGCGACTAGATGTTAGCGAGCGATTGTAATGGTTAAAATTACACTTACGCTGGGGCAAAGTTCCAGAGGAACGCCGATGGTAGCGCCGGCCGGATACGCGGACGCCGCTGTCGACGATACTGGCGAATTGGCGCCGGGCTGTATTTTCCGCAATTGTTTCGCCATCTTGTTCTTCCACGTCTTGGTCTTGGGCGACGTTTGTTGATAATCTGGCGACAAACGTGAGCGTATCAGCTAATCGATTCCACATCGGGCACTGGACACGTATTGTCGACAAGTGCGCGTAAAATATAGGTAGGTCCGGGTTCGGGTATAATACGTACGTCTACGTAGTACGTACGTATACGTAACGTACCTACCTACACGGTACACGTGCGGGTGCAAGTGCCAGCGGGGAGCGCGCGGGACTTGACGGGGCTGATTTCTACAGTTGTGTAGATGTAGTCAGTAGGCTGGCTACCTACCTACCTACCTACCTACTAGTAGACACTAGAGAGCCTTTACAGGTAGGTACATGACATAAACGTTTTTCACGCAACTTTGCGAGAGACGAAAAGTAGGCGGGGGCAGTGGTGAATTTTGAATTTTATTCGTTAATCGATTAGGCTGAACGCTGAAATTTATAACATAGGTACTTCAATTTCAGCCCAATCTAATTTTTTTGCACCAATCTTATTATTAATATTTTGTCACTCAAAATGTAATTATTTCTTCTAAAATTTTCGAATTTTAATCACTGATGTAGAAGTTCTATGGGCCTTGAAAAAACTAAGATTGTGGAAATTTCAACCAATCAATTACAACGACTTTTTGTTGGAACTTTGAAAACTAGGAGAAATATTGGCAAATTGATGAATGAAAGTACAGCTGGCGATGATAAAAAATTCAACATTGTAATTTTTCAACCCTTTGTCGCATTTGTTTCTCAGTAATTTTGAAAATTGAAAAAAAAAATATACATATATAGATTTGTCTATGGTCAAAGTGGCATCTTTTTTTTTTGTCTACAGGTAAACTGGCATCTTTATTGGAAACTGGCATCATTTTTCGGATGCCAGTTTCCGTTTGCTGTTATTTGACTAAGATAAGTGCTATAGATGCCAGAAAACCTATCAGAAACTTGATGCCACTTTACCACTTATATTCTACTCCTTACGGTCGAGATGGCATCTTTTTGTGAAGTTTACAGGTAAAGTGGCATCATTTTTAAAATTCGTTTTTAAAAAAACCTATGAAGTTATAGATTCTGTACAATATCACAATGTCATTAATGTTGCATTTGATGAATTTGCAGGGGTTATGAAAAATGATGCCACTTTGACCATAGATGACTATTAATAAACATCTGTCGTTTGATAAAAATTTTCTTCGTTAACTAAAGAAAAATTACATATTTTGGCATTTTAATTTGAAAAAAATCATCTTGGAAACATCTATGATTTAAAAAATATTGCTATATACTAAAGCAAAATTGTGGCTTTTCTCAACTTTCTACACGAAATAAGAGAATTTTCTCATCCTAAATTTTCCGACTCAAGAATGAAATTTAACAAAATTTTCAATTTTTCAATTCTTCTATTCAAATAATTTTTTACTTCAGAATATAAATTTTTCCAGTATCCCATTTTTAAATTTAAAATGCAATCTCTATTCAATTTCTTACAAATTTCTGTCTCTAAATGCAATATTTTTCAATTTCTTGACTCGAAAATACAATTTTTTTCTCATTTTCAACTTAAACTCTTAACAGTTTCCACAAAAATCCATTAATTATTATACCATTTTGAATGTTATTTTCAAGACTTTTTCAATTAGGCAACTATAGACTAATTTCAGTATTTTTGAATAGCCAAAAATATTCTTCATTTTTTTCAATTTGTACAAAAAATTGCTTTTTTGTCAACACCTGTACTTATTCAATGGATTAGTCATCATGTCATCAATGATCAATTTAAAAAAATAATGAAAAATAGTCAAGTAGTTAGATCTGAAAGCTAAAAAAAAAAATCGTCAGAACTAGAACTGGAACTGAAATTTCTTTCAGTTCTGGTTCCAGTTCCAGTTCCAATGTTTTGCTTATACTTAGTTCCAGTTATTTCCAGTTCTCAGTTCTAGTTCCAGTTCCAGTTTTCCATCCCTGATTTTCCCTCTCACAATTTCATTGCTCTATCACTCCCTTTTTTAAGCCCACAGGTATGTAAGGGAATGGTGTGAGTATTGAAACATTGTATCCCTATATTGCCAACTTTTCCACGAAGTGGAAAAGTGGAGTACTAAATTGTTCGTCATAGTTGAATTGAACGTCGGGAACGATTTTTTTTTTCACGTTTTCGGACAATCTGAACACGATGGAACCTATGTCCCGGAACGAGGTTTCCTTATATATACATATATGTATATTTTTTTATATGTTTATGTACAATTTTGTCTGCGATTAAACTTGAAAGCTGTGTAGCTCCAGAAGGGGACAACGATCCCAAAAGATAGCATTTTTTACGTAGTTTTGAGATTTTCAAACCGATTTAAAATCGGTTCAGCCGTTTTCGAGATATTGAACTTTTTGTGGTTTTTTTGGTGTTTTTTAGGGGTTGGGGGTGGGACTTGGCCGAAATTTGAAACAACCAAGGTAAAAGCTGCATTGCGTTTCAAATTTCGATTTCTCTAAAACTACCGAACCGATTGAGCTGAAATTTTCAGGATTAGCAAAGAAAGGTTTGAGGACCGTACAGAAAAGTTTTCAGCCTGATCGGTTCAGGTTCACCATCTCTCGGTAGGCTCAAAATGTGTGTAAAGAGTTTTTTTCAATAGCTTACTGAAACTTGAAGCTCGAATAATTTGAAAACTAGGCATCCTCAAAAAAATCTAATGAAACATTATCGAAAGCAAAAATTCTCTACAACTTGCTGACAGACATTTTTCGTAAACCTCTTCCTTCACTTAAAAACGGCCCTCAAAGGACACAAAGGGAGACTAATATTCAAAATTCGCATTCTGGCATTAAAAAGTTTGTAAAAGGGCATAAACTGATGTTTTTTGGGTCGCTGATTCCGAATTTGGTCTTTGCTTTTCGATTTTAATCGCTTAGATGTCCCTAGGAACATACAATGCCTGAGGGGAAGGGGCACATTAAAGCCAAAATTTTAATTTTGGGTAATATCTTGAAAAATGGTATACCCTTGGGGAATTTAGGTTGCTTATTTCCAATTTGGTCTTATTTTTTCAATTTCCCCTACCCCCAAATCGTCAAGTTTTTAAATATTTTCGTAACATTTCACCCGAGTTTTCACTGAAAAATTCACAACTTTATTCAAATTTTTGAAAAATCATGCTTTTTATAACGTATTGTACCTTATAGTGAAAATGCTGGATTATATGCAACTACAAGGGGAAAAGTCGGTTAGGTTTTTTTTCCAATAAATTGTTTGTTTCCAAAAAAAAAAAAAGAAAAAAAAAGAAGGTAGGGATGTATGAGATGAAAGCCGACAGGCTTGCTCACCATTGGGCATCGGTTTCTTGGATTTGGCGGATGGCACATCTCCGGTAGGTGATCTGGTCCTTAGCGAAGCCAACTTACGCAATGTCTTGTTGCAGGCGCTGGGCGACGTGCTTGAGCTGAAATTGGTCGACTGCGACCGTAAGAGAGCGGCTAATTAAAACGAGGCGGCGGCGGCGATTACGTAAATAGGTAAACGAGTCTGGTACTCACCACCGACACCGGCACCGGCATCGGCGCCGCTTCCACCAACGTGGACGTGGAGGACGCGACGGCTTGTTCTTGCAACACTCTCACCCATTCGCCCATGCAAATCGCGTCTTGAGCTTGAAGTAGTAACTCGGTGCCGACTGAAGGCGCATTCAAACGTAACACGTGTTTACGTTTCGTATAATCGTTGGCTACCTCGACTACCGAGCATCGTATATCCAGACGATCGCACGATGCTCCGAGATCTGATTTTTCAAACGTTGCCGGAGTCTGCCAACAGTAACACGAACGAGTATTAAGTATAGCTACTAGCTGCTGGCTACTGGCTGTACTACGTAGTGCGTACATTATGTAACGAGGAGGCGCTAGCAAAAGCTGGCAACGCACGGCAAATACATACATATGTTGGCTAGGCTACTATATGTACCTATTCGCGATTATCACGCTACAATTACCTACTAGGTACCTAGCTACCTACAGTAGCTATAGGCATTAGGTAAGCCGTTCGTCTGCGATCTGCGAATCGCCAATACCAAATAGGGTAAGTACCTATACTACCTACCACCTACCACGTCGCGTCAGCCACAGCCTGGGCATGGAAACGCACATTTGAAGAGGTCAAAAAATTGGTTCGCCAGTCCGCCCACACGTTCTCCCTTCGTTCTACTCTTTCTCGAAAGCCCGAAATCAATGCAACAGCTCGGTTGCAAGGCCACGTCTGCACAGTGAGCGGGCAAGTCAAAAAACCGCAAACCTATTCTTCTTTCTTTCTTTCTTTCTTTCTTTTCCCTTTTCTCCCCGTCACCATGTTCTACTGCACACGAGGAAAATTCAAGTGCCTGGCCGCCCCTTTATACCGCCTAAAATCACAAGCGAATATGTACGAACAGCTCTCAACAAGTGTACATTTCAGCAGGCTATTCGCAGGCGGCTGCAGCGGCAGCGCGAATCTGGGTGATTCTAAATTTTCGCAGAAAACCATGTAACCGGCCAATATCTCGCAAAATATACACGCTGGAATATTGCAGTTGGAATTATTTGATAGATTTTCATGCCCCGAACATATTCCCTCGGAAAAAAAATGGAATACGAAACATTCTTCTCCCCCAGGGGGCTACAAAAGTTGTCCAAATGTCCTTCGTCGTTGTTGTAACCCGCCATGTTTTTATATCAAAATACATTTGTGCTCCGCTGTAATAGCTTATTGATCTCAAAGTTTGCACTTATTTAACGCAGAAAGGTCTCATCTTTCATATTATGGTATTGAAAACGCAATTTAAAGTCGATTAAGTCTATTTCGAAAGCTTTTAGTTGTACAGTGGCGCATGGCGCAACCAGAACTTCTTTTTGGAGGGGGCTAGAATTCACGAGAAAAGTAAGGGGTGTAGGCCTGTGTAGAGAGGGGGGTCCCTCGAACCCCCATTTTTTCAAGGGACTCACTAGAGTTTGCCACTTGAATTAAAAGGGAAAATTTACTTAATTACGTCGAATATCGATGTTAAGAATTCCCTAAGGGACCTTTTTCGCTTTTAAATTATTCCCCTGGAGCCTACATTTTCTCGGCACGGATCCAGGAGGGGGCGTCCATCTATTTTCATGGAATATTGAGATTTTCCCCCCTTTAAATTATAAACGTGAATTTTATTCAAAACAGAGTACAATAAAGAGCATTAAAAAACAAATGACAGTAAATTTTTTTAAGAAGGAACACCTCATTTGGGTAAAATGAAGGGAGAATCGTGTAAATTCGAGTTTTTTTCCATCCATACCACCCCCTCAATCTCATCTTAAAACTCGTTTTGATCGATTTAGGGCAGTAATTTTGAAAATGTGCTGATTTTCACCTCCGAACTAGCAAAACAGCAAAATTCTTGGAAAATTACGGTCCTCGAAAATATAAATCCGAAAAATTGCCTCCTTGTGACTTTTCTCTATTCTCCAAACTAAAGAAACGTCTTCGAGGACACTAATTTTCATATAATTTCATTGTTTCGCTGGTTCGGAGGTGAAAATCAACATTTTTTAAAACCATCAACTTAAATCGACCCGAGGTTGGGGGGGCTTTAGCTCCTTAACCCCCCCCCCTGGTTGCGCCACTGTAGTTGTGTAACCGCTTTTTTTGTCTTTCGTAGAGGTTTGTGTTCTTAAGAGGCTGAGGGAGACAGTTGGTTATTTCAAAATCCGACAATAGTCTAATCGATCCCCAGACATCATAAAATTACTATCCAATCGTGTTATCGATATTAGGGTTTATAATGATGAGGATTTCGAGAGAAATGTTTCCAAATTTACAAATCGGCACACTGTCGTGGCTCTCTATTGAGAGGCTATAGCTCAATTTTTCATTTTTTTCAATGCAGCTTCAAAATAAGCATGTGGACCTCTTTTTGATGCAATAGTTGGATTTTTGGCAAAATGCATTATTTTCTCACAATTTTGAAATTTCTCAAGTTTTGTCCTTCGTCGTGGCATTTTTCATTTTTTCCCATTTAAATTACATGGGAAAATTCAACTATCGTTTTCATGTTGTCTAAGCATGTGCTGATCGATTTTTTTTTTAAAAACAACTTTTCAAAATTTTCAAAAACCACAGCTAAATTTCTGTGAAATTTTAGAATCACCCATCAACGAATCGCTTACGTTACAGCCGGCCTACTTTCTCATTCTGAATCAGAGAAAAGTCACTGATGAACAGTCAGAATTGCAGCGAAGTAAATTTTTACCGGGTGTAGCACACAAATATTACAAATTCATATTTCATTAAAAATGCTGTTTTTGTGAAAACTAAATACCGGTATTGAAGTTTGAAAATTAACGTCAATGGTTGGCGCATGGCATAACCAGAAACATCTGAATTAAAGAGAGGGCGTCAGAATCAGTGGGTTTGAAAAGTTTTTTTGGGGGGGAGGGGGGAGGGATTTGGATGCAAAATTAGTATAAAAACAAAAAACCAGAAAGTTTTTTGGAGGCGGTGCGGAAGAGGGGGTAAAAAGAGCCTTTTTTCGCACTTTGGAGTTAAGTAGTTAGGTAATGTAATTGTGATATACAAAGGCTGCCCCAAAACAACTGAGAGTGACGCTCGTACGCGCGACGCTTGGGTGGCGCGGGAAATTTTTTTTGCAAATTGAAGTACAATTCATCAGCTATCTAATGAGGGGTGAATCGTTTTTGTAACTTAATTTTTGGCGGAGTAATCGCATTCTGAAAACGACTACATTGTCTGACCTCTGACGTCTACTTTAATGTGGCGCCACAAGATAACGATAAGAGGTAGGGGGAGGAACAACATATCAGGTAAAAGGGTAATCGTTCCCAATTCTAATGGTTCTTCAATGAGCGATGTAGGTCTAAATCTCGCCGAGTTTCAGCAGATTTAGTGTAGACTTATGTGAGAACTCATGTTTTTTTGGCATTAAAAAATGTGAATATCAAAACTGAACAGCATGTTGTGATCTGTTTCGGTGTTCGATTGAAGAAAACTGCTAGAGAAACTGTGTTGTGGTCACATGAAGCTTATGGTAGAGAATGTTTAAGCGATTCTACTATATTTCGATGGCATAAAGCCTTCTAGGTTGGTAGAAAATCTGCAGCTCTTATTCCTTATGGAGGGTGACCGTGGGGGAGAGGGCACACTTTGAAGTGTATCACTAATAATGGATAGTATTTCGAAAAAGATCGTAATAGCATAAGTAGTAATGGTATTGTTCTTCTGATGACGAATAAATCCCGTTTTCTTTTTTTTTTTTTTTTTACAAAAATGAATATTTTTAATCAATAGAAATTCTACTTAAAATTAGACGTCAGGGGTCAAACGATGTAGTCGTTTTCAGAATGCGATTACTCCGCCAAAAATTAAGTTACAAAAACGATTCACCCCTCATTAGATAGCTGATGAATTGTACACTTCAATTTGCAAAAAAATTTCCCGCGCCACCCAAGTGTCGCGCGTACGAGCGTCTCTCTCATGTCACAGGGAGACTTGGCCCGTCCGTTCCCCGCCGCCGCGGTACGTGTGCGGTGGTAAAACGGTAGGTATCGCCACCAGTAGTTCGGTTGTTCCGTCGGTACGATGGAACGAACCAACGAGCCAGCTCTTCAGTGGTGTTTGGTACGAGGTGGCGAAGCAACGTTACGTTGCTGAGCTGCCTCATGCGTACTAAATATCCGGAGAAATCCCGTTCCGTGCAAGTTTACTGTGTTTTCTTATTCCTTTGAATAAACCCTTTCTTACGTTACTACTGTGTTAATTCATTTACTTCGGATTAATTCAGATATCCCTCTGGACGGCTGAGGCTAAACCAGAGGGGTTGCGGGAGGCATTCCTCCCAAGAGAGAATGGCTATCGTGGCCAGGTGGTCCATTTCTCTCACTCAGTTGTTTTGGGGCAGCCTTTGTAGATGTGCTTAATTCCTTCCCGAGCGAAGCAAGGGCCGAGCTTTGAAAAAATCGGATATTAAATGCCCAAAACAGACAGTTTTTCATTGTTTTAATGATTCGAAAAGACCATATAATTCAAAAACTTCGCACTCGCTTTGCTCGAGCATAGACTTCTTTTTGCCTCCCTCCCCCGAAAAAAAACTTTTTGGGAGGGTACAAGACTTGGAATACCAAAAGAGAAAAAATAGGCGATTTTTTACAGCCACAGTGTATAGATTAAGAAAATGTAACTGTAATTTCGTTAATACCCGAGCGAAGCGAGGGCGAAGTTCTGAAGAAATATTATTTTCCATGTCCAAAAAAGACATTATTCATATAGGTATGTACTAAGGTGTCCCTTAAAAAAATTTCGATTTTTTAACGGGACCCCCACCTAGTTTGGTTCCACTCCATGAGAAAATAACACACAAAAATTTTCAACCCGATTGATGCATGTTAACCCGTGCCTCGGAGCCCATTTCGAAAAATTGAGTTGACGGAGCGCGCCCGAGCTCATATTTCTCCACTACCGGCACGCGGCAACGAAACGTTAAAATTACCCCCACTGACTCGGCAGCTTAAAACTGACGTCGAAGGCATCCGAATTAAGATAGAGCGTTCGAATTTGCGGCATTCCATTCCTTATAAAATTTCGAATCGTACAATATTTTCTTCAAATTTTTTGCGTCCTCGAGGGGGGGAGGGGAAGCGCGAGGATATTAAAAAGTGTGATTGAAAATGACAAACCAACAAAATTGATGCCGAATATTTCAAACAGATTCTTCGAAGGAAAAAAATTCCAGGAGGTATTCAGAGGTTCTGAATCCATTTCTGAGGCCATTTTGACTTCAAACTACATTCATGACCCAAAATGGGCCCATATGATGAGGGGGTAGGGAGAAATCAAATTGAAAATTTTCCATAATTATCGAGTGTGGTATCAAAATTCAGGTTTTTTTTAACCCGGCGAATTCGTTTCCGACATAATGACCCAAAATGGGTCCATGGGAAGGTGGTGGGGAGGGTCAAACCCCAATTTTTTCCCCAATTATCGAGTGTGGCATCAAAATCAAGGTTTTTTCATCCGTGGATTCAATTTCCAATGTCATTTCATCGAAAAACCCGAAATGAGACCATGAGACGGCAAATGGAAATAAATGACTGTGAAAAATTTTCAATTTGAAGCTCCTCACAACCTTCCTTTATGGTTTCATTTTGTGTATTTCGATGAAATGACATTGGAAATTGAATCCACGAATAAAAAACCTTGATTTTGATACCACACTTGATAATTGGAGGAAAAATTGGGGTTTGCCCCTCTCCACCACCTTCCCATGGACCCATTTTGGGTCATTATGTCGTAAACGAATTCTCCGGGTTTAAAAAACATGAATTTTGATACCACACTCGATAATTGTGGAAAATGTTCAATTTGACCCCTCCTCACCCCCTCCTCATCTGGGCCCCATTTTGGGTCATGGTTTGAAGTCAAAATGACCTCAGAAATGGATTCAGAACCTCTGAATACCTCCTGGAATTTTTTTCCTTCGAAGAATCGGTTTGAAGTATTCGGCATCAATTTTGTTGGTTTGTCATTTTCAATCACACTTTTTAATATCCTCGCACTTTTCCCCCGGGGACGCAAGAAATTTGAAAAAAAAAATCGTATGATTCAAAATTTTATATTTAATCGAATGCCGCAAACCCGAACGCTCTATCTCAATTTGGACGCCTTCGACGTCACTTTTAAGCTGCCGAGTCAGTAGGGGTAATTTTAGCGTTTCGTTGCCGCGTGCCGGTAGTGGAGAAATATGAAATATGAGCTCGGGCGCGCTCCGTCAATTTTTCGAAATGGGCTCTGAGGCACACGGGTTAACAATTAACATGCATCAATCGGGCTGAAAATTATTGTGTTGGAGTGGAACCAAATTAGAGGAGATCCCGACAGAAATTCCGAAAAAAAAAAATTTCCACCAAGAATAAAATAATAAGGGACACCCTAATGTACAATGCAACACATTTCACTTATGCCTATTTACCAACGAGCGTAGGTCTAGATACTTAGATGGTAGTAGGTAGTAGGTGCCAGGTATTTCTATTTACCCAAGATCCAGTGGACGCCCATCTCCTAAGTTTGGGTCTACTGCGTCGACCGAAATTCCAAAACGGCATGCACGACTTGAGGGCACGATGGTGGCGACAACGATGGCGATCGCTGTCACTGTCGCAGTCGCCGCCGGCGGCGGCGGCGGCGGCGTACATGCTCGCGTCGCGTCGAGCTACGCCACGACGCTAATATTTCATCAACAGGTAGCGGGTGGTTAATACGTATTTATTTAGGCACTTACGAGTGAAAATCAGTCGATTATCGAGCAGCGCGCACAACAAACTACCACACACGCATCATTCACAGTCACACGGGTACGGTTCATCCGAAATTCCGATTCCGAACTAGATGGTGCAATGCCATATAGTACCTAACCTACTGCCTACGTAAGTACAAGGTATCTTTACCTAATACCTGCTCGATACGAACGAACGAACGGTCCGGCCGGCTACGCGATTCGCAAACAAGGTAAGAAGCGTACCTGCGCGTGCTAGTACGGGCACGGGCACGTGTAGTGTCCGCCTTGCGTTTCTGCTTACGAGTAGGTAGGTAGGTAGGTAGGTATGTATTAGGCTCGGGCGGTCAACGAATGCGACGCGAACACGTTAAAAGTGAAACCGCAGCACAGCCACTATTGCATTGCCACTGAAACTGATCGCGATCGCGATCGTAATCGCAATCGCAGCCAGTTACCCGTCCTGGAAACAGAAGCCAGAGCAGATGTGGACGGCGCACACGACGCCGCGTCACGCCACGCGACGCTAACGTGTGCCGTACCGAAGCAAACGTTTCCAACTTCCGCTCAAGTGCCTACATGTACATACCATAAACGTTTGCACGCGACCCAGGTGAAATTAAAAAGCGTATCAATCGAGCGATGCAATAGACACATCTACCTGGGGACCTCCTACTATAGAGAGAGAGCGAGAGAGAGAGAGAAAGAGACACACACACACGGTATTTCACCCATACGCGCGCATAGGTACCGTAAATACAATTTCTTAGGTAAGTAAGTAAGTAAGAAGTACCTAAGTAAATGTCTTGCGTCAATAAACTACATAGGTATATGTACATTAGTAGGTTAGGTAATAGGTACCTATAGTAACCCTACCAAGTGCCTACTACCTACCTAAACCCTAACCTACGTAACAAGTGTAAGCCGGGTGGGGCCGCCGTGTCGCGTCGCGTCGCGTCGGCCCCATGAGTGACTGACGTAAGTGACGTGTGAGTAAACAAGAATAAAAGTACATACCTAACCTACATTGCAATTGCATAACAAACTTGGAGGGATGGAGGGCGACGCGACAATAAGCGTAGGTCTAGGTACTCGAAACTCGCCTCAGTATTATAGTCGGTACTCGGTAGATAGATAAAGATATATACGTCGATATAAATTAATATACAAAGGTTGTCCCAATACTACTGTCAATGGTGCTAGCATTTGCGCGCAACGCCATCTAGAGGTCAGATGACAAAATAGGCGTATTCCTTGGTCAATTTCGAATCGAATAAGAGGTCGATGACCCTGATCGGACCAGTAGTTCTCGAGCTAGATGAGTTTTAACAAAAGCATTTTGAGGGACCCCTCCGGATTTTTGAAAAATTATTTTAAAAATACAAAAAATTACAAATTCAAGTTTTATTTACGAGTACTATCGCTGGCTTCCTGAAAGACGTCGGGGTCGGGGTGCTTCTCGAAGTATTTTCCATTCCAAGTGATGCATTTTCTCATCCGTTCAGGCCATTTAACGAGAAACGTTTTGTGAAATTGATGTGTGATGGCGGCTGTTTACACCTCAGCTCTCGTTTCAAGGTGGCAGGCATCGCTTCGAATGGAAAATACTTCGAGAAGCAATCCGACGTCTCTTAGAAAGCCGGCGATAGTGAATAAAACTTGAATTTGTAATGTTTTGTATTTTTAAAAATCCGGAGGGGTCCCTCAAAATGCTTTTGTCAAAACTCATCTAGCTCGAGAACTACTGGTCCGATCAGGGTCATCGACCTCTTATTCGATTCGAAATTGACCAAGGAACACGCCTATTTTGTCATCTGACCCCTAGATGGCGTTGCGCGCAAATGCCAGCACCATTGACAGTAGTATTGGGACAACCTTTGTAGATACAGGTACAGTATCTATATTTGTACATGTACCTATACCTATACCTATACCTATACCTATGCATATGCAATAATATTATGCATAAGTATAGGCATTTGGCCTGTGTGCTGTGCTGTGCTGTGCTGTGCTGTGTGGCGGGAAACAGAAAGAGAAACAGACAGAGACAACGTTGACCCGCATGCTAATGAAAGACGCGCAGTCTAACACGAGATAAGGGTTAAAGCCCACATAGGCACATACCTAATACGCCAATTCGATTACGTATACCTTTATCTACGCATACGCACATTACGACGTCCGTGTAGCATGTACCTACATTACATACTAGATACTAGATACTAGGTAGGCTAGGTAGGTATACGCGGCGGGCATAGCTATATGGTACGGTACCTCCTTTCCTTACCGGTTACCGATAATGATAATAATTATTCTTATTAAACACTTTCGCTATTCGCGTCGCGTCGTCCGTCGTCCGTCGTCCGTCGCCTCCACTCACTGACCAACTGCGTGCTAAACATTGACACAAACCGAACTTGGTAATAAATCTCCCGCGGCAAAATTTAAAAATTTGCCGACTCTTGGAAATTTTTACTTATGTACTACTTGCATTAGACCATTCAAACGAAATGAATAAAAAAAAGTTATTTAGAGGGTTAATTCGGGATGGGAAATGTTTTTTTGTTTTTTTTTTTTTGAGTGGGGAAGGTAACAAACATTGTCATTTTTAAATCCATCCTTCACATTTTTACCCATTCCACAGCTGAATGAGAATAAAAAAATCAAACAGCTAAATGAGAAAAATAAAATCGTTCGAGTAATTCGATCGAATTTGCGATTTTTGGAGCCACAAAAGGGTGAAAAACGGCAAAAAAAAATCATGACCGAAAACAAAATTGCATTCAAAGCACCGCCCAGTGGGGAAAAAATACATAATCAGCATCACAGGACATCAGCGCTCTGTCGAAAATGCTGTACCTACCAGTACAGATATCTACATTATGCGCAGTAAATTTTAACGGTAAAATCAACTGCTAGGGCATTTTTTGCCCGTTGGTCTGTAGACTAGAAACTGAAATCATTTTCATTAAAACGAGGCCGACGCGATGCGACTTGGAGAACCTACTAAGTTAGTAATTCAAGTACACATGGTACGGCTTTTTTGGTTTGTATTTTGTTTTGTTTGTGTTTGTGTTTTTTTTTTCAGAAAAAAAAAAATGGAACAAGCAATAGGTATTACCCACTAATATATGTACGCATTAACCTCAGATAAGTAGTTGGTTACTGATTAGATGGTCGCGGGTGGTTGGGAATCAGATAGATATTGTAGCAGTATCTCTAGCCGAACGCGTTGCAACGAGTAGCCTACGTAACAATTTTCCGTTACCTATAACGTAAACTTACCTCGGTGAACAGAGATTCTTTCTTTTCTTTCAGTAAATAGAGACTGCTGCCTTTCAATATCAGCCATATTGGTTTCCACGATCGATCGCTAGCTTTCTGCAAATTTAAAATCAAAACAAACAAACAATTAATAAGTACATACATTGTACACCTACATAAGTATTTGTACCTATGTAAAGAAGGTATTCTATTTTTAATGCGATTGCGATTGCGACTGCAAATTCAACTCGTCTATTGCAAATTACCCAAGTACTTGGTCCGTATGTCTTAGCATGTCTCTTATTTATACGTGGTGGAAATTTTTTTTCAATTTTTGTAGTTACACCTCCCCCCCTTCTCCTAGTTTGGTTCCACTCCATGAGAAAATAACACACAAAAATTTTCAGCCCGATTGATGCATGTTAATTGTTAACTCGTGTGCGCCAGAACCCATTTCGAAAAATTGACGGAGCGCGCATAGAGTGGAACCAAACTAGTTGGGGGGGGGGGTCCGTCAAAAAATCGAAAAAATTTTTCAAAGGACACCCTAGACGTCTACTTAGAAACACGTGAGCTAAGGCAGATCGCGAGAAAAGTCTCTAGACATGCAATATGCACCTCGTTATCCAACTTTGAGTAGAAACTCTTGCAGAAAAATGTTTTTAGCCTCCCGAGATGCTTGCGATTTTAGCCCAGAAGACCAACGTTGAAGCAATTTTTGAAAAAAATTTGTTTTCGTATTTACCCCCTCCCCGTCGCGTCTCCTTCCTCCTCTAATCATTATTACGTATCTACGTATCTGAAATCGTAATATCATTAACGTAAAGAAATGCGGTTCGAGATGCTGAATTTCGAGATGTGTTTGCGGTTTTTCGATCACACCTCGCGTTTGCCACTTTTACCAATAATGTTTTTGTTTTGTTTTTTTTAATTTAATGAATCGCAGGTCGATGTTTTTTTGTTTAAGTAGGTATCCGGGCGACGAAAAAACAACGTCAAGGCCCTGAGCAAAATAGTAGCTCAAATCTTGTAAAGGAGTAAAGTAAGGCAGGCCTGCCCAACACGAATCTGATGTTGGATTTCATAAATCTAATTACATTTTCTAAAAATTTTAATTTTTGCTTCACGAGTTATTCCTGATACCCCCCCCCCTCTTCTAAAACTGCACACCTAGGTACACATTTCTGGAGAATAGTAATAAGTGTAAATGATAAAGTGTAAAACATGACATTCGTTTTCAGTAGGCCAAATTTCACCCTTTCAAACTACCTAAGCGAGGTTCCATTTCATATTCTCCTCCGATTAAAAGGGGAGGGAGGGTGTCTTGATCTATTGTGATCGGTTTGTGCTCTCATGCGCTGGCATTATCCCATTTTTTTTACTCATCTCCTTCTCTTGAAAATGAATTTAGGCTAGAGGAGGGCGGATAGTCAGAAATAGCGCGCTCGCCCATTCAAGATTAAGGGATGGGAGTGATGAGGTCAATCGTTTGTGCTCTATTTGTGCTGACATTATTTTCGTTCGCGCCTTCTCCTTTTTATGGCCGGGACATCAAAAATCCCGCCCTCTCCATGCATTAAAATTTGAATGGTAACAGTGGGTTCAATCGATTATGCTCGACTTGAGCTGATATCACCATGCCTTCTACGGCCGCAGCGTCAGAAACGTTTTCTGGAAAACCTGAAGAAGAAGACGAAAAAAGAATCTCGACAAAAATGATGACAGCACCAATTGTTTGTGCAGCTCGCGGAGAGGTTGGTGCAATTTGTTCATTTTGAATAAAACGTAATTAATTATGCATCATATTTTGCCCTCCTCCCCTCGATCTGCTCAGATTCAAACCATCTGGATCCGATGAAATCTACGAATCAAGCGTCGGGACCTAAACGAAACTAAAGCGCACAAAAAAATAATGGCAGCACACAAAATCGCAAACCGAGCACAATCGATTTGAATCACCCTCGCTTATCATTCTCCTTCTCTTTTGAATACAGAGATTCGAAGGGAAGAGGTGTGGTCTCTTCGCGCGGCTCCGGCTCCAAGGTTTTTTTTTTTTTTTTAAGTGCCTCCGACTTGGAAAAATCACCCGTAGGAGCCCTCACTTCTCCCGTTCCGTTCCGTTCCGTTCCGTTCCGTTCCGTTCCGTTCCGTTCCGGATCCCTGGAAATGGATCCTCCAATCGGTCATTTTGCTTCAAGTCGTAAAATTCATTTTCTGCGACTTTAAAAAAGAAATACTGAGGGGAACACATGATCTTTTCAATTGAAAAATCAAACACACCGTGAAATTCAGCATCTCGAATTGCATCTGTTTAATGCTATAATCGCGATTCAAGATTTAAAAGATCCCTACAGAAGCGCGTAGCCGCGAACGCCCCACCATATCGCACCGCAAAACTTACTTTGCCTTCGACTTGAATAACTTTACAAAATACGTTTCCTTCTTTGATAACAGGCCGATTTTCTTGATCTGGGGGACAAGTTTCGGCGATTTTTCGGGATCCGAGAACGCTGAAACAAAATTATTCGTTTACCTATTTAATACGAGTGAAAAAATAGAAACAGTAAAAACCGTCAATTTGAAAAATAGTAATTTACATATTTTATAATTCTCGAATTATAAAAAACGGTCATGAATGCTCGTAGATGTGGTTTGAACGAACATCTGCGCGGACTACCGCACCTGGTACCTTATACTTCCACATACAAATAAGTACCTACAGGCTACATGTACGAATACGAATGCCTAGATCCATACCTCGACATTACGTAGTGGTGATGGCTCCCGATTAAAATTTTCTAACCGCCAAGTTGAATTTTCAACGATTCCCAAATAGGTATTTGGGTAGGTCTAGGTATATACATAAATTGTTTGGGGTGCCATTTATTTGCACGACAAAATAGAGGGTTTGCACGACAAAATTAGAGGATGTAAGCGACGAATCTATGCAGTGAACGACAGAACAAATTAAACACAGTGATAAAATGAATGCGCGACAGAAAATGAGAATGCACGTCAAAAAAAATGTATTCTAGCAGCCAAATAAAGGAATCACAGCAAATAAAATTATTACACGATTGGAAAAAAAAATAACGACAGTTTTCATCACGACGAATAAAAGAAAACTTCACGACAAAATAGACCCAAAATATTTTCAATTTTACAAATACAGGGTGTTGAATTGAGGAGTTTCATTTCAAAACGCAACATCTCCGAAGACCTGATTTTTGGGAAGTTGCAAAAAAACTGTCATTCAAAATTGGGTGGGGGGTTTTGGCTCGGGGCGGTCTCATTGGAAAGCTTAGGACCCCAGCTACATGTTTTGGGGTCATTTCGCACTTGTACCTCAAGGAGGGTTGGAGGGGAGAGGGGCAAAAAAAGATGTTGCGTTTTGATTCGAAACAAATTTTTGGTTGCGTTTTGAAACAAAACTCCTCAATTGAAACCCAGACACACAACAGCGAAAAATTTCTCTCGAGGTAATTTTTGTCGAAGATTTGAAAAGTAGTCTAAAAAATTACATAATGGAAAACATGATGTTTTTCAATTATTTCATCCATTTTTTGAAGGAAAAGAGGATAAATTTTTCCTTTTTACACAATTACAATCAAAATCTAAATAGAATGTGGGGGGGGGGGGAATTTTTCCGCTTTGCGTCTGGGTTTCAATTCAATACCCTGTAATCGCGCTAAAATATACTCGACCAAAAATATTTTTTCCAATTTAGGAATTTAGGTTCAATGTAATATCTCGCCGTGCAAAACTTTATTTCGACGTGATAACATTATTTCGTCGTTTAATGAATTATTTTTAATCTCTATATTGCCGTTCATTCTCATTCATTCGTCGTTCATGGTTCGTCGTTCAATTCTTATTTTTTCTGTCGTGAATTTCCATTTTTTGGCCGTGATTTTTTTATGCCATTTTCGTCGTGCAAACCTTTTTTTCTGACGTGCAATTATACAGGGTCTATATGTGATCCGGGCACGGTCTGCGTGAAAATCCCTCGTTGATAAAGTAATGTTTTCGATTTTTTTGTTTTCTGCTTTAAAAATTCCAATAACGTGTTTTTTAGGTTCAAAAAATCATAATTTTGATAGACTTAATTTTTAATAATAAATTCATATTCTGTTTCTGATTAATTATTGATAAATCAAAAATTTCATTTTAAAGATTTGATAATTTTAGTTTCGAGATTACGGCATTCTGAAGTTGGAAAAAAGGACTCGTTCAATGTTATCACCTTATCAGGTGGGCATTCAAACTCAGTGAAACACATTTCACACTTTCGCATGCAAGTTTGGTAGGATGACTCATCCCTTACTTCGAACTCGTAATCTTATCAAGACGTTTTTGATCGTTTCTAGCTTTCGTCGCATACAACAACATCATTTTCAGTGATGCAACATTAAGAAACGGGAAGAAAAGGGAAAGAACAGATGGGAATTTTTACGCTGATACTGCCCGGATCACATATAGACCCTGTATATTCCCCAATTGTTTGCTCATTCGTCAAAATTTTTCCAAATGTTTTATATTGGACTGAATGTCATTATTTCGCTAAGGTTTTGGCTCTTCATTTAAGGGCATAAAGTCGAGCCAACATAAGAAGGAGAACGCTCAAACCGAAAAGTTTCGGTTTAGCGGCCGTATATGTGTATCAATTTACGTTGCCGCAACGCTGAAAACCCCTAAGTGCGTTTCCACTGGAATGAAACACATGCACAACAGCCGGATTTGGAATTTGATTGAAAAATTGAGTCACGTGTCAGGAATTTAATGATTTTTAGGCCAAAGAAGTCGTTTCTGGAATCATTTTTAGTTTTCACTGATGCGGCGAGTCAAAATAAAATTATAGTATATGCAGCCGCCAAACAGAAACTTTTCGGTTTGAGCGCTCTCCTTCTCGAATTTCAAATTATCATTTTGTAAATTCTCAAAAATAAGATTCCAGAAACGACTTCTTTGGCCTAAAAACCATTAAATTCTGAAACGTGTGACTCAATTTTTCAATCAAATTCAAAATCCGGCTGTTGCGCATGTATTTGATTGAAAATTTTTTGGCTACTCTTCTGCCCTGCCAATCTACATTCGTTTTATGAGATTTTATTAAATGTCAGTTTTCTCGTTACAAAGAATATTTTACGAAAAAATTGAATTTGAAAATTATTGGATTTTTGCGTGAAAAGTCCAAGATTTTTTCGAATTCAATTTTTTTGAAAAAATATATTTTACATAAAGAGAAAACCATGCGTACGATTTTAGATATCATCTTGACAATTGCAGATTTACAAATTTCAACCGATTTCATCCGTCTCATTATGAGTAAGTGAACTAATATTTAATAAACTTCCATAAGACTAATGTAATTGGCAGGCAGAAAAGTATGCAAAAATTATGGGAACTATGTCCTTAATTAATCGACTTCGCATTTAATTGACAACACTTTCCCTCCCCCCCCCCCCGCCGATAGAACATATTCTTGTTAAAATTAAAATTTCATATTATGAACTTGAGCACGAGTACCTACTCGTATTATATTTATGTGCAATGTGCAGTTTTATATTCCCCACTACCACCGAGGTACCCAAATTTTCAATTGAATTTTCATCGCCCTCGCTCAGATCTTCTCAAATTTAGCGCGGTTCTTTAATGTTTTTGGCGATGGAAATACAAAATAGTTGTCGTCCGAGTAAAATCTCGCATCCTTTTTTAAATCTGCTGTCTGGTGTGGGTATACCTGATTATCTGTAATGTATTTGTACCTGTACAGTACATTGCACATACTATTTACTTGATATCGTTATCGTATGTACTGAACACAACGGTCATAGGTAGAAGTAGGTGCTAGGTATGTAGTAGGCGCTAGGTACGTGTACCCGGTAAGTACCATAACAAGTACCTAAATGATATTAATTAGTCTGTGTAGATGTTAATTAAAGCTAGTTTCAGAACAAAAATAGAAAACAAAACACAAAAACTAAAAAAAAAAGAGGAAGTAAGTATACACGTGTATATGTTACGCCTAATCCATGTACTTTGTACGGTAATTGCCGAATTCATGAAATAGGAAAAATTTTTGCCTAATGCATGAAATTTATAACTTCCAACCCTTCTACCATTTTTCTTATTTCAAAAATGAAAATTCAAAATATTTTGGGACAGAGAACTAACATTCAGCTACATTTTGAAACAAATGTCAACCAGCTACTTCAATTACAAAATTTTTTACACTGAATGAAAAATATAATGGATGAAAAATTTTCTTTGCAGCACAAAAAATTTTCCAGTTGAAATAGCTGGGTTGAATTTTTTTTTTGAAATGTAGCTGAGTGTTAGTTCTCTATGCCAAAATATTTTGAATTTTCATTTTTGAAATAAGAAAGATGATAGAAGGGTTTGAAGTTATAGATTTCATAAATTAGGCAAGCGATTGCCTAATTCATGCATTAGGCAAAAATTTTGCCTAGGCGTAACATATACGTACAAATCACTCAAGTACCAACCTCCACCTTGGTGGATCGAAAACGCAATTGCCTAAGACATTATAGAGGGGCAATTTCGAACGATAATTTCAATAACATTCAACTTTAACCAACCCGTACTCCCTTGAATATTTTTGAGTAACAATTTGGTTACTTAAAACTTTCTTATGAGTGTAGGTATAGGTACCAAATTACCAATGTCAGGCGAAATGAGAACGATCAAACCGTTTGTTTCGTTGTAAGTAAAAAAAAGTAAAATTCAACGTGCGGAAAGAGGAAACTGCAATGGTTATTCTAAAAGGGTAGAGTTCCAGGTTGTTTGAGTAATTCCAAAATCACTATAATTTACTAGCACCTGAATCATTGGTAATGGGATTTCGACGATTCAAGTCGAAATTCATTCTAAGCAAACGTTTATTCCCCGTCCTAATTTTTTTCAACTTCTTTCAATAATTTATTTTTGTTTCCGAAATTGAATCCAATACCATTTTTTTTAAAATCCAAAAATTAGCCGGAAAAATTCAGCGAGTTGGAGGAAATCATAAAACTTGACACGTCATAAAAAAAACTACCTATTTCAAAAATTAAAGTTGAAAAAATGTAGGTATCACTTGTTTGACATTCATTCAAAATTATTCGGTAACATGTACCTACTACCTATGTATGTAGTATGTACTACAGACCATAGAGTGAGATACTACCTAAGTATAGAGTGCTATCTCTAAAATGTAACTCGTAGAATGAAAACTAGATTGCGTTACTTTCAAAATTCAACACAAAATCAGACCTTTTTAGGGTTGCCGGCCTCCGGAAGCCGTGGAACCCATGGAAGTTCGAGTCTAATTGTTTTGTGTGGAGCATTTATTAACTTCTTCAATTCAAATTTCAAAATTTCTTTTCTCAAAATTTTCAAATATTAAGTATAAGGCGATAGCTAATTTTGAATTTTTTAACAAAAAATGTTTTCAGGCTTTAAGACCGATTAAAGAATGAAGATTGAAGCATACTTCAATAATATTGTTGTAAGTATGTTTATCAAGTTTTTTTTTTTTTTTTTTTTTTTTAGCCGAATAAGTCAGTAGCAAGAAACACAAAAGTAGGAGAAAAAGGATCCGATGCGATGTATTTTTTTTTTTTTTTTAGTATGCTTAGTAAATTTTCTCAGTCTACATTTCAAGTTCAATAGTACAGTAAATCAAAATTCCAATTTTCTAAAATTCCGGGAACCCTTTTGCTGGGTCGCCTGCGACCCTGCTTGTTTCTTTTATAGAATCGCAGCAGTTCCGAAATCTCAATTCGAATGTTCATTTGTATAGAAACTGTACTTTTTAATGTGCATGCGTAGCTATCTCTCTGTCACTCTCTCTCTCTCTCTCTCTCTCTCTCTCTTTTTTTTTTTACTTGAATTCATTTTGATCCATTTTATTTTAACTTTATTCCATCATTACCTTGAATCATGTCTTATGACATCCGCGAAAATAACACACAATAGGTATTCATTCTTTACTAGGAAGGGACGAAGGGTGCGGTAGAACGTTGATTGAAAATTCGTGAATAAGTATTACAATTTAATCTTTTTTTTTTTCTTTTTTTTTTAAAGAGGTAATTGTAAGGACGTGAAAGGAAACTCAAGTTTGAAGATTTTTTTGCAAGCTGTACATTTCTATTTCAAGCACAATAATAATTTGTGCGAGTGACGCAACTCAAATTTCAGAGTCACCTTTTTCTGATTCAATGGTCTATGTCACCCAAATCATCGCCTTAGATTGAGTTTATAGATAGATTTTTGCTCGCTGAACACGAATCCGACCTCGAATTTGCGTTTGAAAGTGGCGTTTTCGAGATATTCGTTCGGAAAATCTGGAAAATTTTCTAGAGACAGTGAAACGGAAAATTTTCCAGCTCCGAAAACGCTAGGATTCACTTTATAGGCAGAGTATTGGTCGCTGAACACGAATCCGACCTCGAATTTTGGTTTGAAAGTAGCATTTCCGAGATAATCGCCCGGAAAAATGGGAAAAACTCGATATAAAATTGCGAATATTGGTCAAACGAATGGCCGAATCGAAAATCCGACCCCAGATTCGTGTTCAGCGACCAAAAATCTACGTATAAAGTGAATCCAAGCGTTTTTGGAGCGGGGAAATTTTCCGAGTCACTGTCTCCAGTGACTTTTCCGACTTTTCCGAGCAAAAACATCAAAAACTCAACCATGAAAATTTTTAAGATTTTTGGTCGCTGAACACGAATCTGGGGTCGGATTTTTGATTGGGCCATTCGTTTGATTTTCCCGATTTTTCCGGGCGATTATCTCGGAAATGCTACTTCTAAACCAAAATCCTAGGCCGGATTCGTGTTCAGCGACCAAAACTCTGTCTATAAAGTGAATCCAAGCGTTTTCGGAGCTGGAAAATTTTCCGTTTCGCTGTCTCGAGAATGTTTTCCGGCTTTTCCGGACGAATATCTCGAAAACGCCACTTTCAAACGCGTATCCGAGGTTGGATTCGTGTTCAGCGAGCAAAAATCTGAATAAAAATTTTCATGGTCGAGTTTTTGATGTTTTCGCTCGGAAAAGTCGGAAAATTCTCTGGAGACAGTGACACGGAAAATTTGGCAGCTCCAAAAACGCTTGGTCAGATTTCAGATAAAATTTTTGTGGCGTGGTACTTGAGCCAAGGGCTAACTTTGAGTTCTGAGGCCGCTTTTCTATAAACTCCCCGTGGGACACTTCAAGAGGTTTCGCAGTAGGTATTGTCTTGTTATCAATATTATCATTATATCGAGTATTCAAAACGAAGGGCTCAAAGTCAAGAGGCTTTTCAGCATTGTCGTTCCTAAAAGGTTGTTACCATAAATGTACCATACCTGACCGCCTAAGTGAAATAGGCAAAAGCGTTGCACTAAGGTATAAACCACGCACGAGGTGAAACCAGCGAGATTAGGTAACAACAGCAACAGCAATAGCAACAGCAACAACTACATAAGTAACACCAACGCGGCGCCGCGCCGCGCCGTTAAAATACGCGAGGGTGAGGGAATAACAGAACACACATTAAAACGAATTAGGTAGGTATTGTAGGAGACGAACCCTCTCTCGCCACCGGAGGCGGCTAAATCCTCGAAAAATCTTTTCAGCCTTTGAATATCACCCGGAAATAATGGCGCACGTCGCCATTTTCTAGTCGTCCTGCAAACGGATTTCACCGACTCATGAACTAATACGTATGGCGTATGTATAGTACTATGTAATGTACCAGTACCACGTACGTCGTACGTCGTACACGTAGTTTACCCTACTCAGTTGCATATTTTTACCAGTAGTCGTACTCGTAGGACAGGTAAGACTACGTACATTACATACAAGCACCACACCTACGCTTTATGGTAATCGAATGTCTCAAAATCACGAAAATCCGTGTATACGTAGACGTACCTAATAGGTACATACTACATACTAGATAAGTACTAGGTACCTATGCAGTATTGTAGATAAATAGGTAAGTACCTAACCTACACATACCTAAGTAGGTAGAGGTACTATAGGTAGGTACATCAAACGAGTTGGGCGATTTTTTTCATTTTGCAAAATGATGACGAAAAATGAAGAAAAGACTACATATTTTTACTCGACGCGACGGTTCTACACCGTTCGATCGATACCAAATACACACACACACACACACACACACACACACACACACACACACACACACACACACACGAGTGTTTGTAGTGCAGTTCATCGTGTACCTCATGACTAAACATGCTCTGTGCATCGCATTCACCTATTTTTCATCTGGTTTATTGAAATTTGAAATGTAAATCGTGCGTTTCGGCATTACGGCAAGTTGAGATCTTTGTTCAATTGAAATTTTCGGATTGTAATACACCAAATAGTGCTTTTTTTTTTCAACTAGAAAATTCATCGTCAGAGTCTGAACTTGTATAATTTATCCAAATTCCAACATCACTTTAGTTGATATAGTTGGCCAAAAAAAGTACAAAAAACGATTATTCATTTTAGAAAACATTCATCGGTAAAAGGGTTCAATTTCAGTAGGTACTACATTAAAAACAGTGCGGTACCTATTTTGATTCTTTAAAAAACTCGTCGGTAAATAATTGGTCCAATACCACACTGAAAAGTGAAAATAGTGTGGCGTATTGATGTCTTTTACCTACACCAATTAAGTAAATAGACATAGGTACTAAGCTAAACTTTGATCTCTGCTTCTCTCCAACTCGATGCATTGTGGTTGCGGTTATTATTACATCGTGTACCATACAAGTCGAATAAACCTCGAAAAAGTGGATTCGGGGAAGGGAGAGCGCGATAAGAACATGCTTTTCGACTTTCGTCATCGAGAGAATACCTAAAACGCTACTTTTTATTCTCCCTTGCGAATCGCTCGAATGCTTAAATCATGTACCTACACCTAGTGCTTAGCTGCCTGTCTGCCTACTAAGTACTGACTCTGTGCTCATTATTAGGTACGCAAGAATGTCTGTAGCAGCTCTAGCTCTCTAGGTACATGTCGTACTACCTATGGGTTGTGAGTGGTAGAGTAAGGTCAAGGGTGAGGTGTAAGGTGTAAGGTGTAAGGTACGGGACGGGACGGGACGGGACGGGACGGGACGGGACGCGAACATTTTATTTACCTGCGTTGCGTAATCGTCGTAGGTACTGGATCGGCGTCGTCGACATCATTTTCGTTTTCGTTTTGATTTTCATTTTCGCTGTCTATATTCATGCAATAGGCGGTGGTAGCTTTCAGATACGATATTCTTCTGGTTGCTTTGTCATCGTCTGCAAAATTACAAAATCAAATAAGGAATGACGCCAAGTGCCGCGACCCGGTCTATGTTTAGACTGACACAAAAATTTCAAAACGCTCCGACTTTTTCAGCAGATTTTCCAGAAAAAGGCGACCCTGATCGCTAATATTCGTACATACCTAGGTATATTGAGAATACGAAGGACTGAGTTCTCGCCTCATTCGTAGAATCGTACATGCAACTACGCATACGATACCCCAAGTACAGGTACAATGGTACAGGTACACTCTACACCGCACCATACACTACACAAACGTACGGCAAACACCCTGGAAAGAAACTTACCTTGGCGTTTTGTCTGGAAGACCGAATGAAATTCGGAAGGCGGTTCACAATGAAGTTTGTTACTTCCGATCGGAATGATTTGATTGCCTGAACTGTTACCAGCGCAACTCCGTGCAGCGGCTTCGTAAGGGAAAAAACAAATTGAATAACGGATTAATAAAGTAAGTATGCGAAGATCGAGCGGACGAAGCGACACCACCGACACCGACGCGACGCGACGCGGACAAATTGCACTATACAGACATAACGTAGGTACTCGTAAATGCATACAACAAGTTCCGCGCGAATCTTTTGCCAAACTTAGTTTTTTCTACATACGATCGAATGCTACTAAAACTTGAAAAAAACAAAACCGCCGAGACGAACGCATTGCCCATCTTGAAAATCGAGGGAGCAAATACTGCTTCCAACAAAATCACGTTAAAAATAATTTATCGCCACGAGAATAGGTAGCAGATACCTACACCTACGTATTTGAAAAACCGAACAATTTTTCAGTTCATGACTTTTTGCCCAACTCCAAAATTGATGAGACCACAAAAGAAAAACATACAAACCCAATCAAGAAAATGGCGAGTAAGTACCTACGTTAAAAATTAAAGAAATTTCGTTTTGCAGACTTTTCACCCAACATCGAAAAAAAAAAGTGGCCAAAGGTCATTCAAAATTGAGAAAATTTTTTGAAGCTAGGGTGGTGTATGTCTTAACAAAATTTGTTGAGCAAAAATAAGGCCTTGGACTGACCTTTGGGAATGACTTTTTCGAGTCTATTACGCCCTCCCCTCGCCCCGACTCCCGAAAAACTCGGTGCATCAAGCAGGCGAAAAATTTTTGGTATAAATAGGAAAGAAATGAAATTTTGGCGTTAATAGGTCAATTTTCTGCTAATTTTTCACGCTATTTCGAATCAGTGACTTTTCACTGATCTTTCAGTCGAAATTGTTGATTTAAGTTTGTTTGTTTGTTTGTTTGTTTGTTTGTTTTTTTTTTTTTTAAATCGGTACTCGGTTGCATTTTGCATTCGACAATAAACTTGTGGTAGACAATAATTCATAGAACACGCTGCTAATCTTCCCCCTTTTTTTTTCTTCAAAATTTAACTCGACTAATCGGGGTTACCCGATTACGAATAGTTCTGTTTACGTCAGCGCAGAACGAAAATGTAGGTTTTTTAGAAACTAATTTCCAAAGGCTCTGGTGTGGTAAGGGGGTCATTTGGCCTCTGGTCCAACATTGGAAAAATTCTTGCGCCATTCGATTTGCCATGGTAAAAGATGATTTTAGAGCGCATGAGCGAATTTTTACCTCACCCCTGGGGGGCTGGGGGGCCAAAATACACGATTTTCAAGCCGAAAACTCTTAAAAATTCTATCTCCGCGAGTTTTCAACCGATTTTTTCCAAACTTGGCACAAAGGTAGTGGTACTAGAGGGGAATGCCCTGAAATTTTTTCAGATTTTTTTGACCACTTTAATGACCTTGAATTCGACTTTGAAGATTTCAAATCGCCCTGGGGGGCACAGCTGGGGGGCTGTCTGAAAAATTTTTTTAAATTAAAATTTTTCAATGTATTTTACATTTCTGAGAATTTTTTCAGATTTTTTCAGGTGGTGGAAAGTGGTCAAAAGCTCAAAAAACCGCCGTAATTCATCATTTTTAAGGCTTAAAATCAACGTTTTTCTTCAAGTTATCATTTTTAATAGTTTCCTGCCAAAAATATTATTATTCTATTCACTCTCCGTGTCCCATTTTGACCTTTGTTTGTTCATTTCTCATGACTGTTATCAGTTATGTTCAGAGCAGAAATGAATATCTATGAAAAAAAAGCCCCATCCGAGGATTTTTGGCGTAATTGACTCACAAATAATGTGACAAAAGTAATCCTACCAGTTTTTGAAGTTTGCCTGATTCCCCTGAGATTATTGGCCTTCCTCCCCGCTCAGTGGATTTTGAGATTTTTGCCCGAGTGAAACGAGGGAAATGACTCAAAATTGTCGAAAATCATTCATCTCCCGAGTTGAATGCGATATTATACGTCATAGAGGGAAAAAACGCGAATTTAAGTACTTGAGCGATTAGCGAGAGGGATTATTCGTCTATGACGTGAAATCATGGAATACATCTCCTCAAATAATAAGAAAAACCTCAACTGAGCGGAGAGGAAGGCCAATAATCTCAGGGGAATCAGGCAAACTTCAAAAACTGGTAGGATTACTTTTGTCACATTATTTGTGAGTCAATTACGCCAAAAATCCTCGGATGGGGCTTTTTTTTCATAGATATTCATTTCTGCTCTGAACATAACTGATAACAGTCATGAGAAATGAACAAACAAAGGTCAAAATGGGACACGGAGAGTGAATAGAATAATAATATTTTTGGCAGGAAACTATTAAAAATGAAAACTCGAAGAAAAACGTTGATTTTAAGTCTTAAAAATGATGAATTACGGCGGTTTTTTGAGCTTTTGACCACTTTCCACCACTTGAAAAAATCTGAAAAAATTCTCAGAAATGTAAAATACATTGAAAAATTTTAATTTAAAAAAATTTTTCAGACAGCCCCCCAGCTGTGCCCCCCAGGGCGATTTGAAATCTTCAAAGTCGAATTCAAGGTCATTAAAGTGGTCAAAAAAATCTGAAAAAATTTCAGGGCATTCCCCTCTAGTACCACTACCTTTGTGCCAAGTTTGAAAAAAATCGGTTGAAAACTCGCGGAGATAGAATTTTTAAGAGTTTTCGGCTTGAAAATCGTGTATTTTGGCCCCCCAGCCCCCCAGGGGTGAGGTAAAAATTCGCTCATGCGCTCTAAAATCATCTTTTACCATGGCAAATCGAATGGCGCAAGAATTTTTCCAAAGTTGGACCAGAGGCCAAATGACCCCCTTACCACACCAGAGCCTTTGCTAGTGTATTTTTTTTACACGTGCGCGGTATTTGACGTGGCGTAGCGTCGACGATGAAAATTGACGACTAATTGGCTCGTTTCGGTAACGTACCTTGGCCAACATGCAGGATGGCGGATTGTTTGACGGCGGCATTGGCGTTGACGTTAACGTCGGGTCCGCGCGTAGATAAATTTCGTTGATCGAGTTGAACGCGACATTCTAAATCTCTCTTGCGAGTGGCAACGTCGACTGCGTTTTTCACGACCGAAATTCTGGCCAATTCGCTGCGAAACAGCTCAGTCCTGTCGTTGAACGGACCGTTCTCGAATTGCTTCGCTCGAACGGAAACAACCTGGAACGGTGGCGGCGGTGGCGGTGCCACAGTAACGGCCACGTTGCAGTTGTGGTTGGGATTTTGGGTTGGCGAGGTCGGACTTGCGAAAGGCGATTTCGAATTGACCGCAGCGGATTGCGAAGTGAACGGCGAAGCTGACGATGGATCGGCGGCGGCAGCGACAGCAGTTTCGGGCGCCGCTGCCGTTGCCGCCGCCGTCCAACATGGTAACCGATTTAGAAATTCTTGTTTCTGCTCCAAGCTCTTGCGCAGCCTATTCATGACGACCGAATCGTCGCAGGCGAGGTAATCTTTCATAGACGAATCGGACATGGAGTCGCAGCAATTATTACGATCGAATTCCACGTCCACGGTACAAGCGCAGTTTACGTTGAAATCCGACGACGGAGTCAACGCCTTCGTTTTCGTCGTCGTCGTCGTCGTCGTCGTCGTAGCATCGATGCCGCAACAACTAGCACGTTCGTTAGCGATCGGCGAGAATGGCGGCGACGACGGCGGGTCCAGTGGACGCGGCATCGATTGCTGTTGTTGCTGCCGCAGCGCTGACGACGACGTTGAATCACAATGCAACGATAACGACGAATATGGCGAACTGGAGTCGGAACGCGGCGCATAATGCCGCGTATTCGACGATATCATGCTGGTACTGCGATCGTAGTTGGATGCGACGTCTGCAGCGAGGCATTCGCGAGGTTTCCGGTTGCTTTCCGGATGGTGGGCGACTTGGCCAAAGTACTGAAAACAAAAAATGGTGAAACGCCAAGTAGATACTAGATACAGCTACCCGCATAAATCGGTTCGCAACAGTCGTGGTCGATATTGGACGGCCGGCGCGACGACGCGCCGTTAAAACGTTAACATTAAAGAGCGTACCAATTGCAAAGCGTCGTTTTGTTGCGGAACTACCGCCAAGCGTAAGCTATCTTTGGTTCGGAATATCAAATTCACGACTCTTAGATACGACAAGCCGCCGATATCTTGTCCGTTAACGCTGATTATGCGATCGCCAGTCGCCAAGCCTGCCGAATGAGCCGGACCGTTTTCGCGAACGTTTTTCACAAATATCGTGTCGATCGGTTCGTTGGGCGTCGCCGGTCGTCTGAATCCCAAATGTCTGTCCCCAGCCAGAATCTGAAACAAATTATTCGTATTCGCCAATATTGTTAATGAGACCAGCAGAAGTAGTACGTATACAGAATAGGTACTAGATAAAGATACTAGATAGATATAGATACCTAGGATACCTACCCATAGCTACTCTCAAAAATCGTGCCAAGTCAATGTCATCGCAATATGTACGTCTACTCTACCAAAATAACTACCTAACTTGGGTATCAGTCTGCTCGGGCTTGAAAAAACGAGTTTGCAGGATCCTTGAAGTAGCGTCATTTAAAACACACACACACGCAAACAAACAAACAAAAACAAAATAAAAATGCGCTTTTCGGGGTTTCTTTCTACCCGATAGGAATGCTGTACATTTCGCGACGACTTGCACGACTCGTATTTCGAGGCACGTTTTCCTAACTGAAGCGCACCAAGTTGACAGACTGTTTCTTTGGGGGGGGGGGGATGTACGGCAAACGAAGATAAAGTTGTGAAATTTAGTGCGATGAACAAGGACATCATGCGAATTTCCTTCAGCCCGAGAGGCGCAATTGCCGAATCTCATCAGAGAGGGTAGGAGGAGATTTGAGAAAGGGTTCGAATCCACAATTCATCGAATTCCACACCCAGGGTGTCTAATAAACTTTCAAAACCCCAAAATTGGACCTTGAACAGGACTTTTAAAAAATCGGTACTAATAAATTTCGTACCTCCTCCTCCCCCTCTCATCTCAAAGAAATTAAAAACCTATCAAGAAAACAGCTTTGGAAAAATATTTTTTCTCCAATAATTGTAAGAAATAAGTGTAAATTTATTTGAAAAATTCAAGAATGACGAGCGAGGGTAAGTAAGTAAGTACATGGAAAAAAATAATTTTGTAAATGATCACTGATCAGTGATCAGGTCGCATAAAAGTAAAGTACGTATTACATACGTCAGGTACACCAAAGGATATTTTTTACGCCAACTTAGACCTAGACCAGATTCGTGCGAGTACATATGTATAACTACGCGTACGTGTACACTGTACAATTTAGGGTGGAGTGAAAAAAAAACATATCTTGGATTTCAACCAAATTTGGTGGTGTGATTTACATTGAGTGGGAGACCTCCCCAAAAAAATTTGAGCTCCCAAGGGGCAAGTAGAGGGGAGCAGGGGGTGCTAAAAGTGCACCTCCTTTTGAAAAAAAAAACCGCTGTTTTTGTGTTTTTTTAGTCAAAAAAAATTTCGTGAAAGGCTGTCGTAGTACTTAAAAGTTGCGATTTGAGTTTCTACGTCTCCCTGAACCATCGCCATCCTTCTCCGATCAAAACTCAAGAGCGCTACCAGGGGGTTAAAAAGAAAAGTTGCAGATTGCAATATTCCAATAATACGAAATTTTCACGAAGCTGAAAATGATTTTTTTTCATCGGGAAATTGAACGAAAATTTTTTTAAAACCACTAAAAGTAAATATTGAAGAAAAAATTTGAAAATTTTATACACCAGGGCAGCCAACAGCGAATCGTAAAATTCCAAAATGCGGAATTTATATCGACTTTAAATTGTTTAAACATGTTTTTTTTTTTCAATCACCAGTAGTAAGTACAGGGATTTTGGAAATTTTTTAATTTTTTGAAAAATTTTGTATGTCAGTGCAGCCAGTTACAAATTATGACGTGCAACACTATGACATTTACTTGATAAAAAATTTAATCCTTGATCGACGTAAATACCACTGTATCGTCTACTATCTACTACACATACACTATGTAGAAGTAGATGTACCTACTACCTATAGCCTATACCTATACTATACACGCCACACGTATGTATAATTGGTGGTGGTTGTAGGTACTAGGTAGACACCACTCGGCACCAGCTACGCTGCTCTGCTACAAACAATCTGCGTAGGTAGGTCTAGGCGTCTAGGTATAGGTAATTACCAATTAGGTACAGGTAGGTATGTAAATATTAAATTACTTACAGCGCTAGATTCTGGCGGGTAAACTATGAAATGCCGTAATGTAAATCCGAAACCGTACTCGGAACGTTCGATAACAATGGATTTGACACCGGACGCGTCTTCTTTGAAATCTGCCACGTTAGCGTTACCGGCACTCGTACTCGTACGCGGACTTTTACTTTTATCCTGAAATCGAAAAATGAACACAACGCGACGGATTGGTTTAGGTAGGTACATTTTGATTTACCTATTTACCGGTGCCATTTATTTGCACGACAAAATAGAGGGTTTGCACGACGAAATTAGAGGATGTAAGCGACGAATCTATGCAGTGAACGACAGAACAAATTAAACACAGTGATAAAATGAATGCGCGACAGAAAATGAGAATGCACGTCAAAAATTATGTATTCTAGCAGCCAAATAAAGGAATCACAGCAAATAAAATTATTACACGATTGGAAAAAAAATAACGACAGTTTTCATCACGACGAATAAAAGAAAACTTCACGACAAAATAGACCCAAAATATTTTCAATTTTACAAATACAGGGTGTTGAATTGAGGAGTTTCGTTTCAAAACGCAACATCTCCGAAGACGTGATTTTTGGGAAATTGCAAAAAAACTGTCATTCAAAATTGGGTGGGGGTTTTGGCTCGGGGCGGTCTCATTGGAAAGCTTAGGACCCCAGCTACATGTTTTGGGGTCATTTCGCACTTGTACCTCAAGGAGGGTTGGAGGAGATCGATAGGGGCAAAAAAAGATGTTGCGTTTTGATTCGAAACAAATTTTTTGTTGCGTTTTGAAACAAAACTCCTCAATTGAAACCCAGACACACAACAGCAAAAAAATTCTCTCGAGGTAATTTTTGTCGAAGATTTGAAAAGTAGGTAGTCTAAAGAATTACATAATGGAAAACATGATGTTTTTCAATTATTTCATCCATGTTTTGAAGGAAAAGAGGATAAATTTTTCCTTTTTACAATTACAATCAAAATCTAAATAGAATGTGAGGGGGGGCGGGATTTTTACGCTTTGCGTCTGGGTTTCAATTCAACACCCTGTAATCGCGCTAAAATATACTCGACCAAAAATATTTTTTCCAATTTAGGAATTTAAGTTCAATGTGATATCTCGCCGCGCAAAACTTTATTTCGACGTGATAACATTATTTCGTCGTTGAATGAATTATTTTTAATCTCTATATTGCCGTTCATTCTCATTCATTCGTCGTTCATGGTTCGTCGTTCAATTCTTATTTTTTCTGTCGTGAATTTCCATTTTTTGGCCGTGATTTTTTTATGCCATTTTCGTCGTGCAAACCTTTTTTTCTGACGTGCGATTATATATTCCCCTAATTAATGTAGGTAGTAGCCTAGTATAGGTACCGTACAACAATAGTACATATGTACTTACACGTACAATGGCACTTACTACACATATGTAGGTAGCAAAGTGTATTTTGCGACAGAGTCATTCGACTCGAAAAAAATCGAAACCGCCGCGATATTTTGTTCGCAATTACATGCCTGGTACGTATGAAATGTAGGTAGCTACGAAATACCTACCTATGTACTTACATTATAAATAGACCTTTTCGCTTCTGACGTCATGAATCGTGTAATGTGGGCTAGTCTAATTGATTTGCCTAAATTACTGGTAAAATAATCAAGTACCTCGGGATAATAGGAGTTGTTATTTTTCGCAGCTTGGAGGTGGATTTCTTGTTTACTGATAACGTTGTACCAGAAATTCAGACAAACCATTAGGAAACCCGCATTACGCGAAAAGGTCTACCAAAAGTAACCAAAAATTCAATTCATTTTTTCGGGGTGGCAAATTTGGCTACACATCAGTAGTCTAACTGGACACCCCTTCTAAGGAGGGGATGAGGGGGAGCGGAAATCAAAGAACGAAAATTTTACGGAGTGCGCTAGAAGGGTGTTGGTATGTATTTCGGGGCTTTTTTCGTACTATACTACGAGTTTCAAGTAAGAAAAAGAAGATCGTTCAAAAAGAATAAGGATGATAAAGCCGATTACAGTCTAAAAGCTGAAAAAGCTATAGAAACAAGGAATTCTGCGTATTTTTCTCCACGAGAAAAAATTTACCAATTTTTCGAATTTGTAGTACAGATTTTTGACAAAATTTACCTTTTTTTTTCTACCACCAAGTTGAGTTGATTTTATGAATTTTACAAGTTTCAGTCATTAAAATTGTTTATAATCATAAACACTTCCATTACGGAAATGCGGAACAAGAGGGTAGGGACTTTTTCAAAAATCTGTGGAAATTTTGAAAAATTGATCAATGTTTTGATAACTAAATATTCTGAATAGTTGAGAAAAATACGAGGATTCGATGTCGTGTACTCGTTTTCCTTCTTTTTCTTTTAATTCTTTTGATTTTCTGCGGTCAATCTTGGTACTTCTACCTACTACGCTTTTTGAACGACCCTTGGAATTTATATGATTTATAGTGATTTTGTTTATGCCCGAGCGAAGCGAGGTCGGCAAAGCTTTGAAAAAATTGATTTTAAACGCCAAAAAATTCATTTTTGAAAGGGTTCCAGGGAGTTTGCCTCACCTTCTCCCCCCCCCCCCCCATTTACGCCACCGCGTGTTACAAATTGAACTAATAACTAGCAATTTTTTTCTTGAAAAATTTTGAAAAGTAGCTAAAAGTTAGAATTTTTGCTTGAAAATACGAAGAAAAAGAGACTTGAAGGAGGAAATTATGTAGCCGAAGTAGCCTTTTAGACGTGAAAGTGACTGAAGTCGAAAAAAGTGACGAACAAACACCCTGAAAAAGTGGTACATGGTTATTGATCCCGTCCGAAATTCATCCCGTTTAAAACAAATACAGAAAAAGATGAACGATATTTTTCTAATTTTTCCCCTTTTTTTTTAACGGGATTGATGTCGGACAGGATAAGATAAAAGATAGATACACCGCGGGATCAATCATTGTCCTCCTAAAAAAAAGTGCCACGCTATGACCCATGTCTGGGTAATGAACCTACTCGTTATACTCGTAGTACATATCTTAAGATAGGCACGAACTAGTGTGGCGCGAATATTCTAGTATTCGAATAGTATTCGAATATCGGGAGTGCGAATATCGAATATTCGATTATTCGAATAGTATTCGAATATCGGATGAAAAAATATTCAAAAACATTAAAACGCGTTAAAATTCTGCGAAACATTGAAAAAGTAGTTCTTTTGGTCGCTTAGAAACATAATTGAACGCTTAGTAGCTGTAATATTCCAAAATTTAAATTTAATTTTCGTTTTTTTAAAAAAATAATTTTTTTTAAATGCTAGCTTTACATACTTTACTGAAATCCAAACAATTGAAATGTTTACAATTTGAAACATTCGAATACTATTCGAATAATCGAATATCTCATCGAATAGATATTCGAATCAGTGATGGAAAACTGAAATGATAGTAGTTCCAGTTCCAGTTCTGGTTCCAGTTCTCAAAATTTTTTAGTTCCAGTTTCAGTTCCAGTTCCAGTTCTCAAAATTTTTTAGTTCCAGTTTTCAATTCCAGTTCCAGTTCCAAATACCAGTTCCAAAATTCAATTTTTAAAAAAATTTTAAAGCATGAAAAATTCAAAATTTCCTGTAAAAATTGAATTTTTTTTCTTTTCTTTTCAGTTTTCAAAGTGCAATTTTTTCATTTTTCATTCATTATTTTGTTCTGTATTTTCAAGCTGAACGCAGATTATTTATGAAATTAAAAATAGGTACGTAAAAAATTTTCAGTTGAATATTGCATTGGTTTACTGGTTCAGTAATTTTCCATTCAACACCTAAATTTTCAACTTTCTGGCGAAATTCTCTATTCTTAACTCGATTTGAATTCTGGAAATTTGTTAACAAAAAAGAACCCCTGAATTTTTCGAAAAGAAGTGGTGTGTAGTGTAAGAAAAGATGAAACAGAAAGCACGCAAACATTTTTTTAAAGCGTTTTGAAATGTTGAATTGAAAGTTGTTAAAAATCAAGGTCGACACTTCAACTGTGTTATTTGTTATGACAACAAAATGAAATAAATGAACGAATTTATTGCGAAAAAAAATTTCGGAAAACTAAAATAATGAAATGTATTAAAATTCAGATTTAAAAAACAGGGGGAAAATTTCCCCTTAAAATTAAAATAGATTTTAAAAATTCAAATTAAAAAAAAAAAAAAAACAGGAAAAACAAGGCATCTTAAAACAACTTAAAAAGAGAGACACAGTTACTTAAAATTTTGGCAATTCAAAGTCCTCCTTTTAATCAACCCCTTTCAAAGAACTGAGAAGAAAAAACATCTCGATAACAATCACTTAGAAAATAATACTGAAACTGGAACAGTGAAATTTTTGAAAAAAATGGCATTTTTTTGCAAAATGTTGGAACTGGTATAAAACTGAAATTCATTCTAGTTCCAGTTCCAGTTTTCGGATTTCAGTTCTCATCATTTCAGTTCCAGTTCCAGTTCCAGTTCCAGTTCTTCAGTTTTAGTTCCAGTTTTTAAAAAATTCCAGTTCCAGTTCCGATTCCAGTTTTCCATCACTGATTCGAATAGCGAATATTCGATATTCGCACCACACTAGCACGAACACGAACGTCCAATGTCCGGCCGGTCACCACAACACTCACCCAAGACGAAAACGCTGCAGATGTCGCTGTCGGTGCCGGAGCCGTTGCCATTGCGGCGACCGTAGTCGCGGTCGCAGTCGCGCCCGACGAACTCGTATTCGTAGGTTGCGCGCACAATAACGACGATGTCTTTGTAAGTTTAGCAACCGATTCGCTGTCTGCTTCATCGTCTGCCATTCTCCAAGCGGCGCTATACACCTGGAAAAGAAAAACCACAGGATAGGCTTAACGTTAATCATAAAAAGTAAAGTAAGTATAAAATATGTACTTGGATAGTAAGTACAAAGCCTAGGCCTAGAACCACCACTGCCGCCATCAGATTACAATTTCAACCATAGCGTTGTGGAATTTACGTCGATCGAGGATTAAATTTTTTATTAAGTAAATTCCATAGTGTCGCACGTTACAATTTGTAACTGGCTGCACCGACATACAACATTTTTCAAAAAATTTCCGAAATACCTTACCCATACTTTTGGTGATTATATGTATTTTTCGGCGAAAAAATAATCAATTCAAATTCCGTACTTTGGAATTTTACGATTCGCTGTTGGTTGCACTGGTGTATAAAATTTTCAAATTTTTTCTTCAATTTCACTTTCACTGGTTTAAAAAATTTTTTCGTCCAATTACTTGATGAAAAAAAAAAATCATTCCGGCTTCGTGAAAATGTCGTATTATTGGAAAATTGGAATATTGCACTCCGCAACTTTTCAACCCCCTATTTGATCGGAGAAGGATGGCGATGGTTAAGAGAGACGTAGAAACTTAAATCGCAACTTTCAAGTGCTACGACAGCCTCTCACACAATTTTTTTTGACTAAAAAAACACAAAAAACAGAGTTTTTTCAAAAGGAAGTGCACTTTGAGCTCCCCTGCTCCCCTCCACTTGCCCATTGGGGGCTCAAATTTTTTTGGGGAGGTCTCCCACTCAAAGTAAATCACACCACCAAATTTGGTTGAAATCCAAGATATGTTTTTTTTCTTCCACTCCACCCTAATATGCATGAACTCGATCGATGTAGGTAGTTTATACTAGTTAGTTTAAAAGGTACCTATAGGTAGAAAGGCGCAGACGCGGGCGGGGCAGTGACTGCGGGTAGTGCGGGTACTATTATGTACTTTTTCAGTTTGAATCAGCGAAAAATCGCAGACGAACAGTGAGAATTGCAGCACAGCATCAAAGATATTCACTAATTTTTCGGTTTAATTCATAAATTTCACTGAATTTTCAGTGAATTTTCAGCCATTTACCAGTCGATTTTCCTCACTGGTTTGTTTCCATTGAAATTCTTTCACTGATTTTCTCCTACGCTGCTATTCAAACTGTTGCTCAGGGATTTTCGATAATTTTCACTGATTTATAAATGAAGAGAGCACCTAGACACCTAGACCTTACGTATGTAAAAATCTAAATGCCACTCATTATGACTTTTTTCTTCACTTACTATGGCAATCAACACAACGAGAGCGGCTATCGATAGCCGCGCGAAAAGTGAAACCCCCATCTCGAGAACCATTATTTCGGAAACGTATATTTCTACACCATCGAAACCGAAACCGAAACCGAAACCGAAAGCACGTATACCAGCATCAAGCTTTTGTGTCTTGTTTTCACGCGAGCCAACAGCACCGCCATCGACACCGGCGAATTACCTACATCGAAAAGTGACGCGTAATACGCGCTACGACGCGACGCGACACCCGAGCTAGAAAGAATAGGTTTACGTGGAAAGCCAGATGCCAGACCGCCAAATCTAGTTGTTCGGAAACGCGACTACGACCGCACCGCACGACCCTCATATATCTAACCGAAGTAAGTAATGCATATCAGCAAGGAGTAGGTAAGTATAAGTAAAGAACGCATCAATTACGCAAATAAGAAGCAGATTATCAACTGATAAAATGAGCGGCTTGTAGGCAAATAATCGACGAAAACGCGATTGCACTTTGTACGTCGCGTCGCGTCGCGTCAAATATTCAAACGGAACGCAGTTATAGAGGCAGAGAAGGAGCCGGAGCCGCGCCGGGGCGCAGACGAGACATTTGTACGAAAAATGCCGAAAATATTGCGAAAAGATGATGCCGTTGCAGTAGTATGCAAATGTACAATAATGTACAAATATATGTACTATCCATGCATATATCATGGAATGTATGGATATACAATTATATAAGTATGTACCGCGCGTGCATGTCGTACGCGAATGTCATTCGATTAATGGACTTAGGTACCCGATGGGCCGATACACGATACATGTACTTACGAGTACATTATGTTTATGTACATAAGTATACATAAGTATATTATGGTACATACGTTTACGTAGGTATAGGTATAAGGTAGTAGGCAGATAAGTAAGTAGTAAGTACTAAGTACATACAAGGGTAGGGAAGGGAACCCCACTCATTCGATTATGCTGCGCTGTCTTTTTTTCTTCCTTTTTCTTTTCTTTTCTCTTCTTTTTTTTCAACTTTACAAACGACAAATTCTTCTATCAAAGCTACGTTTGTAAATTGAAAGTTTAAAGGTAACAGGTAAGCAGAAAAAGTACATATGTACATTGTACGTAGTACATCACTTACAATATGGAACAGAAACAGAAACATAAACCTCAGAAGGGCATGACATCCGCGCAAATGCGCTGGCGCTGCGTAACGTCCAAGCGCCACGCGACGCGGCGCCGCGTCGCGTCGCGTTCCGTCGCGTCCCCGTTGGCGTCGGATTCACCTGCATCTAGCCACCCACGCAATTCGTAGCGTACGTATATTGTCAACTGTCATTCGCGTTGCGTCGCGTCGCGTCGTGACGTACGGGTGGGTGCCTCAGAGATGCCTCACCTTGCAAGCTGCAACAGCAGTGGCCAGGGGCCATTTACTAGCGACGAAATCGTTACTCGCCACTCGCTACTCACGTCGCAAATACACCGGCGCGGTGCGGCGTGGTGTATCCCGAACGGTGAGTAGTGAGTGGTGAGACTGACACATGACGTACGACGCGACGCTGACTGCGAGACTACCGATTACCGAAGCTGAGCCACTAGTCATTGAATTTGAAACGACGCGACTAGACGGTACGGGTAGGGTACCTACGAGTGTACTTAGACTTACCTACCTACCTACCTACCTACCTACCCATCCATCCATCCATCCATCCATCCACCCACCTACCTACACGGTGCATACCGCATTAATTCTTGGCAAAATTTGAAAAACGAATTTACCGTTACAACTCATCGTCTAAAATTAAAAACTTGCGCGCACCGCTCCTCGCCACGCTCATTACGTAACATTTAGTTTCTCCGTGCGTGTCTCTTTCTCTCTTCTTTCCTTCCGATTCTGAATCGCATTCAATACAAACGGCACAGCAAGGCGACCTACGAGTCGAACATGGCAAAGGCTTCGGTTTCGGCTTCGATTGCGGCAATTGCCGCGCCGCCGTGCCGCCCCAGCTACGATTAGGTACAATTGCAAATTACCATTTTACCATTACACCAGTAGATATAAATGCATGTACATAAACATACGTATTCGTCAACTTCGACTCTAGTTTTCAGTTTGACTTTTCGCCGTTTACCGACTCCGGAGTCCGAGCGACTTGTTCCAGCCAAGGTCTTCGCCAACCCGCATACCATACCATACTATACCTCTCGTCCCCCCCCCCCATTTTTTCCTCTGTTTCCTTTTCAATTTTTCAATTTACTTTTTTTTCCCATTTCGAATACGTCTACGCGCGATATGCCTGCGTGTACACGCTTCGTTCGCTGATCTGCGATGCAATATTCTGCCAAATGGGCAGACAGCTACGCACTCGGGCAGTACGTAATGGTTAGCGGTACGTTACATACATACATACATACATACATACATACTTGCATGTGCATACATAGGTGCTACACGCAAGGCACTAGGCAGTGGGTCAACGTGCGTTTCCCCGTAATGGCGGATAAAAGAGATCGTAGTCGATATGGCAATTTACGATCAGCAATTACCTACGAGCACATGAATATATTTCCCGCAGAATGCGGTCTGCGGTATACGTAGGTAATAGTTAATGAGGTACGCGATAAGTATTCATCATACTTTTTACATACGAGTATACATGTAGCATGCATCGTGTACGTATGTAGCTCTAGCTATGTAGCCTGAACGTCGACGAAAAACGGTGCGTAAGATTACGGTACGGGTAGTCGGGTACTACGACGCGATAAACGATACTTGATAATTTTTAGATGCGTCGCGCTGCGCTGCGTTTCAAAACTTGGAGGGGCTTCGCGATCCGATATCCGGCGCGGCGGAAACTTGGCAAAACAGGGTGCCGCTTACTCGCTCTTGAAATTCGAATTATTAGGTAGGAAATTTCAGTCGATTCGACCGACCCGAGTTCGGCAACTTTACCAATTCCATCGATGAAAGAGAAATATACCTACTAGTCGCATTTCACCACATCTCGTCGTACCATCATTATTCTCGTCTTCGTCGTTGCGTTGTGGTATTGTACGTACTGTACGCGCACCATTGTACCTTCCCGCCTTCGTATCTAGCTAGCTACCAACGAACGCACCGACCTAATCACTTCTCGCGTCCTACATCTAGATCTTGGTACCATCTAAGTACTCGCTACTCAAGAGGCAAGACTCGCGTCTTCCAGTTCGAGCCACCAGCGAGCCAGCCAGCAACGTTAATATGTATCTATGTTGAGCTTTTGAAAAACAAAGACAATATTCAACATTCAGCACGCGGCTGAAGGTATCGTTCACGCCGCAGTCCAGCGTTTGATGAACGTAGCCGACGCGACGCTTCTTTTTTCTTCTACCTAAGAATATACACACGTACATACGTAGTAAAACAGCGGAGCGCAGCTAACGATACTTACAGGCCGGACGGAGTTATTGATTATACAGTCTTCACCGCAAATTACGATCGGACCAGTCGAGGTCGCGATACAGCGTACAGCTATGCCAGCTCCAGCTCCGACACCAATTCACCGCTTTTCCGTCTTCATTGTCGTCGTAGGTCGGGGCACAAAACGCCATCAAAACTAGAGAAAATATTCGATATAAAGAAACACACACCCACGATACTAAGGTAACTTTTCGCGGAAAAAATTATCGAAAGCTGAAAGCTCGAAACTCGAACGAAGAGATTGGCACGCTTCAAACTTGCCAAGTATTAACACTTTCGCATCCGATGTGCTGAATTCATTGGAAGCTTCAAAACGGACATTGCACTCGACTCTATGATACTGGAACTTCTTGTGCATATCTACTGTACGGGCACCTGAACAGATTCAGTGCTCCCTGCTTCGCGTTCACGGTAGGTACCGATTAACCAGAATAATTCCATCAGCGAGTATTAGAAGAGTAACGAAAGAAGAATTCGTACTTGAAATTTCGAGCGATCAATCGAATTTGATACCGTTGAGCCATAAATTATACGCGAAATACACCAGCCCAGCCGCACAATCACCCACTGCTTTTTTCAATTATCACTTCGCGACGGAAAATCGCATCGCAAACTTTTCGATTCTTTCTGCGGGTTTCAACTTTCAAGTTACCCAATTCGGGTTGTTCTCGCGCGCAAGAAAAAGTCGAAAGGCATAAATTAATCGGATATTTTCGAATTTATACGTACAACCGAGCTTGAAATGAAACTACACCGAACTTCAACAACACAAACACTGGCAGATAACAATTAATAAATTATAATAGAAGTATTAATTTAATATTAAATTGATGCTTATTTTGCTTATTATTGCTTTTGCTTAATTAAGTTAAACACTTGACTTGCACTTACTCACATAAGCACACGCACACTTGCAAACACACGACTTTACACTACTTTACACTCAACAATTCGACACAAACATAAAAAAATCACAGAATCCAAAACAGTAGAAATTCCTCGATTTGACTTTGTGTGTTAACGTGATTGCTTCGTTGATGTCATAGCGTAACTGTAACTGAAACGCGTGTGCTCGTACTGGTTAAAATTTTTATAAACAAAAAGTCTTATCTTATCACATCATTCTTTATCTACATCTAAATACATTATCAGGTCGTGCTGCTCGCAGGCTCGCACATTTCTGGTAAAAACTGTAGTACTGTTAGTGCTGGGGAATATCGATATTTTTTTCACATCGATATGTTTCGATATCACAAAAATCATAGATCACCGATTATCGATATTATCGATATGACAAAAAAATATCGATATCAATATCGATATTATCGAAAACGTAAAAAATGCCCGTTTTTTGGCGGAAAATGATGCAATTTCTATTATTTTTGATGGTACAATAAAAAATACACTCGACTAGTAACGTGGAAACCAACGACACACCTTGATTTCAAATATCGTCCAATCACAGCTCAACGTTCATGAATTTTAAAGTGAATTCTTTCTTTGTATCAACGCAAATAATACGAAAATCAGCAGAAAATTTGTGTATATTTTTTTCGTGGAAGGCAAATGGGCTTGTCCCGACTTTTTTTCAACAATTTTTTCGTAAAACTGCTCAATTAGATCGTTTTAAAGGAGATTTTCAAAATATCGATATTTTTAAAAAGGAATATCGATTATATCGATATCACTTTCATTCCTGAAATATCGATAAATATCGATATCAAAAAAATCGTAATATCGATATATCGATATTCATATCGATATTCCCCAGCACTAAGTACTGTCGTACTGTAAAATCATAAAATGTAGCAAGCGTTAGGAGCTTGCGAATCGTAAATGCTTTGATTTAATTGGAATGATTTCAATCGATTCGTGTGAAAATTAAAAAATAATACCTATTACCTGCATTTAGTATGAGCGCGAGAATGAGCGAACACAGAGGAGTAAAAAGGAAGAAGAAAAGTTTTCTTCAAAAAACGATGAAATTTCATAAAAAAGGACTTCACGGCAAAGGCGTTCGTATCGACGACGAAACATTTGAATATTTTTTGCACATTCTGAAAATTCTCAATCAAAACTTCGAATCGGAAGACGATAAAAGTAAGAAAAGGGTGGTTTTTCATATTTGATTTCAGTCGTATATCGACTCCATTTCATGTTTTTGTGTGTTGGTTTTTTTGTAACTTTTTTTTAGAAGCGTTTGTGGAAAATGTTTTCCAACAATTGGACGGAAACGAAGTCGATTACTCGCGCAATCAAGTGGTCTCCAGAATCGTCGACAATTTATTACCCTTCGCTTCAGATGAAACAGTTGGCAAGTTTATGATCGCTTTCGGCGAAAACGTTAGAACAATAAGTACCGATTCGTTTGCCAGCTACGTTCTTCAAAAACTAATTTCAGTGGTCACTGGACGCTTTCTGGTAATGCACAGCGTATATTGTACATGTAATGGTAGGAATGGACGTGGTCGAGGCAAATTGTTTTGAGACGCGTACCTACACCTACTATCTATATCGCTCAAACTGAAATTTGTTTGGTAGGATGAACGTCGCCGTAACGAAGAAACTTGGTCCAATTCTAAAAATTGGCTGGTGAAAATTTTCACTTTTATCTTGAATAATATGGAAGAATTCGTGTTCGATCGATACGCCAATCATATTATGCGAACCGTGGTTGAATGTATCGCCGGAGAAAATCAGCAACACGCGGAAAAAGAATTTTTAGAAATTCTCGAAAATTTCGTCGATCGTTTATTGAAGTGGTCGCAGTTGGCGGGTAAGCGAAACGTGTAATGCGTATTTTTGTTTGTTTGTGTTTTCTTCGTCCCAAGTGTGTATTCTGTAAACAACGGCGCCGCCTTCGTTATAGAGTTACCATTTCAACATCTGTCTTCCGGATTTTTACAAACGCTGCTCCAATCGCTTCATAAAACGAATTCGAAACGAGTCGGACCTCTCTGTTGCAAACTGTTGGACGAATGTTATTCGCGCGAAGAAAGAAACGACGACGACAACAATGACCGCGACGCGAGATCCGACCTTCTGCCGACCTATTTCGAAAACGAACCCTGTATTCGGTGAGCGATGCGAAAATAACCATTACCTAGATACCTAACCTATATGTAGTGAGTAGCATGCGCCAGCGTTTTGTAGGCACCGATTATCGTGTACCTAACGAGCGACCATTTTTTGGTATTCGGTAGACTTGCCGAAAATTGTAGGTTAGCTGTGTACTTGTCAGTACCATGTCTACATACGTACTATAAATGAAAGTGAATCTAGCCCCCTGGTTTCTGGTTTGTTTGCATGCTTAACGTATAAATATTGAGCACGGGTGTACCGAATTGTCCGACAGATTGCTGGAAGCAATGCTCAGTGTTGCGCCGGTTGAACTCCACTCCGTCATTTACGCCAGGTGTTTCGTGAAACGAATGACGTGTTTGGCGCTACATCGAGAGGCTAATTTCGCTGTGCAGAAATTGATCAAATATTGCCGCGAAAAATCACAAGTAAGATTTTATTGTTTCGCGCGCATATTCCGATATTCCGTACAGCACGAGCACGTGCACGTGTGCCGATGTCGCTTTCGTCGATTCTCCGAACTACTGCGCTACCGACGTCGACGTCCGTACGATGAGATTACGATTACGACGTTAACGCGACGGTCGTGTAAAATTTTACAGTTCGAAGACGTCTTTGACCAGTTATCGGATTCGTTTGAAAATATTCTGGACCGAGGAAATAGCGGAGTCTTAGTCAATTTATGCGAAGCTTGCGTGCGTTTCAAGACCAAACAATCCACATTCATGCGGGTAAATTACGATTCCGACACTGTTGCACGCACCTTTGTTGCGAGCACCGTTTACACGTGAACTGACTTACGTATGTAATGTACATATGTATCTATGAAAATTTCCGTCTCAGTTGTGGATGGAATGCTTACAATGCAACGAGCCGAAAGAAGCGCAAATTTCAATCTTCGAGTTGACCATATTTTTGAAGAAACGAAAACATTTCGACGCAGACAAAGATGTAAATGTGAACCTGCACGGATCGCTGTTGATTCAGAATTTATTGCAGTTTAATAAGCCTATCAAGGTGAGTACCTAGACCTACCCTACGTCTACGTTTACGTTCGCTCTACATAAATGTAGGTACTACGTAATGTCATGTGTGGTACTCGGTATAGCGTAGATACAGATGTTCCAAGTTCTAATGGGTCCTTCTTTTCAGGTGGTGAATAGCATTTTACAAACGAAATCCGGTTCTTTGCTAGGCATCTTTGGTAGCGCGAAAGGCAGTCGTGTGGCGGACGCGCTGTTTCGAAGCGAATTCGTCGGCGAAAAAAGCAAAGAAAAATTTATCCGAGCATTTACGGTAAGCCGTCGCGTCGCTTCGTTCGCGTCGTTAGTTTTCAGCGATTTATGCGTATTTCGAAATTACCTTCAAGTAGGTAGGCAACTAGGGCACGTGGTTAGGTGCCTACGTACTTATGTCCTCTACCTCACGGGGTGTGGGTATCGAGCAGGTATGTACATATGTAGTAGCTATGTAGGTACGTTGGGAATCGATAAAAGAATTTCAATTAGCCACGAAGAACCGAGGAACGAAAACGGTTTCTCATCGAGTTTCTGATTTTTTTTTCTTTTCTCCTCCTCCGTCCTTCTTTCTCCATCCGAAAAAAAAAGAAGAAAAAAAACGACGATAGTTCACGTCGTAAAATTTGCTCCAGTGATGAACTTTTTGACAAATTTTTCGTATAGGTACTAAGACGAAAATGGGCGGAGAGGTGAGTTGGTGAGTAGAGGAGCAGGTAACCTACATTTTTGGAAGGAGATGAAGAAAACTGAAAACAGATAAGAAAAGACTGGGAATTTTTAAAGAATTGTGTACCTGTCGATCGCTGCTAGCCACGAATATCGTAATATGTAGTACCTGATTATACCTACATACTTGGCGCATATTTTTTTTTTTTTTTTTTTTTTATACTTGAGCTGTATTGCACTATCGATGGTCGCGCCGCGCCGCGCCGCCCGTCAATTGATCCATGTTTGTATTGTTCGTCTTGTTTTTCTTCAGGGTTATTACGCATCTTTAGCAACCTCGAAACACGGTTCAAGAGTATTCGATATGGTGTGGGCAGCTTCGAATTTGAAGAACCGCGTCGCCATAGCATCGGAATTGTCGGAAAACGAAGCTAAACTGTACGATAGTCCGTTCGGCCGTCCGATAGTTTATAATACGTCTTTGGCTGCGTTTCGTCATAATCGAGACGGCTGGATCAAGGCTCAGAGTGACGGCGAAAAAGCGAACAAGTTGTTCGCCGACATTACGTAGCCGTCGTAGCGGAGTATCAACTTGTTGTAATACATAGATGTACCTTCTACCTATTATAATGTACTTACTTACTTACTTACTTACTTACTTACTTACTTATTTATAGATATCTATGTATATCTTGTTGTTGTTTTCTTCGTTCTCGTTTATCGATATCATCTCGTATTTGGTACATTATAATACATATGTAGTACGTATACCTACTAACTACCTTTGCGTCTGTTATGTAATATGTACTACATAAACGATTGATTTTTGTAATACTCGTATTAGGTACATCTACATATGTAGTACATATATGTAGGTATTCTCTCTATACCGTGGCGTAAGTGATTACGATTAGTGGTGGAACGGCGAGAATGAACGTGAAGAAGTAGGTACGAATACGAACGAATGCAAAAATGAACCAGAAAAGTACGAAAATCGACATGTGAGAAATTTTCCACCTCGGTATTCTGCCGGAACATTTCTAGGTACCGATTACATACCTACACCTACACCTACACCTACACCTACATAGGTAAACGTCGTGTACCTAGGACTTACAACTGCTTAGTTGCTAGACCCACATAGGTAGGTAGGTCGGTAGGTAGGTAGGTACCTTTTTGAACTTGAACACGCGATAACTATGAATTTAGTCGCGAGTGTTGCGCAGTGAACGAACGCTAGCTGTAAATTGTACCGCGTATCTAACTACAAGTACAATGTACATCAGTGTCTTCACTCCATTGTGCTGTCAATGCCGCAGATGAAGCAAAAGATGGATGTATGTAGGTAATGCGATAAATGCCTACGTATAGATAGGGTACCTACGCGGTATTTACCTACCCCTATGTACTGTGTAGGTGGGGCTGTGTCCTGCCCGCGGGCGTACGACCAACATTAAATTTATCCGCGTCATCCTTGGATGAATGCTGACGTTCGTTTAATGCGGCTATTGTGCTAAATTTCTCATAATTTCGAATCTACATTTTATGAATAAGTATGACAGTTTTTTGCCCTCACTCTGCGTCTGCAATAATTTTCTCCTACGCTAACCTACCTAATCCATGAATGCGCCGCGGAAACTGTCCCATTTTTTGCTTTTTCTGGAATGGAGGGGTGAATTCTTTCAAATGCTCGTTTTTACGAAATTTCGGCTCGTTCTACGATTTTGGATTTTGAACTGTTTTTACGTCGAAATATCCGAAGGTACGTGTACGTGTACGTGCCCGTAAAAGCAAAACATTGCGCGCCTAATTCCTCCCCTTCCAAACGACCCTACTACAACATCAACAATAATCAAAAACCCACTGCCTGGACCTACCGAGTTTCTTTTGTAGTTGAAAAAATCGGTGCCAAATTTCTGGAAAAAAGTCGTACCCCAGTAGGTACAATGGTACATACTTAGATACGATTGGTAATACGAAAAATAAAACTGATACGAGGTACCTACTACCTACTACCTACTACCTACCCAGTTCATCAGTTTTCCGTGAAAACGAACATGTTTTCCTGAATTGGTCAAAATTATGCACGCGGTTCGACTCGACTCGGTCAGTCAGTTAGTAAGTAAGTAAGTGCCCATTCCTACGTTTATTACGATATGGTACGACAAGTAGGCGCATCTACATACTTACATACCTATAAATATAAGTATATACTTAGTACGTATTTAGGTGTTACCTGCCTCGGCGCCGCGCCGTCGCCGTTCTTACTCTAATCCAACGACGGCGACTGTGGCGGTGGTGATGGTGGCGGCGTGCGAACTGCGAAAGTGCGAATGCGTGAAATGCGGTGAGAGTGACGAATGTTAAAATTTCGCAAGTTCTCCGCAAATCTACAGGTTGCAAAACAGTTGGTCGAGATGGCCGCGGCACCCGCGTTCGCGCCCTGTCTTTTTCAGACGCTGACGCAATAATTTCATCGATTTTTTTAATCAAAATCGAGTACCTGCGTAACATTAGTTTGTATTTCGTTTACGGCTCGCGCGACCGCCTTCCCACCTTATTTTTGTTGTCGTTCAGGTTTTTTTTTTTCTTGTTCAAGAGCGAGGAACGACTTTGACATTGTTAGATTTTGATAGGTATGTAGTTAACAAGTTAGGTACTTGCTGCATGATTAGTCGGCCCCCTGGTATCCCTACCCAGGTATGTACTACGTATAGGTACTAGGTAGGCGGGTAGGTAGGTACCTAGGTACGTCTGTCAAATCACCTACATATGGATGTCTAATTAAGAGTATCTATCGATGTCACAAACGCGTGGCTTCGTATCCATGTATGTAAGTAGGTACCTATATTTATTTAGGGTAGGCAGGTGCGTATAGATATAGACATAGACATAGACCCAGAAGGCGACAGCAAAAAAAAGAAAATTTTCGCATAAAATACATAGACGACATTTTTTTCATTTTTTCCGGTCGTAACTTGACTGATGAAATCGACAGAATTATGTCACTGTAGATATCAGTGAAAAATTTACCGATTCAATCAGTGAATTTTCATTTTTGAATCCGTAAAAAAAAAAAAAATCATCGATTTAATCAGTAGGTATAATTACCGATTCAATTGTAAAAATTACTGATTCGACCAGGGTAAGTATGTAGATACTCGTAAATTAAAATTTCTAGGTATCTACTGATTCATTTCAGTACCTAGTTGAGCAAAAATATTCGGATTCAAAAATGAAAATTTACTACCTATTTGAATCGTGGTAAGTAATTTTTCACTGATTGACAGTCAAATTTCACTGATTAACTGCAGTGGAATTAAGGAAATTTCACTACTAATCATAGTGACACGATTCCGTCTCTTTCAATCAGTCATACTTCAAATTTTAACTGATTCAAGTTTAGAGAGTAATTTTACTGATGCCCAATGTCTGCATTATACCATTGACTACTGACTACGGTAAGAAGAAACTAAGGTTCGCAGAGACTGCACGAGGCTCGATTCTGCTGTACATTGCGAACGATATCAGAGAATAGCCGAAGAGGCGGCACGACCGGCGCGGCGCGGCGCGGCGTAGCGTTTGCGCGATTCTTTGGTGCCCGCGCACACTTGTTTGCCATACCATCTCTCTCTTTCTTTTCTTCTTCCTTCTTCCCTTCCGCTCTTCCTTCCTTCTTGCTTGCCTGCCTGCCTGCCTGCCTGCCTGCCTGCCCATCTACCTACACGTAAATTTGGTACTGGGTAAAAGAGAGTTTTCTGCGTTTACTGCGACTCAAACACCTACGCAATGTTTACGGCTTCGAGTCCGTTCGAAGATACGAAAAATGCTCGCAACCTAAATACCGACTGTACTCTACGCGAAATTCGAATCTAAAATGTGATTTTTTGTCGAAAACCAACATATTCCGAGGTAAGCGTAGTTTAATTGCGTTTTTATCGAGTATACGCACCGCTTTGGACGAATTTTTTTTCATTGATTTCTATCGCCGCAACACAACAGCTGTTTGCTTACTGTCGCTGTCGGGTATCCACAGTAGTTGGCACTTACCTACCTACTGACTGCATATCTGTTGCCCGATGTGGCGCCTACATATAGGTAACAGTAATTAAGTAAACAAGTACCTACATAGGTAGGTATGTGGTATAGGTACCGCCATATGTGATGTAGGTAACAACCGCGAATACCCACTTGATGTAAGACGTCAATATACGTATGTATGTAGGTAGGTAGGTACGAAGGTCTAGGTACCTATGTAAGTACGAAAGCGCTGCTGTACCTACGCTAATACTTCACACGCGGACGGTATTCATGTAGGTACCTACTTATCTTCTTGTAGCCTACATACCTTTATAGATAGGTACCAACGCTGTAAAGGTAGTCGCTTACCATGTAATTCTGGCCAGACGATATGTAGGTGCCGGTTTATATGTATTCTGGTACATAGTACGTATACCTAGTACCTACATACATTATACTTACAATTACATACCTAGACCTACGTAGGGATACCTACCTATATCATTTTCCCGTTATCACAAATCCATGGGTTGCGTTGCGTTGCTTCGTTTCCTCGCCATCTCGCGGATAGCATTACCTACGTACCTAACACCTAGCACCTTCTACCTTACCTACTCATGCAGTCCGTGCATGTCCATTTGTCCAATACATACACCTAGATACGAAAAACGAATACCCGCTGTATAAAGTACCTAGGTAAATTGTACGTAGGTATAGGTCTAGGTACCAACATGTATCGCGAAGCCCACCCACTAAAAATGGGCCGAAACAATTGAAATCTGGAACCTGTGCCAAAAGTTAGTATATGACCCCCTATTTCGATAACCATCGGTCTGCCGATCCGCAGCTGCTGCTTTCAAGTTCAGTGAAAGCTCAAAAGTTCACAATTTTCATCAACTTTCGGCCGAATACATTGACGGTCGAAATTGGTGTCAAAATATAGGATTTTTCACGCTGAATACGAATATGTGGGTCTGCCGACCCGTAAGTGCTGCCCGAGCCCCGGCAGACCGGGTAAAAGGGGGTGAAAATGCTAAAAATTCGCATAAGTAAGTATTTCAAGTAAAACCTCCATAAAAGTCGAAAAATTGAGTTGAAAACGGCTTAGAAATGGTTCCGAGCATCACTCAGGAATAAGGGCGAATTTTTACCCCGAAAATGTTACAAAAATGTCATATTTAGAAAGGGTGGGGCTTAGGGGTGCATTGACAAACTCAAACTTGTGGACATGTGATATATCAAAATATATGTTTTTTGGGTTGCAAAACTCGAATATGACAATATAATTTTTATTAGGGGTGAGGGGATGGTACCTATTTTCATGAATTGCTGATAGAATCTCAAATAATGGTTGTAATTCGCGAGATCCCGGTTTCTTCAAAGAAAATTTGGGATTCTATCAGTAATTCATGAAAACAGGTACCACCCCCTCACTCCTAATAAAAAAAATATTGTCATATTCGAGTTCTACGACCCAGAAAACATAAGTACTTATATTTTGATATATCCGCATGCCCATAAGTATATGAGTTTATCAATGCACCCCCAAGTCCCACCCCTCCTAAATATGACATTTTTGTAGGTAACATTTTTGGGGTAAAAATTCGCCCTTATTCCTGAGTGATGCTCGGAACCATTTCTAAGCCGTTTTCAACTCAATAGGGGTAGGGGGCCAAATAAAATTTTACAAGGTGGTTTTCAAACTGTGGGAACCAAATTCCGTGGGTTAGTTTCAAATTTCAGCTCTGGGGCAGATTCGCCTATCTTACCCGCCGGTACCCTTTGTAGCCAAATGTCTACCAACTCTACTTATTATTTAAAAATAATACTTACCAAATGAATGACATGTTTGAGCAAATTTATTTTTATTTTATCAAGTGTACTTTGAAATTTTACATTTTGATTTTGAGGTCTCTTTTCATAACTGACCCTCTCACCTCGTCACCTCCCCCTCCAAAAAAAAATCTTTTAAAAACCTGACCCAAGCTTGGCCCTTTGTGCCCAGGCGAAAAAAAAATTCTGGTTCCGCCTATGGTGTAGTAGGTACGTAAGTATGAGAATTGTCGGGGATTCGGCCATAGTCAGTAGGTACTTATGTACTAATCGCAGACAAATTGAAAACTTTTTCTTTTCTTTTCCTTTTTCTTTTTCTTTTTCTTTTCCTTTTCTTTCTTTTCTTTCTTTCTTTCCTAATTTTTTTGATAATCGGAATACCGACTTACCGACTGTTTTTCAGCGCATAAGTTGCAATGTTGCATCAGACTTGTAAATGAAACCAACTAGGTATACCTACCTACCTACATATAAGTATGAAACATGAAACATAATCGTGCCCGTATGCATTGTATGTATTACAGACATGAGCAGAAGACGAGGTGAGAAACAGTTGCGTAGTCTGTTGTTCGAATGGGTCGCCTTGTTGATGCTACTATTGTCTATAAAAATTGTCAACGCCGAAGGAAATGTAGGTAAGTTGCGTGCGTGATTTCAACCTATTTACTCGACTCAGGCTCAGATATCTTTACAATTCCCTACGAATTGAATGGAACGAACCTTACTTACGATACCTATCAGTATGCGATACATTTCGACACGTGCATGTGCAAACTGCAAACCACATATATGGTACCTATATATGTAGTATGTATTTGTATAATTATCTATAGGTTTATAAGGTAGGTACTTGTCTACACACACAGTAGGTACCTGTAGGTTTGAGTACTTACCCTACAGTACATCTACATACTTAGTTATCAACGTATGTATTACCTGTTTGCAACTCTGCTATACATAATACATATATGCATTACGCAAGTAGCAAGTACCTACAGCACAGTTGTAGGTAACCCAGTGAAGAGTAGTTAGAAGGTAGGAATGTACAGGTAGCTAGGCCGCTAGGCGAACGCCCTCTTATTAATCTTATCGAACTATGAACTTATACTTACTTACCTACCTACGTAACTACGTACATAACTACGACGAATTTACTAACACCGGCTGCAGTAAGTAGGTAGCCTAGGTACCTGGTTGGATGTCATTGTTGTTTTAGATGGGTAGTAGGATACAGGTAGCTGCATGGTTTTTTTTTTCTACCTTTGTAGGTAGCACTTGCTGGAAACATCAGTTAGGTACCATTCAAAAGATGGAATTCGAGTTTCTATCCTCTCAAAATGAAGGAATAAGTATCTGATCTGGCAATAAAAAAACAAAAGAAAAGAAAAGAAAAGAAAAACAGGTAATCGAGGTACTTCCTCTTTCAAAAGGAAAATTGTTCATTTTGAGAGATCGCGCAAACGCCTGGCGCAAAACCCCCTTCACTTTTTTCCATTTTTTCGACTCACGACTATGTATTGAAATTGCTACAACTCGGCAAGGTTGCAATCTTAGAAATTGGTGGTAGTCTTGAAGTGCTGTCCTCCATACCTTGCAACTCTGCAACTTGCAACCTGCGGAGTTGCAGGGTATGGAGGACAGCACAATAGGTAAGTACTTACTTGAATATCTACCCTTTTAATGTGACGTCTTCAATTTAGGTACATGTTTTGCCCTTTACGAACAGTAATACGTGGTTGAAAAGTTGAAGATGTACCTACCTATCTAATTATTGATACAATTTTCGAAAAATGTTCACGACAGTAATGCCAATTGCATTTTGATTTGATTCTCAAGATTTTCACAAAAATTCCCGTTATTCATTCAGTGATTTGAAAAAATGATCAAACATTTTTCGGGTAAGTAATCAAAAATTGGTTTAAACGGCGACGAATACGTTGCTTTGATTTTGAAGAGTTCAAATGAGTACGTTTGAATTTGGGAAAAATTAATTCTCGCAGCTTAAAAGATGGATGAAAATTTTTAGTGGCATGAGGAGGAGGGAGTCAATTTTTTGAATAATTTTTTACTGTCCCGGCTGAGATGTCATTCACCCCTCCCCCCTCCTCTTCCAAAACAATTTGGCTGTGGGCCTGAATCGCAATTGTTGAGCGTGACCGCGACCGCCGTAAAAAAGCGCAACTTAGCGTGGGCGGCGGCGCGACACTGCGCGACGGACCCTACCTTTGTTTTCACGTTGAATATATCTATGTATATGTATTTGTACCTACAGTACAGCAGGATAATATGGAATATGGGTTATGGGGGTGCGCTACAGGAGTAATACATTTTGCTTTCTTACGTCATCGTCAGCGTTATGTGGCGTCGCGTCGCGTCGCTCGCGGAGGCGTATTTCTGTATTTCTGCCTTTTCATTTGAATTTTGTTTTAAACTTTTTACATATTTTCTTTTTTTTTAAAAACCTTTTTTATGTACCTACGTAGGTCTAGGTACCTACTTACTACTTACTTGACTGGATCACTTACTTACTTACTTACTTACACGCCGAGAACAACTCTAAGTAGAATGTACGAATTGCATTAATTTACTTATCTACCTACCTACCTACCTACCTACCTACCTACCTACCTTTCTTTTTTTTTCTTTTTTTTAGAAACAAACAATTTATTGGAAAATATAGGGATACAATGTTTCAATACCTACTCACACCATCCCCTTACATACCTGTGGGCTTATAAGGGAGAGTGATGGAGCGGGGTCGATATGCTATTTTAAAAAAATGTGTGCAATCGCTGAAGAAATGATAAACAAATTGCTAAATTATTGCTATCTATCTATCTATCTATCTATCGCCCTAGGTAGATCTAGATATGTACCAATTCCGCATGGCTAATAGGTAGGAATAGCGTGGCGCAACCTGCCTTAAATTTCACAACTTTGACCCACTCCATTGTTGTCGGTACCAAAATTAGATAAAGGAAAGGTACTACTTGGGTAATTCAACGTCCCTCCAGACATGCTTCAACTACGGTAGGTACTATACCATATCGTTGCGTAGCGCCGCACCACGTCGCTTCGCATGTTGTTATCGGTGTCTGGCTGTTTGAAAAGCATGTGTCGTCTAAAAATTCACCAACAATGTCAATGTAGGTATTCAGTAAGTTCCGGCTGGCGCAAATATACAAATGAAATTGCACCCAGAAATTAAGTCAGAGACGTGTCCACTGTCCAGAGAATGATGATTGCCTGAAATGTTATTTACGCAGGTACCTATCTTTTATTGTAGGTACATATTATTCAAGTACTAACGACCTGCGCATCGGTACCGCGTAAGCAGGTACGCAGGACTGGCAAAAGGAAAATTTTTCGTACGTAGCGTAAGTACATATCTAGTACTTGCATATCTACGACGACACGACACCCCCCCCCCCCATATTCCAAAACGGTCCAAGTACAAAAGCGGTGTGTACATGATAAAATGAGCTCGCATAAAATAAAAAATGTTTTCAGCTTTTGTCAGTAAAAAATTTTTTGATGAAAGTCCCTTTTCTCGTGCACGAATGTTGGACTTGGGGCTGCTTCGGAATAATTGAGGTCTTCATATGTAGTAGGTAGGGTACTGGTACATCTACAATCTACTCTACATACATATACTTATACATAAAGGTAATTGAATGTGCTTATCCATTTCAATGTGACGCGGCATAATAAATAGGTATGTACTATGTACTTAGATATCGTAGGTACCTAGTAGGTAGGTATCTAGACGTACTTACATACGTGATGCGTTTGCACGTGTACTTTACTCGCGCATCTAATACGCGAGTAGGTAATTAGAGTGTCCCTTATTTATACTTGGTGGAAAATTTTTTTTTGAATTTTTGTCGGTACCCCTCTAATTTGGTTCCACTCCATTAGAAAATAACACACAAAAATTTTCAGCCCGATTGATGCATGTTAATTGTTAACCCGTGTGCCTCAGAGCCCATTTCGAAAAATTGAGTTGACGGAGCGCGCCCGAGCTCATAATATTTCTCCACTACCGGCACGCGGCAACGAAACGTTAAAATTACCCCTACAGACTCGGCAGTTTAAAACCGACGCCGAAGGCGTCTAAATTAAGATAGAGCATTCGAGTTTGCGGCATTCAATTCCTTATAAAATTTCGAATCGTACAATATTTTTTTCAAATTTTTGACGCCCCCGGGGGGAAAAGCGCGTGGATATTAAAAAGTGTGATTGAAAATGACAAATCAACAAAATTGTTACAGAATATTTCAAACAGATTTTTCTAAGGGAAAAAAATCAAGTAGGTATTCAGAAGTTCTGAATCCATTTCTGAGGTCATTTTGACTTCAAACTACATACATTCATGATCCAAAATGGGCCCATATGAGAGGGGGTAGGGAGGGGTCAAATTGAAAATTTTCCATAATTACTTATCAAGTGCGGTATCAAAATCAAGGTTGTTTTATCCGTGGATTCCATTTCCAATGTCATTTGAAATGACATTGGAAATGGAAAGGTCGTGAGGAGCTACAAATTGAAAATTTTCAACAATCCACGGGTTAAAAAACCTTGATTTTGATACCACGCTCGACAATTAGGGAAAACATTGGGGTTTGACCCTCCACACCACCTTCCCATGGACCCATTTTGGGTCATCATGTCGGAAACAAATTCTCCGAGCTAAAAAAAAAACATGAATTTTGATACCACACTCGATAATTATGGAAAATTTTCAATGTGATCTCTCCCTACCCCCTTCTCATATGGGCCCATTTTGGGACATGTATGTAGTTTGAAGTCAAAATGACCTCAGAAATGGATTCAGAACCTCTGAATACCTCCCGGAATTTTTTTCCTTCGAAAAATCTGTTTGAAATATTCTGCATCAATTTTGTTGGTTTGTTATTTTCAATCACACGTTTTAATATCCTCGCGCTTTTCCCCTCGAGGGGCGCCAAAAATTTGAAAAAAAAAAACATTGTACGATTCAAATTTTCATGAGGAATCGAATGCCGCAAACCCGAACGCTCTATTTTAATTTGGATCAGTTTTAAGCTGCCGAGTCAGTAGGGGTAATTTTAGCGTTTCGTTGCCGCGTGCCGGTAGTGGAGAAATATGAAATATGAGCTCGGGCGCGCTCCGTCATGTCAACTCAATTTTTCGAAATGGGCTCTGTGGCACGGGTTAACATGCATCAATCGGGCTGAAAATTTTTGTGTGTTATTTTCTCATGGAGTGAAACCAAACTAGGGAAGGTCCCGTCGAAGAATCGAAAATTTTTTTAAAGGAACACCCTAGCTAGGTATGTCTGTACTCTGTACCATGTGAAAAATTGAAAGTTTTCACGATCACGACTTGTTGTGTTTGTTTGACAGGATGTTTGTATTCGGATTCGTTATGCGACGTGAATACGGAGTGGTGTCACAACGGTAAGTGAAATAGATACTCATTAACGTTTTAGCAGCGACATGGTGCATACGCACAGACATTAGGTAGGTAATGTAGGTATCTGCACCTATCTACTGTAGCAGGTTCTGTGACTGTGATGGCGTGAAAATGAAAAATCAAGTTTAACTATACCCACATGTGTAGGTAATAGGTACCAGGTACCTACTTTGAATGAATGCACAACACGAGAATGACCTATCTACCTAAGTACCTAGACCTACCTGCTACCTACCTACATAAATCAAATAGTTACGAGTACCTACCCGTAAAGTTTGATAAAACTACGTGGGTAGTAGGTAGGTAATTACCTAGGAACCTACTTACCTATACGAATACCGACCGTAGGAATTTTTTTTTTCAATTTTTAACGAATCTATGTTTAATTACAGATTCGGCTTTCGGAAGATGTCTTTACAAGTACGCGTTTAGTCCGGAAAATTTGTACAGGTAAGTTTGACGTAAAGTAGACAGTAGACACGTAGGTATGTACTATGTAGGTAACAGACCTGGACCCGATTTAAAATTCCAGTGCAGTTGATTTAAGTCGCGGCCGAAATGCTATACAGGACCGGACGACGCCAAGGGCAATGTTTTGCCAAGCTTTTTGACTCGAGTTCGCATTGTATAATTTCCGTCTGTTCTATCGTTTTTTTCGTAGGTATAAATTCAAATATGAAGATTTGGAAAATTTGAAGCAAATATTAGAGCAACTCAGGCAGCTGGGTTTTACGTGGAAAGATTTGTATACGCAATGCATCGTTCAAACTCAACTTTACACAATACGAACTGGGTAATTACCTACTCCAAAAATTAACCATTTATCTACTTACGCAATACGTAATACGTAGGTATAGGTACCTAGTTTACATTTTACTCGGTAAACGCACGCAGAAGATATGGCGGCATTCGCCTACCTATCGACTGTAAAAATTCAAACGTGATCAGGAAATCGTGTCAAGAAAAGAAAAGATAGATAGGTACAATAAATAAAAATAGTACATAGGTGCGAAAATTATATACATAGGTATGTATGGTGTATGTGTATGTACATGTAGTAGGTACCGTACCTATAAATCAATAAGTAAACAATCCCTCGCGATTGCAGTAACGGATTAATTTTCAACTCGATTTTTAGGTGTTTGTGCGAGCGATTTGAATTCGGCAAAAATCTAAAATCCCTGAAAATCGCGATCTCCAACTATCCCACCTAGTCTACTTAGTAGCGTATTTATCTACACTCTAGTGGAAGGCGAACAGTGAAATCAACGCTCGCACAGAGGTGTAGAATACACTCGAGTCGCACGTTTTTGAAAGAGAGGCCGAGAGGCGAACGAAGTTTCCAGATGGTTGCACTGCCCAAAAGTGGTCAAGGACCACGCTACTTTCCCCCTCCCCCCTCTCCTACAATAATGATGCTCTCAGTTACATTTAGCTATCTCACTAGGTTGATATCACAGCATAGGCACCGAATTCCTCAGTAAGTGTAAATATGTGTACGTCCACATCGAAAGGGCCCATTTTGTCGGTATGGAGTTATGACCAGTGGGCAATACTGGAATGAATTCCGGTTCGAATGCCGCAAACCCGAGGTCTTTAAGTGCAAATCTCGATTTTTTTATGAATTTTGGAAAATTGGAAAATAGAAAAGTTGAAAAATCAAAATTTTGAGAAAACCGCATTTTAGTTTGAGAAACGTTTTTTTGTGTAAAAATCTTCATTTTGAGAGCTTTGTAAGCCAAACATTGTCAGTGAACTCATTTTTTGAAATTTCAACAACCAAAAAAAATATGAAATTTTTTTAGATTTTTAACGGTGCGGTGTTCAACATTCATTTAAAAAAATTTTCATATCTTTTTTTGTTTTTGACATTGTCAAGTGGCCGAGAGTGAACCAATTCAAAAAATGAGTTCACTGACCATGTTTGGCTTACAAAGCTCTACAAATTTCATTTAGAAAATTTTTTCTAATCTCGATTTTTGGAGTATTTTTGACAACCGGTTGCAAATTATCGAACCGGTTTTGAAAAAAATTATCACATTTTAATCGTCTCAGTGTGTAGACTTCAAATCCATAAAAAAAAACCAGATCCTCAATTTTTAACCGAAACCGGTTTCTCAATTTGTGGACACCCTGTAGGTAGAACTGAAAATTTGACTATCAATCTTCAATGTCCTTGTCTCCAGGAACATATTGCCGGTTGAATCATCCCGATATCTCTTTTCAGTTTCAAGATATCATGAAGTGTTTTTCGTGGACAAGACTTTTGTGTCATACTGTATACCTACGGTACACATAGGTATGTACCTAGTATGTGAGCCTGGATATAAGTACATAGGTACCTCTACCTATGTATAGAAATCATCTTCGAGAGTCAAAAATTTGTTTCGGATTTGAGGTTCTCCCTTAATTATATAATATAACAACTCTTTGTGAAAGGTCAAAAATCAGCGTCGACTTAAAAACCTATATTCGACGGCTAAGGGTAATTACACAATTGACGGTACCTACCTACCTACCTACCTACCTACCAATTAATGTAGTTCTGATTAGAAGGTGTTTGTAATATGTTCCCGATCGTACATCTATGTTACATTGTTTTGTTTTGCTTTCTGCAGAATACAATACGACATCGACGCCGAAACATGCGATCGAGTACTGAAGCAAGAAATCGCAGATCCTATACGAATACTTCGATACGGACAGCCGCAGCCGCAACCATCGAATCGGGTAAGTACATTACATACCTAGTTCGGCATACTTTCACTTATAGGTACGTGCTTACATCAATTAGTAGAATCGTAATCGTAATCGGATAAATATTACTACATGAGGGAGGTGATGAGGTTGCAGTGCCTCGCCACGCAGCACCAAAAAGTAACATGGTATTGGAACTTACTCTTAAGTGAACTGTGTGACGAGGCACTACAAGGTGAAAGTGAACCATTTCTTGTCGGGTGCGAATGTTGACGAAACGAGCCGCTTGCGAGTGAAGCCATCGCACGAGACAAGAAATAGTTCACTCACACCCCCTATACTTTGTAAGATATGTTTCTTCACCTATCTATAGACATGAAGAAACTTTTTTACAAAAAAATTCTTTCGACTTTTTTCCAAGTTTTTCTTCGATCAAAAACAATCGATTTGTACAGTGCGTTAACGTAGTGAGTTGAAAAGTAATCTATTCTGTATTTTTCCCCTTCCTTTCAACACATAATTACTAGGTAATAGTACCTACTTTACCTAATAGATGTATGAAAGTTGGCATGGTGAAGACGAACATCGGAAAAAATAAGTATAAAATTTTCGAGAATAAGAGCCTTTCTATGGATCGGGCATGGATGGAAGAAAATTGATATTTCAAGGCACCGGCGCCCCCCTCCCCTCCATACGTTGAGAATGGCCAAAATCAGCGTTCTTGGGGTCGATTTCATGTAGTACATATATAATTCCATTACCTACCTATTTTTCTCCATATTTTTCCATACATATTTGGATTTTTTGGAACGAAAAATCAATCAGATTTTCAATTTTTCTTTTGAAATCACTTTCACTCCAACCAGCATTTAAAATTTTCCTCACATTCGCTTTGAACCTATAAATAGGTAGTTATTGAAACTCGTTCTTGCTTCATACAGGTCAACCAAGTAGGTATACCTTTTTGTTTATGTAAAAAAAAAATAAAAAAAAAATAGAGGTTGAGAGACTTGAAAACGTAAAAAAAAGACAAGTGCTTGGATTAAGGAACGGAGGTAAAACGGGTATCGGAGAAGGGACAGATGGAGGGGATAGGGGTAGGTACTGCATAGGCACCCACCCACCTACCCTAATACGCGCAGGAATGAAAAATTTCGTTTAAAATTTTCACGATGCTTGGTTGTGTCCAGGATGTCGAAATCGGTACGAGTTCATCAGCAGCTGCAGCACCGGTCGATAATAACGAAGGAATCATCAAGTACGCGCCGGACGATCAGTCGAACCCGGCGTCGCGTTCGAGCCAACCGAATACGCACTCTTTGTCCGCCCAAGTGCAGCGAAAACCCGGTGAGTTGGCGATAAAACGAATAACGAAGGAAAAATAGCGAGCGCATTCGACATGGGTCGACAGAGGGTCCCTGTCGGTAACGGGGGCGCGCCTAGCCCACCTAAAAAATCATCTGGCTCAGCTATGGCCCACCCTGAAAAAATTAGAAAAATCGCTTAAAAACAATCGTACTCAGTTTCATAGGACAACAGAGAGGAAAAAAAGTATTTTATGAACATTAAAAATCTAATTTTTGGCAAGCTTGGCCCTCGCTTCGCTAGAGCATGAACAACATCAGAATTCTATAGTCTATCTAGCACTTCGGAGCGAAAAAAAACTAGGTACTACCTTCTTTCCTGCACTTCTGTACTCAATTTTTTTGAGCCCCCCACTCCTAACCAGCTATGATGTGGAACCCCCCCTCCCCTCACCATACCACGCCCTAGGGTGGGGGTTTGCACCTTCCGCCCGGGAATTGAAGTGTTGTGGGAACGTTGAGAATGATTTTGCAGTCGTATCCACCAATCGGTCAAATCTGGATCTCTCATTTCTGGGATCGGACTTTGGCGAAACAATACATCAACCACGTGTCGTACACCTAGTACCTACGTAGTAGTAGGTACTAGGTAGATGCGGTAGATGGTACATAGATGCATGAAAAAGTAGGCACGCCTAATCGTTTTTAATAAATGGAAGTCGAATGCCAAACTTTGTTGCTTACAGACTACGAGAGCGAATTGCTGAATCAACTACGCACTCAGTCGTCCAAATTAAAGTCGGAAGTGTATAAGAAAAATTTCAAGTCTACGTCGTCGCGATATAGAGGCACGCCGTTGTACTTGCCGCTTCACAATCGTAAGTACATATGTACTTCTATCTGCTTACCTAATAAGTATGTTACGCAGTGGGCCAGATGGGAATTCTAGCGTTTCAAAAATCAATTTCATAAGTTCCAGTTGGAATAAAAATTCAAAAACTTGGTTTTAGGGGTAAAAATTGACGCTGATTTCGATTCTTTCAGCAATTTTTTGAGTAGGACCCCAATTGGGCCTGCGAGGAGGTCAAAATCCAAAAATTTTCTTCATTTCAAGATGGATGTCAAAATATAGGTTTTAGTTTTCGCATGCGCTGATTCCGAAATTTTCAACCATTCTTGTGCAGGACCCAAATTGAGCCCACAAGGAAGGATGAAAATCCAAAATTTTTCAAAATTTCAAGATAGGTGTTGAAAGGGTCTGGCCAAATAAGGAGTGAATTTGGCCCTCACTCCGATTTTCACTCTAACCCCCTTGAGTGGTGCTCCTGGATGTAAAAACATACTAAAAAAAATGTTGGCCCCCCGAGCCCCTCCCTTTCAGAGATATGGCAATTTTATTGGCTGAATTTCAAGAATTTTCAATTCCAACGGAAGTGAACGAAATTTTCTGTTCTTTAGCACAAAGTTATTATCTCGTAGAGGTGTATTTATGAAAATTTTTTCAAAAATTTTGGTGCACTTCTTCATGTCTTTTCGGCTATTTGAAGTTTTCAATCTTAAAAAAACAGCATATAAGCGAAGAGCGACCAACTTGGAAAAATTAGTAAAAAAAACACGTTTTTTTTATGTAGAATTTCGCTGTACATTCGGTTTTGGCCGATTCTCTGAACTAAGGGCCGAAAAATGCGAAAAATCGTACAGAAACGTTGTTATTTTAGCAGATTTTTCAAATTTTTAGCGTCTTATACAGAAAGAAAGGGTCAAGTGAAAAAACCCAAGTATACCATATTCGTGTTCCGCAGGTCAAAATACCCCGATAGACACCCTTTTTGCAAGCGTTTTGCTTGAATTTTCAAAATTGACTTTTTTCACTGATTTTTCATGATAAAAAAGCTGAAAAGGGGTGAATTTCGAGACCTTGAGAGAAACAATTGCGAAAATAGTGTTAATCGGGGTATTTTGACCCACTGAACACGAATATGGGATTGGTTTTTTCATTTAGTCATTTCTTCCCTGAAAATTCACTATTTTTAAGTTCAAATCGGATCTTTTGAGCAATAAAATTAAAATGCAAAGTGATTAATGCAACATTCTTATTTTACGACCTAAAATTGGTCAAAAATTGAATTTTTCTGATTTTATATAGAGTCACATGTGTCGCACTTACTTTAGGTCTTCGACATTGAACCGTGCCAAAGGGATACCCACAAAGCTGCGTGACCAGAATTTGAACAGACATTTTTTGCAAATTTTTCACCAGCAGCAACATACTTAGAAGATCGAGATCGAAAAAATTTCGCGAGAACAAGAGCGGGCATAAACAATGATTGGATTTGTTTTCAAATTTTTAATTTTCATTCTGGCATGTTATTGCGCCTCACAAAATTAATTCATTCGTTATTGATCATGTCATGGGGGAGGAGGGGGTGTTGATGCAAGAGATACAACCAAAAATTAAAAACTAATCTCATATTCGTGTTCAGTGGGTCGAAATACCCCGATTAACTTTCTTTTCGCGATTGTTTCTCTCGAGGTCTCGAAATTCACCCTTTTTCAGCTTTTTTACCATGAAAAATCAGTGGAAAAAGTCAATTTTGAAAATTCAAGCAAAACACTTGCAAAAATGGTGTCTATCGGGGTATTTTGAACTGCTGAACACGAATATGGTATTGGTTTTTTCAATTGACCCTTTATTTCAGTGTGAAACGCTAAAAATTTGAAAAATCTGCTAAAATAACAACGTTTCTGTACGATTTTTCGCATTTTTCGGCCCTTAGTTCAAAGAATCGGCCAAAACCGAATGTACAGCGAAATTCTACATAAAAAAACGTGTTTTTTTAGTAATTTTTCCAAGTTGGTCGCTCTTCGCTTATATGCTGTTTTTTAAGATTGAAAACTTCAAATAGCCGAATAGACATGAAGAAGTGCACCAAAATTTTTGAAAAAATTTTCATAAATATACACCTCTACGAGATGTAACTTTGTGCCAAAGAACAGAAAATTTCGTTCACTTCCGTTGGAATTAAAAATTCTTGAAATTCAGCCAATAAAATGGCCATATCTCTGAAAAGGAGGGGCTTGGGGGGCCAAAAATTTTTTTAGTATGTTTTTACATCCAGGAGCACCACTTAAGGGGGTTAGAGTGAAAATCGGAGTGGGGGCCAAATTCATCCCTTATTTGGCCAGACCCTTTAGGTTATTGAATACGCTGGTTTCTAACGCATAATGTTGCAGTAAATGAAAATTACCCAAAATCATTCCTAAATATGTGCTCTTTCATTTTCACCAGAAAATTTTTGCAGCAAGTTGCAGCTGGATTTATAATTCAGAAATTAGCTTAGAAAACGTGTAAAATACATACTTACTCGTATAAACTGAAGGATATATGACAGGAAAAATAATGAATTTAGCCCTAGGAAGGCCATTTACTTGGGGCCAAATTGGTCATTTATTCTGCCGCATACCCTTTAGTTTTAGTGTACACGCTTTCTCAGCTGAAATTCTGAGTTATAAATCCAGCTGCAACTGTGAGCAAAAATTTTTTGGTGAAAATAAAAGAGCCCATATTTAGGAATAATTTTGGGTAATTTTCATTTACTGCAACATTATGCGTCAGAAACCAGCGTATTCAATAATAACCTAAATTTCAACACCTATCTTGCAATTTTGAAAATTTTTGGATTTTCATCCTTACTGGTAGGTATCTACGTGTAGACCTACACCAGATAAGCGCGCCCACCGACTATCGCTCAATCCAGGACTATTTTTTTATTTTACTCGTGCTCGTCACGTACTTAATCTACCTATCTAGGTGATACGACTGGTAACAGATGAAACTAATGAAATATTCGCAGGAGATAAATTTAAACCAACAGACGAGCAATTTTCCGATATTAAGCCATCGTTTAGCAAAATTCCCAACTCGAACGATGGAAAGGGTGGAAACTTCGACGTTGACATCAGCGAGAATGACGGCGACAACAACAGCAGCAGCAACAACGACGACGACGACGACGACGACGACGAACTCGACTACGGCCGACCGGACGTATACGACCAGTTGCTCGCTTTGCAAAAGGTATTCGTTGGAAAAGGCCAAGTCGACGAAAACGCCAAAGTGTACAGCGAGGCGGGCGCAATGACCATAGGAAAAAAACCAGGTAAGTAGTTAAGTACCTACCGTAAAACGACTAGACGAATGATCGCGAAAACTAAAAAATGTCGAGTAGGTACCTTTATTAATGCTGATGGGTACCTACTTAATAGGTAATATTAGGAAATAAAAAAACATCACCTGCGCATTCGGATGGAAGTTAGTGAGGGAGTTGACTTTGAGTGGAGCATTCGCAGAAAAAATTAGGTCGTCTAAATGAAAAGGTTGTGAGGAGGTAAAGGTAGAGATTCTTAAAAGTTGAATCGTTAAAAAATAGTATCTACATAATATGTTACAGTTTAGGAGGTGAAAGTGAACCATTTCTTGTCGAGTGCGGATGTCGGCGAAATAATTATAGTGCAGTAGAAATAGGACCAAAAATACACCACAAAACGTTTTTTTTATTTATTTTGTAGGGGAAGGTCTCCGTTATCACATATCCAAAAGCCTCCTCGAGGCTCCCCTCTAAGTCACTTTTTTTGAGGTCTCAGCCCCCCGAATCAGTTTTTTGCCTCTAGCGGATCCGGGTTCAACTTTATGAACAAAATCACCTCCATAAAAATAAATTATTCTACGTTAAATTTTCTACAAAAATGGTCATACTTATTCATTTTTTTGATAAGTCGCATGGGGGTGGAGTTAAGGGGCTTTGAAGATGGAACCTCCAAAAAGTTGCATAGAGAATGCATGTATTTGGTATTCTGCGACTGATTTAATGGGTATTTATGTGATGTTTGATGAAATATACGAGTGTACCATATTTACGCACGCAATCAAAATTCCCCTCGGCATACGGTGTCACCCTCGCCCCACCCCTCCTATCACTTATTCACGTTCACCTCCATCATCCCTATAACAAGATTTTAAACCTTTACGACTATTTACTGCAAACAGGCCTTAAAATACATCTAAAACAAGAATCACATCTCAAACAATCAGAATTACCCTCAGCACACTGTGCCATCTTCTCTCCCTCTCCCACCACTTCGCCAGTATCATTCCTATAACAAGATTTTAAATTTAAACCTCCATAAATACTTACTGGCGAACAGGTCTCATAATTTATAGCAAAAGAATCACATCTCACCAGTGGCATCGGATAGGGAGGTACAAGGAGTTCAGTTCAGTTACCCCCGAAAACTCCGGACAGGGGTACAAAGTATCATTTGTACACCTACCCCTTCCCTACATTGGATCAGACAGACTTTTCAAAATGTGACATGCTACACTATGGAATTTACGTCGATCAAGAATTAAATTTTTTAATCAAGTAAATTCCAGAATGGCGCACGTCACAATTTGTAACTGGCTGCACTGACATACAAAAATTTTCCAAAATACTCACACTTTTGATGATTGAAAAAAAAATATATATGTACAATGTACATGATATTTTTCGGCGAAAAAATGATCAGTTTAAAGATATACCTAAATTCCGTATTTTGGTGTTTTACGATTCGCTGTTGGCTGCACTGGTGTATAAAATTTTCAAATTTTTTCTTCAATATTTACTTTTTGTAAAAGATTAAAGGCCGTAGCTACTGACCTCCTCTTTTACTGGGTTGAAATCCTATATGATGTTTTATGTCATATACGACTACGAATTAACGAAATAGTCATTGAAATAACAAACTGTATTTAACGACACACAAATTACACGAAAAGAACGTACATAATTAATAAAAATATATCATTATGCACTGCAAATTGATCGAAATGTCACATTAACCGAAATAACCACTTTAACTTTGGGTACGAGCAATGCTCGTAGCCTGAGACTCTGAGTATCGTACTCTAGTATCACCAGATTACTACTACTGCATTCGCGGTACTCGGTAGATCCAAGTACCGGCTCGCGGCTTCATCATACTATGGACACACAGTGTTGCCATACAACTAGGTAACGGCGAAGTGCAGCCAAGTTTACCTATAACATTTGCCCCCTCCGGCTTCACTGTGGCGAGCACAGCTAACCGAAGGGAAGACGAGTGCCATAAGCCAACTTGACCTGCACCGCACCCTACCTGCCCCTTCGTTCTTACTTGAGGGGAGCGGCAACACGGTGTGAAGCCTAGCCAAGAAGCTGCAAGCGGGTGCTTGAAGAATCGGATATAAGGTCAGTGCACTTATTACCTATCTTCAATACCAAAAGTTACCACTACAGTGAGGATAACGATAATCCATCACGACTCGAAATCGAGTGAGAATACCTTCTTCCCTTCTCCCCGACAAAGATGGACTATCTTAGACTACCATCTGTTACGTAAGCGAACTCGTCGCTAGCACCCCGCAGTACTGGGTACTTAGTAACAGAGGGTAGGCTACGAGCAGTATGCCTTTGGACGGAGATCATCTCGACGTCACTAATTTTTGAGAAAAGTTAAAGCTTCTTAAGGAAGAGTGTGGTTAAATTTTGAGTTCGGTGCATTACGTTCAGCAGTGCTGAAAGCGTAATGCACACGAAAGGGCCGAAAAATTTCGGTTTTGCATAAGTTATGCAACGTGACATACGACAAATAAATGCAACATGTAAGATATGCAAAAATTGACGACAATGAGTATATAGAATATAAAAATTGCTTTCTTAAAATTACTGACATTTGGACGGCATCGACGTCGTTCGTGTTGTCGTTTACGAAACTTAAAAGAAATTAAAATTAGACTTGACTGTTTTTCTTAATACTAAAAAAAATTATTTACAAACAACACAACAGCATGATAATGGAACAAATCGATAAGAAGATACAAAAATCAAAAAAAAATTTTGCAGTGCATAATTTTGAAAAATTTAAATTTACAGCATCGAATAAACATAAAATGAAAAATGCATATGAAAATATCAACGTCGCAGTGCGAATGGTTGGTAAAATGATATTAAACTAGATTAATTTTTATGGCACATAATATCACATAAAAGGACACAAGAAAATAAATGCATGTTACGAGAAAAATTTCTTAAAAATAATTAAAAATGTATTCGTAGTCATCGAATACGGTTTTTACGAAGTTCTTATATTGATACGGCAATCTTAGTAATATTTTTTACTTTCTTAAATCTAATCGATGTCCTTCGCTTGACAGTGTCGGCGCTTTTTATCTTTCAACGGATACATAGTCGGCAAACGGCGATGGTGCGGTTGTATGACAAGTACGTTTTGTTGCACTGATAAGTGCAGTTTTTTTTTTACAGTGTAATAAATGCATGAAAGATAAAACATGATTAGTACATATAATATTTTTAAGAAAGTTGAAATATATCTTTACTTATTTTCGCAGTGCGAAAATTATTTATCGAAGAAAGTGAATCTCGTAGATCGAGATTCTAGAAGAGATTTATTCATCTTCCATGCTACTTTCTTCAGTAGCAGCATCTTGCTGCTCTTCCGTCTGTTGTTCCATCGCTTGTGCAGGTGGAATCTCCGGCGGAAGCATTTCGCTGCCTGGAGCCACCGGCTCCATTTCAGCGTCATCGCCTCCCAAATTGACAATATTGTCAATTGGTTGCTCCGATACTTCGTGTATCGGAGACAGGCTATTTCGTGATAATTCTGCCATGTCGTGCAGAATATATGACACGAAATTTTTACCTTGCGACGGCTGACCAAGTTGGTCAGTCGGCGCAACATTTGAAGGCGAATCGGCGTCACCCATTCCATCGTCGGTGGGTTCTGCCGTTTCCTTCATCTCAGCGTCCGATTGTTGCTGCTGTGCAGCATTTTCAACCTGCGCTGGTTGTGCGATTACATTTGATGACGTCGCTTGTGCAGACGTCGTCGGTACACTTACCACCGGAACCGCTTGCGGTGGTGCTTGTTGCGCCACTTGTTGCTGTTGCTGAGGAACTTGCTCTGCCTGTACCTGCTGTGCAGGTATTTGCTCGGCTTGTCCCCGTACCGATGGTGGGTTCAATACCATGCGACCAAATACGTACGGTCTGTATTCGTCGTGTAGGATTGCATTCAAGTCGTAATGCAATGCTTTACCAACATTAAACGGGTACGTCGTCCGATCTTCCGTTAATGTTGCTTCGTTCGCCTGTAGTTCAGGGAATTGATTGAAGTCGATAACAGTGTATGACCAATTATCTTCGAAGTGTCGTCTTTTGAGTATGAATTCGTTGAATTCTCTACGAATTATAGGCGATCCTTCGATTACTGGTTGCAGGACGATTACGAGCTGTAGAAGTCCTAGAGCTCGCCATCTTGTTATCATTGAGACCAAGGCTCTTTTTAGATCTTGAAGCGCTTGCTCTCTGTCCCGATCCGTACATGTATCTGCACCACCGACCGATATTACTATTCGCAACGGCAATCTTCGTCGTTCGTCGATTGGGTTGTCGAGTTGGTAAATATGCATTTGTGGTCTGTACCAGCGGTGTGCATCAATTTGGTTTTTTAAATCGCCACGTAGCAGTGAACGTGGCATCAGCCAAATAAAACCGTCTCCGATTACTGCGAATGTTCCGAGTGTCAGAATTGGGTCGCCTTCCCATTCTGCTATTCGGAATTGGTTAAGATCCTGGTCTGTCGGTCTCAGTGGACCGTACCAACTTGGTGCTTCGCGATCTGCGATCACCGGTCTTGGCAGACCGTGTACCCGAGGTGCAGGTGGGATCGGTTGAATCGGATTTGCCTGTGCGCGTTGTGCGCGTTGTTGTTTTTGCTGCAATGGTGTCATTGCACGTGGAGGTGGTGCATTTTGTGGCGTCCGCGGTGCGGGTGGCCGAGGATACCCTTTTTTATTCGTTGGTTGACCTTTTTTCGGTGCAACGTTCTGCTGCGTCGGTGGTACCGTTTTCTTCGAATGCAGTAGCTCTGCATTCGGTGCTTTCCAGTTGATAAGCTTGTGCATTATTCTCTGTTCAGCATTTTTAACTGCGTCCGCCATTGATTGTTTCGGTATTCTCTCTTCCGATGCACGGCGGATTGACTCGTCCATTTGCGTTTTGATGCAGGGTCTATCGTTTGATCCCTGGGTGTTACAAGCGTTGCTTGAACACGGTCGTGGATTCGCATACGGATCCACCGGACGTTCGTTCGGTCGTAATGGGGTTCTTAGCTCTGCTAAGAGTAAACTTATACCGTTTTCACCCAGCTGACGTGCACGGGTGAAACGGTTGTAATCAAATCGATTGTTTGACAGTGTGAACAATCTTTGTAGATCATCAATGATTGCTGCTTGTCGGGTAATGGTCTCTTGACAGGCCGTTCTGTCCGCTTCGAGTTCGTTGTACTGCGAGATAAGTGAATCCCTTTCCGTGGTCAATGCAGTGCATTGATCACGTAAGGTGTTCCTTTCTGCCGTTAGCGCGGTGCGTTCTTCGCGGCAGTTTCGCAGTGCTATCTGATCATTGATGTTTACTGCTGCTGGTGCAGCTGGAGCTTCAGCTCGTAGTGCGTAGGACCCCGACAATGGTCGTACATCGATCATTGTTGTGGGGTTTACGAGCTGTACACATCCGGGCCTTGTACAGTGAAAGGATCCCGGATGGTACGATGCTCTGGGACGCGGCGGATGTTCGAGCCGCATCTCTTGCTCTTCGGCCTGAAGAGCGTCGATCACACATTCCGGGTGGAATGGGTGTCCGCATGGTCCATACCTATATCGAAGTTCGATAGGTAATGGGTTAAACGGTTGGTTTGGCCTCCTCGGTGGGTCGGCCAAATTCATCCTGCATCGACTACACAGGACTAGTGGAACGAGCGCCATTTCCTGTAACATACGATTAAATATTTACGAAATTAGTTTTTTCACTTCTCGTGAAAATTTTTTAGTCATGCACATTATTTACTAAGATCTAGTAATTTACTCGTCGTGAGCAAATAATTGTCGAGCCTAGATGACAATCGGTCGTCATCGTGCGGGAGTCGAGCTGTGCGCTCCCGTAACAATTGCGTAGTGCAATGTCAGTCGAAAAAGATTCTTCGGGTGCCGCGTATTGCGACATATCATGCACGTGCAATGTTGGATCGTTTAATGGGTACCCATACAGCTCGTCGTGTATGGGTGCCGGTGGTGGGGTTGTCGGCAGTGCCAACTGGATCATGTTCAGGTCGAACACTTCGTATGTACTGTCATTGTTATTTGACATAATCGAATCAACATCGGTCGACGAGGGTTCGTCGACGTTGTTCTGTTGTATCGCCGCCGACGATGCAGCAGAATTTTGTTCTTCAGTGAAGAACGCCGAGAGATCATTATTTTGCCAAATTATACTACGCCATATTCTAGTACTTGGATCGTAGTGTGTGGCAAAAATGTTTCGATGAATTGTGTCGACAGCGTCGCTATTTCGTCGAATTCGTTTCTTTCTAGGTATTCTGCAGTGCAGACGCCTTAATTTTCTTTTTCTAAAATTTAATTGATAATCCAGTGGAAGACTTATACTAACATTGGAGGCTACGGTATCGGGCAGTGCCGCCATACCGTAGCTGTCGAATTTCGCCGCTTCGATTAATCGATCGAGCAGCGGTGCTGACTCGTCGAGCAATCGAAGATTCGAAGCCATCGAATCCTCGTCGTCCGGCTGATTCATCTGTCTGTAAAAAAGAATGCAATCGAATTATGTTTGTGTATCAGTAATACACGCACACACACACATAGTTCCCAGTTGATCTGAAATCATAGCGATAAGCGATAACATGCTTCGACAAACCGATGGCGAAATCGTATACAATAGCCTGTTTTCAATCGTGATATCCAACAGCTAAAAATATCCGAATTCAAACCGTATTGAATACGGACGGCCGGTATTGGCGACAGTCTGCAACGCAGACGCAGGAAGCAGTGGTGCCAACATTAAAAAGATGAAGCTGACGTTCGACTGGATTTCGTATTCTTTTCAGTGAAAGAATTTACGAAAAAGGAAAGAATAACGCATACTCACAGAAGAAATAAACTAACTTAGGGACTAGGATAAAATATTTAACATTTGTAAAAAAAATGAAAGAAAAGAATAAAGAAGAAGAAAAAATTATCCGTATGGACGTCGCCGTATTGTTCCAATACTGCTGTTGCGACGTGTCGGTTGAAAAATATTCACCCGGTTTCTTCAGTGAAGAAATACTACGCATTTGGTTCGTGTATAGGGTAATAAAACTATGCGAAGACAAAAGACTACGAGTTTCGAGTACGGGCTCGTTGGAATGAACAGTGTTCATTGTCACGTTTCTAAGAATCCATATAAAAAATAAGGTTGAGGGCTAAGATGAAGAAGTTCTTCATGTTTTGTATAGGATTATTTAGAAATTTACGTTACTTAAAGTAACGTATTCTCGTTGATCGAGAATGTACTCGAAAGTCAATTGCATACGTTTCAAATATGAAAATTCTTAATAACTAATAAGCGTATTTATTGAAATCATTATTTGATAATGAATTCTTCGAAAGAAAATGTCTACGATTGGATATTTCTACGTTGATCGTAATTATCCTTCGTATATTCCAGTAATCTCGTTTTCATGAAGTTCATGAAAATTCAATTCGGTTATATTATTATCACGTCGATCGTGATTCTTAAGATACACATTTAATAAACATATTATTTCACATCGTTCGTGGATTTTCATGCAAATATCACACACATGCATAATATTTATTAAAGGAAATATTGAAATGTAATTGCAAGCTGCGATTTTATTGATTGCACATGTTGCATCATATCAAAAAATATTTCACGTTGAAATTATGTCTGTTCGTTACAATCGATTTTGATTCGGTCGAAAAGTATCGTATTTTCCTGAAAGTTCAAGGATTTGGATGTTGGATATGTATTTCGTACACATATCTCCAATATATTATTTCTGAGCCGAATTGCAAGTGATTCTTCCATTCGACAGTGCGAGTGAAATTTATCACTGGCAATTCCGACGGTGTGTTTGGAATTATCACAATGTACCGCATTATGATTTCCATGATTACGCTGTGGGTAAAAGTATTACCCACTTCGTGATTATAACGACAAAGCATGGCAACGTGAAAAAGAAAGAAAGTACTTTTGAAAAAAATCGAAGCTTGTGCTTATATGATAATTAGTTTCAATGTTTTTGTTGTACTTACGGATTTCTCGTTGACGCAAGTGCGTGTAAAATTAACGATATTTAAATAAAAGAAAAAAAAATCTAGCGAATATCAATATTACCGCGCAATATTAAACAATAACTCTTACTCATAACATACATTTAAAACATATCGATCGGTTCGATGAGGATGGAATGATTTGCGTAGATGAAACCAGTCGCCTTTGCGTTCAATCTACGTAACGTAGGGGAGACGCAGGGTTACCACATTTTCCAGTGAAAATAGTGGGTTCCGGGTTTCATCTCGCATCAATCTGAATTTGCAAGTGCAAATTCTTCATCTGATGTTTCATTATCGGAGGTAATTAATTCATTGTCAGAATTATTATATATTTTAGATAAATATATTTTTTCCGGTAATGTCAAAAAATCAATCATCGCCACCGGCAATGGTTTTTTCTTTTTGCGTTTGCTTCTGCGTAAAGTGATTTCCTCAGCTTGAGGTTTTGCATCACTGCGTGGTGGAGATGGTGTGTTCTGGCCGCTGGTGCTGGCCGATGTTTTGATTCGTCGCCGAAATTTTCGTCGATGTTATTCTTATCGGTTCCTGGAATTTTGGTATTAGGTAGGTTACCTATACTTCCAGAAATAGGTTGATCTACGGCTTGTTTCTTATTTCGCTGTGCGAGATATGATTTCGCCGCCGTTTCAACTTGAGCGTATCGTTCTGGATTTTTTATTGCTTTTTTAATATTCTCAGTGAGAGTATTTAGTTCGTTCGGCGATTTGATCTTACGTAACTTCTGTGAAGTATCCGTAATATTGTTTTGCTGCGAACGTAATGTCATCGTTGAAGTATTTGTCTGCGGTGCAGATTTTTCTTTGGTTTTGTTCGCTGCTTGTTCATTACGACGAGCTTCTCGCTCGTTGTGTAATTTCTTAGCAGCCATGGGCGATCTGCTCCGCTGTTATTTTTACAGGTCTGCGAAATTGTGCTGGTGTACAATCTCGTCCGATTCGTTCGTGGTCATGGAGATATTTATAAATTTTATCTTCGATGCTCTGCTCGTTTAATTTTGATTTAAAACATGCGTGCTGTTTTAATTCCTCTTGTTGTTGCGTCGTCAGAAACAGTGCTATCTGACGTCGTTGACTGTCTTTCCAATTGTATCGTCGTTAGATTCGACAATTTTATAACAATTGTGGGTCATTTTACGAGCAATGAAATATGGTCCTAACTTTTTAGGTAAAAGTTTTTCCGATATTCCATATCCACGATCGGAGTGTTTGTGCTCAGTGAGCAATATCATATCGCCTTTGTGCAATATGGGTGGATCGAGATTGTTTTTGTTGTGTATATACTCGGCATGCATACGCTGCTGCATACGTTTTTCTCGTATGAAGGTTTCGATTACTTCGCGCTGCGTAAGTGAATCGATTTTCACCTTCTTGAGTTCCGACGTATATACTGACTTTTTAGCTAGACGATCATGCGCATTTGCGTAGTCGTCGCCATGTGCTTTTACGTGGTGTAATTGGAAACTGTCAAATGATTGAATCAGTGATTCAATTGCAAGGAAAAAATCCTTGTGTACGACGTCGTGTCGTTTTGCATTTTTCCAATTATTTTGTTTCGAGTTCGGTATGTACTGTTCATCGCGTTTGCAACGTATTGTGAATCGGTGAAAAGTTTCACTTTTTTCACCTCGTTGAAACGTAATATTTCGAGTGCTTTTTGTATCGCTACGACTTCTGCGAGATTATTCGAATTGGAGTAGTTCTCCACCGAAATTCTCTCCGATACATTTTTCTCGGAGTCCGGAGAAAAACATATACCGATGCCTGCGATAGCTTTGTCTAGTCCGTTATGGGAACATGCCCCATCCGCAGTCACTCTGATGAATCCATCGTCATCATGCAAAAAATCGTCTGGATCTCCCGAGTCAGGATCCCATTTCAATTTATTTCGCATTAAATATTCTGACGTCACCGACGCCGGTTCGTTTTTGGTCAGAGTTTCAAGCAGTGCTTTTAACTCATGACGAAAGTTGAATTCATTGGTTTTTGTCGGTATATCCTTCGAAAGTTCGTTGGATATGCCCCAGGCCTCATTTGGAGTAAATTGAAATGGGGTCGGGGTGTTATTCATCTCGAGTTCGATCTCATGGATGTACTGGTGCCATCCGTAGTGACTTGCGTTGGGGTTGTATCGGTCATTGACCTTTACCCTGAGCTTATCAGTGATAATTCGCATCGATCTCTCCACCAAGGAGCTTTGTGGATTATACGTAGTGGTGTGGCGTACGTCGATGTGGTATTTATTCAACAAATTGGTCCACGAGTCGCTCGTGAACTGTGATCCGTTGTCCGTAATCACTTTGTTGATTTTTACCTGAAAACTCATAATATCTTTGATAATCGCTTCCATCGCTGGATTTATCGTTTTATTGTAGATATTATGAAGTGGACGTAGCCAACATTTTCCAGTGAAAACGTCCTTGACTACCAGCAGGTACCTGGGCCCGGACTTCGGGCCACAGGGTCCAAACAAGTCAACTGAGAGTACATCTCCCATTGAATATGCTTCAACTTGTGCATATTCTAAAATTTTTCGTGGTGAGTAATTTTTATTGACTTTACATACAATACACTGGTTGCATATTGTACGTATATATTTCATCGCATTCGTATAGAAATACAAACGTTTGAAAATATTTTCAAGTTTGGCGGCACCTGGATGTCCGTAGGTGTCGTGCAGGTAGTCTACCGTGTCGAAGAATAATTCGCGTGGTAAAACGGGAACAGTGTTGCCGTTTTCGTACGTTCTCATCAGTACATCTCTTCCCTGTTGATCAGGGATGAGTGCGAATTTCTTTTTATGACGTTCTTGTTTTGCCCTTGCTTTTGAATTTTCGGCGGTAGTTCCAACCAAAATTTCGGTGATTTTCTGGCAAGCTTCGTCATCTTTTTGGAATTGTGAAATATCATCCAAGTTGGATAATAAATCACCTGTCATTGCGCCGACGAACTCTACAGCGTAGGGTTCGACAGCTGTCCAGTCGAGAGATCGTAACGCTACGTCGATTGTGCATAGCGTTATCTCCGGAGCGTTGAGCTTTTGCAAATAACGTTTCGGGGTTTTTATGTCGTACTCCAGGTCGTAACTGTTAAGTTCAGTTATCCAACCTGCAGCTTTTCGGTGAGTTTGCACGATCGTTTCAAATTTACGTACCACCGGCCGTAAATCTGAGCGTACATGGATTTTTGAACCATGTAACCATGATTGCATCTTGTGAATAGTCGTCACCAAGTTTTGCATTTCACGGTCTAAGATCGTGTATTTTTTCTGATGAGGGCGAAAAGAATAGCTGGAAAACATCACAACACATTCTTGCCCCTCTACTATCTGGTATAGAACAGAGTTCATTGCGTCATCACTCGTGTGAGTTTCCAGATATAAATCCAATTCTGGATTTAGCGGTCGTAATTTAAAATCTTTCACATACTCGGCCTCGAGCTGTTTGAAAGCTTCCGCTTGTTCTGGACCCCAGACGCAATTTTCTTTGTTCGGAGTCACTAGTCGGTGAATTGGAGCGAGAATTTGTTGGTAGTTTGGAATGAATCGTTGATACAAACCAGTTAAGCCTACCAGCGTTTGGACGTGTTTCACTTTCGTGAGTGAAAATTCGCCCTTCGCATTCGTATGCTTTTTCTTAAATTCAGTGAATTTTTGAATTTTCTCGCTTTGCTTGCCAATAGTATCTTTAGCAAGTTTAAAACCCAAGTGTTTGGTTTCTCGCTTGAATAAATCGGTTTTTGTCGGATTGAGCTTCAATCCGTGTGTACGTAACAGTGTTAGTACCATTTTCAAGCGCTTTTTCATTTCTTGGAATGTTTTTGCTGCTATCAAGATATCATCGACGAATGTTTGAACGCCTTCGGTTCCGATCGGAATTACTTCATTCATCATCTCGATGAATTCAGCTGATGCAATTTTCAAACCGTAGGGCATTCTATTGAATTCGTACACTTGCCCGTCTACTTGGAACGCAGTAAATTGACGTGAACGGGCTGATAGCAAAAGTTGCCAAAAACCAGCTACGAAGTCAAGAGTACTGAACCATTCTCCTTGAGCTTCATTGATAATGGTTTCAATACATCTTGGTTCCGTAAGCACGCGTTCAAGTAATTTATTGAGTTCGTCGGCATTGAGACACAGCCTCAATTCGCCGTTTTTCTTAACGACGGGTGCAAGAGTATTTATGTACGTCGATTTCGATGGTCGAATAATCTTGAGTGCAAGCATTGTCTTAATCGTTTTACGAATTAGTAATTTGAGCTTCTTGGAGGGGCGGTACTTCTCACCTCTCCAAGTGCCCCATTTCTCTTGCTCAGTATTAAATTTGAAATCTACTGGCTTTCGATTTCCTGTGTACGCACCAGGATATCTACTGAAGCAATCTTCGAATGTTACTAATTAAATCGTATGCATCATCAGCTTCTCGCTGAGTGATCCATCCGCCTCTGACTGCCTCGTTAAGGTCTTTTCTCAATTTCTCTCGAAATTGTTGAGGACCGTAATCCCGATCTTCGGGATCTAACGGCAACCAGTCGAGCTTCTTTGTGCGCTCTTTCGTCACGTGGATAGACTCATGTTCGTATTGTTTAGGAACACCTATTTTTAGAATATCCATATGATATAAATCTGCCCCTTGGAATGCATGGCTAGGCAAAAAAGGAATTTTTGCTTTTTGCATGCGGCCTTTTGGTTTGCACCATGCATAACCATCTTGTTGATTTAATTCAATGCCGAGAATTTTCATCGATAATCGACCTACGATTACGATTCTCGCCGTTGTTTCGAGTACGTAAAACGGCATAATCATCGGAATATCCATGAAGTGCATGGCTATTAAGACGATATTCGACATCGAATCAACAAGTTTGCCGTCCGCTAATTTCATTTTTATCGGACGCGCCAGCGGCACGTACATAATATGATGCGGATGTTTTATGGTGATTTCTTCAACCAATGAGTGCGAAATGACATTGGGCAGTGCCCCTGTGTCCATTTGCACCGAATGCATCATTTTATCGCCAAATTCCATTTCTATGACGCACGTCGGATCTTCCGACGTCTCGGTGACAATTTGTTGTAAAATAATTGGATCCAAGTCTTTAACGGAGATTTTCGCGTTTTCGACCGGATCAATCATTTTGACGTCATAGTCTAAGGGTACAGATTCGCACGCCGTGACGAATCCATCAGATGTATCTGTCTGATTTTTATTTGTCGTGTCGGTATTTCCGTTTTTCGCTCGCTTCGTGCGGCGACGTGGAAATTTGACGTTCAATTTCGCGACGTCTTCTGGATCAATCGGTTTGATTCCACTGCGCCCTTTAGATAAGGGTGCTGGCTCAGGTAACTCTTCCTCCGAAGCTTCGTCGCTTGAGGAGGAGGAGCTTGATTCTGAGTCAGAATTATGAACCTGACGACGTCGTGAATCGTTTTCTGGAATTTCCTGGGATTTATCAAATCCTTCATTCTTTGCAGTGAAAGAAGGGAAATTCGCAGTTGACATTCCAGGTGGAGCCATTGGTTTTTCAGGACGAAGAGTATAAGTTTCGTAATACTTTTCGTGTTTCTCCTTTCGTTCCTTTTTAAGGGCTCCGTTCGGGTCGGGTTTATAGAAATCTGGATCGTCATTCCTGATTTTTAGCCTACCAGACGCAGTGCGTTTTCTCGGTCTCGATTCCTGTATTTGTTTTTCACGTAGAAGTGCATTTGCAGCTTCTTCGCAGGTGCGATTAGACAGGAAATATTTTTTTGTGGTATCGGAATAATGGAACTTGTCCATTCGCATGACCATATTGTCATTTGAGTCGTGTGCTGGGCGCGCAATGCGTCTACCCAGGTAATTATTTTCCCATACCATTTCTGCGTAACAGTGCGCAGGTTGGTGCCATATCGATATACGATCATCTTGAGTGAGACGAGAAAACATACGTCTAAATTGTACGTATCGATATTTACGTACGGCTTTTTCGTTTTCTAGTCTAGGTTTTATCACCGGGAAACAAATGATTATTTCTTCGAAACCTTTTTCGCATAGACAATTAACTACTGCTCGCAGTTCTTTGTCTAGCGTTTCAAAAGGTTTTCTAGAGTAATTTAGCTCTAGAGTGCCTAAACCTACGACCGCTTTCTTTTTGTCAAATTCTACGTATTTGATTTCTTCGAGCAAGTCGCCGAACGAAATTTGATGACGTAGATACGATGGTAGCGGTTTGTTGCCTACCGCGTCGCGTTTTAGAAAGTGTGGAATGCCGTCACCGATGAACTCATATTCGGAAAAGTGTTTTTCAAAATATTCGGGCTCGATATTTCCACTAGAGTGTGGCCCACTCGACTCTAGTACTCCTCGTTTTCCGACGCATCTTCAATCGTGACAGTTTGATGAAGTTCATCATTGCAGTTCTCACTGCTTTCGTTATTATTTTCGTACTCGTCTGGTACGGTTTCTGTCTCGATGTTGTTGATCGGCGGTGTGCGCGATCTATCGTCGTTGAAGTGAACTTTCTTTAGAATCGAGTTCGGTTCGTCCGTTCGCTTCGTGTTTTTATAACCTTCCGGGGCGGGCTGCTTCGGGGGGTTGTTATTCGGAGATCGATTTTGGTTCGGACGATTTTGGTTATTGTTTTGAGTTTTATTCTGATTTGAATAATTCTTAGTCGAATTATTGTTGTTATAGTTCCGATTTTGGTTATAGTTTTGAGTTTGTTGTTTCGGCGAAAATTGAGGGTATTGGTTTGAAGTGCGGGGTGCAACTTCTTGTTTTGTAGTTTTCGCTGCCTGCGTTCTCTTATTTCGAAAGTGACAGACAGTGTCTTCACTGACTTCCTCATTATATGCCGTTAATTCTACCATCCTTGATTTAAATGCATCAAGGTTTGCGCGATGTGCGGGTAGAAATTTGTCTTTCATCGGTTGAGGCATTTTATTATACATCATTTGTATTATTCGTTCCTCATCAAAGTTTCTCATATCCTCTAACGTATCGAACCAGTTTAGAAATTTATCGCATAGGTCGCGCATATCTTCTGCTTCGAAGTCGGTTTTTTGGAAATATGCGAGTGACGCCTCTTGCGCACCGATACTCCAAAATTGTACCTTGAACTTCGCTAGGAAAAGTTCCCAGTTACGTTCTTTGGCTCTTTCTTTCACCCATTCTGGGGAGAGTTTGATCAGTGTCAAACATAAATTTATTTTTTGATGGTCAGTCATATCCAGTTCTTCGATATGATCTTCAAAGGCTCTAATAAAGTCCATTGGTTTATGTCTGGTTTCTTCTGTTAGAAGAATGCCTTTTTGTTTGAAAAATTCGTACGATGTGTCTATTTTTAGAGATCGGCGTCTGCCTGTGCGAGAATCGTCTCCTCTTCCTCTCGTATGGTTATTTTGAGCGGTCACAGCGCGTACCTGCTCAAATATTCTTTGATGCAAATTTGTTTCAATTTCTTGTTCGATTGCATCGACCTTATCGACTAGCCTGTGGCTAGTTTCCTCTTGTAGGTTCATGCGAAACTGCATGTTTTTATCTTTGATGTCGATGTCTTTTTCGATAGCTTCGAAACGTGCGACATTGATATCGTTTATGATTTTTATCTCTTCAGCTTGTTTGCTGAAATCTTCCTCAGTTTTTTGGGTATGACGTTTAACAAACTCAGTGAGTTTTACAATCGTGTCGCTGTTATTGTTGATTTGCGCATGGTGATCGTTCACAATACGCTGGACGTTTTTAGAAGTCTCGGATTGTTCACGATTTATCTTCTTTTGTTCGTCCAAGGTCTCCTCAATGTTGTGAAAACGTACTTCGTTTTTCGCTTTCTCTTTTTCAAGCCATTGTTGCAAGTGCACAATGTGCTTTCTACTCGGCGGTGCCAAGTTTCCTACCATCTGGCCCCCACCGGAGGTCTCGGTTGGAACTAGAGGATATTGAATATGAGGTTTGGATATGGGCAGCGTGCCCCTTGTTATCAGCGATGTATTGTGATATACCTGCGCGTGTACGCTAACAGGTACTATTTGATGAGTTGGTTGTGAATTCGTTGACTGTGACGAATTCGTACGTTGGTTAGCAAAAAACTGAGGTATTGGTCGAAAGCCTTGTGCTTGACTCAATACCGATCCGGGACGTGATCCATTGTATTCGAATGGCGCCGGAGTCGGAGCCTGTGCCCCTTGTCCGCCATTATTTTCGAGATCGTTCTCGTTATTGTCCGTATCGGATGCTGTCGATACTCGATCTTCGATGCCCGATTCGTCTGATTCAAGGTCATTGTTATGGTGAATTCTACTATCACCTTCGGTATCTGACGCCGATCCGTCCTCAATGGTCACTTTTGACGATTCTTTCTCTTGATCAGACAGTGGCTGATCACTAGAAAGAGGGGTTTTATTCGGTTGTAGTTGGTTACTTAATTCGTTATTCACCCCTGGTGAATTATTTTGTAATTGTGCCGGGGGTTCCGGAAAATCTAAGTTCAAAAGTCGATTCTCAAATTCCTGATCTTCAGGATTGAGATTTTCGAATTCGTTATTTGGTTCGTGAGATCGAACCTCGTTTTCCTGTGGCTCAGGAATCTGATTTTCCATGTTTGGATCGTTATTTATTACCTGAAGTTCAGGTAATAAATCGTCGTTACGATCTGTCGGCACTAGTGTTTCGTCTAGCTTATTGTCAGTTCCGGTAGAATTACGTTTTCGAGTTCTATTTCCTTTTTTAGGTTTAGTTCTGTTAATTATAATAGTTGCTGGGGTCGAAAGTGCATTATTGGTAGCTCTGCGAGTGCGAGAGCTTATTGATGCTTCGGCTGTATCGTCAGTGACTGGTACAACACGAATTTCATCAGGAGCAAGATCAATATCGGACATTTTTGGTATTTTATTAAAAGATGGATAGTATTAGGACAAATGTATTTATTGAACTTCAATAATTTAATGGATATGGATTATTTGCAAAAGTTTTGTAAGATTAGTTGAAAATAAATTTATTCTAGTCGAATAATTTATTTTCGCTGTGGAAAAATAAAATTAATTATACACGTATAACGCAGTGATAAATAATCAGTGATTATTTACGACTGAGCATGAATATCAAGATAATGAATATACTATACTATTAGCATGCGTGGCGAGTGAGCAGATAACGGTGCTTCGCGGTTGCCAGATGAGCATACGCGGCTCGATCCCTATGGTACTTTCAACAGTGTACTGGCCAGGTACGCTGGATTTCCGCTGTAGAAAAAGAATGCGTTCGCAGAACGGCAAGTTGCAATGCAGGTGCAGTGCTCTGTTGTCACGCTTTCGTTGAGATGAGGGCGGGTGGGTGGGCGCAGTGCGCTCGTTTCAACCGCGTTCTCGTTGGTGGTCTCGAACGGTGTCCGAGGGATGCTTGGAATGGAATTCCAAGGTCGAAATCAGCCGATGCGCTGCACCGTACGATTTCGTCTTTCTTAAGTAAAGAAAGATGCGCCTAAAATTAAAATCTTAAAATTAGTTAACTTATGGCTAAAGCAGGGGGGGGGTTTCTAATGGAAATCGAAATTTCGGATTAGAATAGGAAAAAGGAAGAAATATCAAAGGATATTTCTGTAATAGACACGTTAGCGGAGCAAGGGGAAAAAATATCACCAGATATTTTTCCCAAAAAGAAGAGACACGTTAGCTGAAGCAATAAAGTGTAAAAACACTTACCATGGGTTAAGCTGGGGGTGATCAGGTCCCCAAAAACTCACCACACGCCGGGGCGCCAATGTAAAAGATTAAAGGCCGTAGCTACTGACCTCCTCTTTTACTGGGTTGAAATCCTATATGATGTTTTATGTCATATACGACTACGAATTAACGAAATAGTCATTGAAATAACAAACTGTATTTAACGACACACAAATTACACGAAAAGAACGTACATAATTAATAAAAATATATCATTATGCACTGCAAATTGATCGAAATGTCACATTAACCGAAATAACCACTTTAACTTTGGGTACGAGCAATGCTCGTAGCCTGAGACTCTGAGTATCGTACTCTAGTATCACCAGATTACTACTACTGCATTCGCGGTACTCGGTAGATCCAAGTACCGGCTCGCGGCTTCATCATACTATGGACACACAGTGTTGCCATACAACTAGGTAACGGCGAAGTGCAGCCAAGTTTACCTATAACATTTTAGTGGTTTGAAAAAAATTTCGTTCAATTTCCCGACGAAAAAAAATCATTTCAGATTCGCGAAAATTTCGTACTTACTAAAATATTGCAATCCGCAACTTTTCAACCCCCTGGTAGCGCTCTGAGTTTTGATCGAAGCCTAGGATGGCGATGGTTCGGGGAGACGTAGAAACTCAAATCGCAACTTTTAAAAGCTACGACAGCCTCTCACGCAATTTTTTGACTAAAAAAACACAAAGAACAGCGGTTTTTTTTTCAAAAGGAGGTGCACTTTGAGCACCCCCTGCTCCCCTCCACTTGCCCCTTGGGGGCTCAATTTTTTTGGGAGGTCTCCCACTCAAAGTAAACCACCCCACCAAATTCAGTCGAAATCCAAGATATGTTTTGTTTTGTTTTGTTTTTTTTTTTTCACTCCACCCTAATATATAGTATATACGTACGTAGTATGTAGGTAGGTAAGTAGAATATCTTGTATGTAGATACATGTATGTACTCGTACCTTGGTACTCACTACTTTTACCACTTGTTTTGATTGCAGAATACGAACATAATGTTTACGATAAAATTCTCGATCAGTACGGAGGCAAAATTTTCGGATTTCAACGCAGCGAACGACTTGACGTAAAGAAGCCCGGACCATATTACAAAGTGAATAATTACGCTTTTGGGGTAAATACGTAGTTATGTATATTTAGTTAGGTACGAGTCCAACACGACCTATAAAAACTACAACTAGCAGCTAGGGCCGTATGCTTAAGTATACATACATATGTACCATATTTGTATTGTACCTGCATTGGTATTTGGTACCTATCTACTTACCTAAACATAAACATTATGCAATGAAGTACCTATAATATGCGTTTCGCTTACTTACTCGATTAAGTAGATAACTACCAGTTACCCACTACAAAATACTTATATTTGCGTACGCGTACCTACGTCGGTAGCTGTAGCTAGAGCTACTAGCTAGGTAGTTAGCTAGTTACTACTTAGGTACGCAAATAAGTACAATATTAGGTAGGTACCTAATACGTAAGTACAATTATCTATGAAAATGGCGATGACAATTGCAATATATTATATACGTTATTACCACTCACGCAGAATATGAATACGCAAGACAAGCCTAAACAAGATGGAAACGAAGACAGAAACTTATCCAACGGTACGTACCTAGACCTAACTATGTAGGTACTAGGTACCTCTAGACTTATGTTGGTGCTTGGTACTCGTACAAGCTACAAGTACATACCTAATTACCTAATACAGCTAAGCTACTTGCGAAGAAAGGCACGCAGGAACCATTATCGCCTCCTCCTTTCCTTGCTCCGCGCTCTTCACGACTCGAACGTATAAGTATACCTACCTATATAATATTATAGGTAGTAATACTTTGTAGGTCAATTCTACATACAAAGTCAGCCACCTGTTTCCAAAAACTTCCGCCAGAGTTCGCACCCCTTAGAAATAGAGGCGCGAGGGTGAACACAGGCCCAATTTCTAATTGGCGATGTGTAGAGTGAAGAAAAAGAGTCGGAATTTTTGTGCCTATACCGGTTTTGAGTATGCACATTGCGCACAGTTTATAATTTGACCCACAATTTTTTAGTCGTTTTATCAATTAAGTAAACTAAAAGGTTTTGGTATCAAAAAATTTTATTCGAGCTCAGCTATTTTTTTACTTGAACACTTTTCCAAATTTTTAAAAACAGAAGATTTTGCAATTTTTTTCAAAAATCGTAGCGTAGGAACGTTATTTTTTTGCCAAGGTGAATTTTGTGTTGCTAAGAATGAATCTACAATTGGAATTTCGATTAATCAATTAGCAAAAGAATGAGACAAAGTTGAAAAAAAAATTTCCACCTTACTGAAATTAAATGGCTATTTCATAAAGAATCAACTGGCAAAGAAAATGCTAATCAGCAATTTCTGAATTTAAATGAACGAATTTGCATGTTGGTGATTTAAAATTGTGTAATACATAATTTCAATTTGTGTTATACATAATTTCAAACCCAAAGTGAATACACCCCAAAGTTCGCCCGTCAAACATTTTTTGGTAGCCGGCTACCGCAGCAAAACTACCATCGTTTAGGTGGTAGCGAAACGGTAGCGGCTATCAAAATTTCATTGTATTTGAGTACCGAAAATTCTAATTTGCTACCGTAAACAGGAATAGTAGCGAAACTACCTTTTTGGCACCAATTTAGTACCTAGCGACTTGTTTGACGGGCATCTTTTCAACTCTTGAATTTTTTCAGTTTCTTCAATTCTCAATTTCTTTTCGAAACTACCTAGGTATATCAAATTTGAAGATTTTTCCGACCAGTAAAATTATTTCGCTGAAAGTAATTAACAGAAATTCTAAAAAGCAAGTAATAGATAATCGAAAACAACGTAGTACCTAATAAAAGATTTATAATTTTTCTCTAAATATTGCCGAAAAATGAGTGCGCCTTTTTTTTTCAAAAGTGTCGTAATCGTAATGTCAATCGTTTTCTCTTGTTTTTCAGGATTTAAAAGACGAGTATTAAAAGACGTCTTCAGCGATACGTATCCAACTTTTCAGGTAGCTAACCGCGCTGGCGTAAACAGTACATTTTTTGCTTCTTACGTAAGTCTAAGTACTCCTACTGTGATGTAGGTACCTACCTATGTACGTGCGTAGTTTATATGGTACGTACAAATACATGCGTATATAGCCGTATACCTAATTACCTACCTACGTGTACTAGGGTGTTTCATTTTTATCCGGTAAAAATTTTTTTCCAATATTTTCGACGTACCATCTCCTTAAAATTTTCATTTGACCTAGAAAATAAGAAATACGAAAAATCAGCCCAAAAAATGATATCAAGTGGTGGCGCAAGAAAGGTCAAGTTACGAATATGATTTGCCCGAGTGATCGCCTGCTTGCCACGGTTTGGCGCTGCAATTCATGCAAACACCGGGCAAATCATATTCGTAAGACCTTTCTCGCGCCACCACTTAATATCTTTTTTTTTTTTTGCGGGGAGGGTTGATTTTTTTGTAGGTATTTCCTATTTTCTAGGTCCAATGAAAATTTTAAGGAGGTGGAAAGTCGAAAATGTTGAAAAATTTTTTACCACATACATACAAATGAAACACCCTAATGTACGTGTACGTACTACGTAGACGTACATATCAAGTTACATGAATCATGTACATGCCTATATCACAAATTTGCTAGGTGACTAGTAGGTACTAGATACATAAATCAGTTTGGTCGAGAAGGTACCCACCTAGTACCTAGTACCTAGACCCTAGACCTACCAAGATTTACCTATCTACAAAAGCCTATGACTATGAGCGCTACGTTCTACATAGGTACACTTTGCATTTATATACCTTGTTTTCAACTTTTTCAGAATCCGTCGTACGAATACGTTCCCGGCAATTATAAGCATAGCTCGTATGTAAGCAGATTACTGACGGTGGATCAAAATCCGTCTTATGTGACCATCGAAACCAATCACGAGTGAGTAAATTATAGGTACCTGTACCTACCAGAAATTTGTTTAGCCCGCGACACCACGAGTGAGCAAAAGTTTAAGGTTTAGTTCAAAAAAAAAGAAAGTCATTTCTGAATTCTTGAAATTCCCGTAATATCTACGTAGGTACCCTATTTGAAGCGCCGAATCTCGTAATGTGTTGGCTGTTTCGATTGGAGGTGATTTGACGCCGTCAATTTTTATACGCACAATAATAGTTTGTAGTGCCTTAGGTAGTCGAGTATTTTTTTTTAGTGGTTGGGCGGGGAAGGGGGTAACGTTTACGATTTTGTCAGCATTGAAGATTGAAAATGAATTTTTTCCAAATACATAGGTACAGTGTTGATTTTATGAAATTTAGCGGCGCGCGGCGTTGCAAAAAAGTGTGCGGTAACGTACCCGGCGTGCAAAAAAAAAAAACACAGGAAAAGGCAGGAAAATTAGCAGAAAAGGGCAGACATTCTCACTTTTTGCTCACTTCGACCCCTGCTGCGCGTTGAACTTACCTTTTTTGATACCCCGTTGCGCGTCGCGCATTGTTCCTCTGGGCTAATTTCTCAGAGAAAGGCAGAATTCGGTTGAAAAAACGGCAGAAAGGGGCAGAAATTATCAGCAAACTCGAGCAGAATAAGGCAGAATACATTCTGCTTTTCTTGCACGCCGGGTAGATATTAGCCAGCAGGTATACCAAAGTCCAAAATATTGAGGGGAAACCTCAGAATTTCCAACTCAATTTTTTAAAAATTCTGATACCTTATCAATTTATTCAGGCATAAAACAAGCTTGATTTTTTTTTTTTGGAAATGTTGCATAGTGAATGAATGGAGCAAAGTCCATCGAACTAAATTTTTTGGCCTTTTCTACCTTTCACGCTTTTCCCTGGGTTATTATCTTTTTTTTTTTTTAGTTAAAAAACTTACAAATTGTGTGCCTACTTATCTGTCCTGAGCGCAGCAACGCTGGAAAATTTCAAGAAAAACCACAATTTTATTCAAGGCCAAGTGGGGTAATTGCGAATTTTTCTAAAAATTGAACCTACCTATTGTGTGACACTTTTTTTCGTTGTACTCTGTAATTATAAAAGCTAACTGATTGGAATTTTTTCCATGTGTCATTGGATGTTTGAGTTCATTCAAAATGTTATAGCTGTCGTTCACAATTGCAGTTGCACCCCCAATTTTCATTACATGCATTGTGCACCATAAAAACCCCAACTACCGGTTCTTTTTAGCTACATGAAACAACAACTTTTTTCTCTTCTGTTTTTTTTTTTTTTTTTTTTTAATTTTGAACATTACCAACTTGAAATATACCTAAGTGAAAATCAAAAATTAACATCGTGTTTTTTCTTTCGCGAAATTTTTCATCAAAGCTTCTACCAAGAACCATGCTCAAAGTTTTTATTGTCGGAAATTCCAGCCCGCTAACGTGCATTTCGGTGTTCTGGTGTTCATCACAGCGCGACTTGTTCACAATTACCCCACTTGACCTTTATTACTTAGGTATCTATTAATTTTTTTTACTAAAATTGTAAGTATAGTTTCAATAAAGCATGGGAGGGGACGGTATTCGGCTCGAGCGAAAGGAGGGGCGAAAATTTTTAAAATACGGTACCTATTCGATCAGCTGTACGCGAATCTGATGTTAATCGGTTTCTTCCTTACATCATGCTTCAAGTATAGAAATTCCAATTTTTGTTTTGCATGATACCTATTACCTACACCTACATACATATAGTTGCCCGTGGCGCTTCGACTAGTTAGGTATACGTTGTGTTGTGTAGCGTTGTAGAGTAAGTAGGTACACCTACCTACATTAATGACAACTACATAAACATAATTAGGTAGGTATAGGTACTTGACTAATTCCATGGTGTATGCATTTGATTTTGTTGCGCAGCTTGAACGAATCCGCCGTATCGCAATTAGTTGGAAAACTGACCAAACTTTTCAATTTTCCTCCGGGAATATTTTCTCAAAGGATGTAAGTTACCAATGTAGGTGTAGGTACTAGACTTGAAACGCGTCAATTTTTGTTCCTGCGCTGCGTAGGTAGGTTCTTGAACACAACGCAATCGCATTGAAGACCGGCATTCCAATGCGGGCTTAAGGGCTTGGTCCATGCGAAAGTACATAATACATAAGTAGTAGATACCTATAGGTAAATGAGAAAAAGGAGCTTGAAACTATAGTCTCTGTTCTCGTATTATAATTTTTGCATGGACTAAGACGTAAGCCATGCTTCGGAATGCCGGTTTTTAATTGAACAGAAACCGGTTCTTTTCGCCTCGACAGAAAGCGCATGTCAAATTGAATTTTTAAAATTCAATGAGTTTTCAATTTCTTTATTGTCAGCGTGTGCTTTTGTAATTAGGTACGTATGTAGATAAGTATTCGTTATTTATGATTTCACGTTGCATCTGATTTGCTATAGGTTTGAAGGGAACAAGGTTATATTTAGAATAAAACAGAATATGTTGAACCCGTCCGCAGCTGAAATTAAACGTCTTATTGGTAAGTACTACGTACATAAGTACATAAATATAATTATGTTGTTTACTTTATATTTCTGCGTAAACGTCGAGTTCTCGCAGGTAAGTACTGTACATGTACAATAGGGTGGAGTGAAAAAAAAAAAACATCTTGGATTTCAACCAAATTTGGTGGGGTGGTTTACTTTGAGTGGGGGACCTTCCAAAAAAAATTTGAGCCTCCAAGGTGCAAGTGGAGGGGAGCAGGGGTGCTCAAAGTGCACCTCCTTTTGAAAAAAAACCGCTGTTCTTTGTGTTTTTTTAGTCAAAAAAATTGCGTGAGAGGCTGTCGTAGCTTTTAAAAGTTGCGATTTGAGTTTCTACGTCTCCCCGAACCATCGCCATCCTAGGCTTCGATCAAAACTCAGAGCGCTACCAGGGGGTTGAAAAGTTGCGGATTGCAATATTTCAGTAAGTACGAAATTTTCGCGAATCTGAAATGATTTTTTTTTCGTCGGGAAATTGAACGAAAATTTTTTTTAAACCACTAAAAGTAAATATTGAAGAAAAAATTTGAAAATTTTATACACCAGTGCAGCCAACAGCGAATCGTAAAATTCCAAAATACCTACGGAATTTAGGTACTTATATCTTTAAATTGGTCATTTTTTCGCCGAAAAATGTTATGTACTTTTTTTTCAATCACCAAAAGTGTAGGTATTTTGGAATTTTTTTGAAAAATTTTATATGTCAGTGCAGCCAGTTACAAATTGTGACGTGTGACATTATGAAATTTACTTGATAAAAAATTTACTTCTTGATCGTCGTAAATTCCATAGTGTCGCATGTCACATTTGGTAACTGGCTGCACTGGCATACAAAATTGCTCAAAAAATTTTCAAAATACCTATACTTTTAGTGATTGAAAAAAAAAAATACATACTGTTTTTCGGCGAAAAAATGATTAATTTAAAGATATAGGTACCTAAATTCCGTATTTTGGAATTTTACGATTCGCTGTTGGCTGCACTGGTGTATAAAATTTTCAAATTTTTTCTTCAATATTTACTTTTAGTGGTTTTAAAAAAATTTTCGTTCAATTTCCCGATGAAAAAAAAAAATCATTTTCAGCTTCGCGAAAATTTCGTATTATTGGAATATTGCAATCCGCAACTTTTCTTTTTAACCCCCTGGTAGCGCTCTGAGTTTTGATCGGAGAAGGATGGCGATGGTTCAGGGAGACGTAGAAACTCAAATCGCAACTTTCTCTCACGCAAATTTTTTTTTGACTAAAAAAACACCGTTTTTTTCAAAAGGAGGTGCACTTTTAGCACCTCTTGCTCTCCTCCAATTGTTCTTTGGGAGCTCAATTTTTTTTGGGAGCTCTCCCACTCAAAGTAAACCTCCCCATCAAATTTGGTCGAAATCCAAGATATATATAGGTATATATATTTTCACTCCACCCTAATATGTAGGTATACCTACATAGGTAATTGCATGAACACTACGAAATGAAATTAATGAATGTAACACTAATTTGGCGGCGAAAATTCGCTGGACTTTTTTTCTTGGATGGGTAGAGTAGAGTGGGAGGGGGGATTCAACCCGGTGCGACGCCGTCTTGATTACGCCCCTGAACGAGTTGTACGTAATAGGTGTCTACAAGTAGGCACGGTGATTTATGACGTCGACACTGCACTAAGATAGGTACCTACTACCTACGTACTTACCTATTTACGATGGGTTTTTGTTGTTTCATTTATATCTAAATTCGTGGCTGTGATTTCGACTTGGACGTTCGTCATTCAACCGTCGACGACGCAACGCGCGTACACATACAGAGAACAGCAATCCAGGCGATTTAACCGACGGAATTCACATTACCAACGTTTACCTCGGCAAACCAGTATGTATCTAGTATCTACTCAGCTGCCCATCTACAAATACCTACTCATGTAGAATTGTAGTTGTAGGTACCTGCTTACGAAACTGCGTCGATGTAGGTAAGGTATTCGATAGGTACCTGCTACCTGCGTAGTTTCAGTTCCAGTAACCTTGAAAAAGTCTTTCGATTTAGTCGGTTTTTCCAATAGGTAGGTGCTCATGCGGGAGGTAAGGTACCCATAGTACATAGGTATTAGGGTGACAATGAAATTTTTTTTTCGATTTTGAAATCGCTCACCCCCTAAAAGTGTTTATTGGTATTATGGATGGTAAATGCTCGCGCATTTTGTTTTGCGTGCGCGTTCTTGAGCATATGCGCGCATATGCTCAAGCACGCGAGCATTTTCTGTAATTTTGTACCTTACTTCATAATACACATGGTTAGCAAGTCAAATGAATATTTCGACACAAAACAAGTGAATTAGGATCACAGTACCATATAGCGAACTTCAACGTTATTCTTAACATCTTAACTAAGTAGACAGATGATAGATTTGGAAAAAAAAACCAAGGTTGACAAAAAAATTAAAAAATCATCAAGTTTTTAGGAATAAAAATATCTTAAAAGTAAATTTAAAAATCCAATTGGACGACAGATTCGAAAAAAACGAGGTTGACAAAAAAAATTTAAAAATCACCCTGATTTTTTTTTTATTAGAAAATGCTCGCGCATATATAGAAAGTGCGTTCTCGCGCGTTTGAGCATATGCTCAAAATGCTCATTTGAGCATTTGAGCATGGCCATCCTTAATTGGTATAAACAAAAATTATTCCCAAAATTTCACTCCTCTGAGTTGAGGTTAACACGTGCCGGCGAGCACTCAGATTTGAGGACGCGATGTCCGAGCGCGTTCGATGTTACTCCGCCAGGACACGCGGCCGCGGTGGTGAAGTTTTCAGCGTACGGGCGGGCTGCGTTGCAAAGACGTTCTTATGCCCTTATGTGGGACAGGGGAGGAAACAGTGTTCAAATTACTCGATAAAGAATCGTTTTAGATCATCTAGAATATACCCAGTCTGTGTCTGTTTTAAAATTTTTTTACCGATTTCATAGGCGCACCCAGAAATTTGTTAAGGGGGGGGGGGCTCAGAATTTGAGAAAAAATGGGGAGGGGGTCAAATTTCAAATTGAGTCATTTTTCACTGATATTTTAATCAAAAATCATCAATTTTTTCTGACAAACAGAGAATTTATTGAGAATTTGGTGATTTTTGACTGAAAAATCAATCAAAAATTGTCAAGTTTTGAAATAAAAGTATTAAAATAGTGCCCGAGCGAAGCGAGGGCGAAAATTTTTTGAAAAAATATACTTTGAAGAGCAAAAAATTGACTTTTTTCTAATTTTTGAAGCAAAAAATTATTTTTTCCGGGCTTAAGGGGGCCCGCCCTGCCCCCCCCTTGGGTGCGCCTATGACCGATTTTATGAGTACCTAAGTATTAAAAAAACTTGCAAAAGTATCGATTTCTTCACATAATTTTCGACGATTTTTGCTATCAATCAGCCCTCAGAAATTGAAACCCCAAAATTTTTGAAAAATTTCAGCAGCATTACCCTTGATTTACAATACTCGAATGAGAAATACATGAAATTCATCATTTAGAACCGATTTTCGTGTTAAAAACATTGAAATTGATGGGGAAAAATCAATTTTTCTATAAATTTTTTTCCAACAGCCATAAAATCAGTAAAAAAAAAAAAAATTCAAAACAGACTGGGTATATTTTAGATGATCTAACATGATTCTTTATCGAGTAATTTGAACACCTTTCCCTCCCCTGTCACACATAAGGGCGCGGGCGTAAGAACGTCTTTGCAACGTAGCCCGTACGCAGAAAACTTCATCACCGCGTATCGTGGCGGAGTAACATCGAACGCGCTCGGACATCGCGTCCTCAACTTTGAGTGCTCGGCGGCACGTGTTAACCTCAACTCAGATGAGTGAAATTTTGGGAATAATTTTTGTTTATATCAATGAACACTTTTAGGGGGTGAGCGATTTAAAAATCGGAAAAAAAATTCACCCATTCTTTTCATTGTCACCCTAATAGGTATACGACAAGCGGGTGATTTCCATGCGGGAAAAATTGTCGCAGCTTTCTCGGACTTGCGAGTTCCTATATGTAGATGCAAGTTCTCGATTAAAAGTATTTTTCGAAAGAGAGGTGGGGGGGGAGAGACTCACTCCGAAAATACGCCAAAATTCTACCTATCTAACCTACGCCAGCGCCACGCCATGCCACTTATAATACCTACTCTTATTCGTACCATACGTATCATAATTATTACATACATAACATACCTACCTATTAAGAACTTTGGGAACGTGTTACAGAAAGACGAACGCACGGCGACAAATTCGCCTGCCGCCGCTGCAGCGGACGTAGGAGATGCCGATCAATATGCCATTGTGGATGTGGACTACGCGTATATTCGTCTAAAAGAGCCGTAAGTTGCAAATAGTACAGTAGGTATATATGTATTTCTATGCTACAGTACATAGGTTTAGGTAGGTACTGCATACTTAGGTATATAACGTACCTATGTACCTACCTATACCCATTTCATTGTCATAATAAAATGTAATACTCGTGGATAATTATGTATTACATATAGTACATATAAAGAGGCGGTTCGAACATAAACTGTTGAGGGAGGAGGGAGAGTAATGACGTTGACTTGGTTTTCGAAGATTATAGTTCTAACGTGAATAGGTAGGAGGTATGAGGTAAACAAATTTGGCTCGATCGAACCGAGGGAGAAAATTTCAAGTAGGTAGAATACTTTGTTTAGTTTCAGGTTCAATAAAACAATGTGATAAATTGATTACCTATCTAACTTGATTAAAAAATCGGCCATTTGTAGCTCAAAAAAGATTTAAACATCATAATTAAGTTTTGATGAGAAAACATGTGATAAAATAAGTTGAAATTATTACAAGGGAAAATATCATTTTTGTGGGATTTGGTTTGTTTTAAAATTACGGAAGGGAAAATTTAATAAGGCCGGGCGTAGCGAAGCCGAAATTTTTAGAAAATGTTTCTTTGGAAAGTAAGTATAATTTTGAAGTTGGATTGTGATTTCTGAACGAGGGCAGTAAACTTCAAATTTAGAAAGGCTCAGTTTTTATTAGTTAGGCTGCAAAATTTCTAAAAAAATTTTCAATTTGCCGACTGAGAATTGACGGAGGTATTACACCACCACATCAACCCCCCCCCACCCCACATTCCAATTATACCATACCTACCATACTGGGTAGTTATTTCAAAGTGAGTAAGTATGTAGGTACCTACTTAATACTTGTAGAAAAACTATTGGTACCCAGTTGGTTTCAGTACGCATTTTACGAGGTACCCTTCCAGTACCTACCTATTTGCACATGATTTGTACAAGTATCCAGCCGTAGGAAATACTACACTACACGCGAGTGTACATACAGTATGACACAAAAGTCTTGTCCCGGAAAAACACATCATGATATCTCGAAACTGAAAAGAGATATCGGGATGATTCAAACCGCAATATGTTCCTGGAAACATGTTCATTGAAGATTGATAGTCAAATTTTCAGTTCTACCTACAGGGTGTCCACAAATTGAGAAACCGGTTTTGGTTAAAAAATGGGGGTCTGGGTTTTTAATGGATTTGAAGCCTACACACTGAGACGATAAAAATGTGATAATTTTTTTTCGAAACCGGTTCGATAATTTGCAACCGGTTGTCAAAAATACTCCAAAAATCGAGATTAGAAAAAATTTTCTAAATGAAATTTGTAGAGCTTTGTAAGCCAAACATGGTCAGTGAACTCATTTTTTGAATCGGTTCACTCTCGGCCACTTGACAATGTCAAAAACAAAAAAAAGATATGAAAATTTTTTTAAATGAATGTTGAACACCGCACCGTTAAAAATCTAAAAATATTTCATATTTTTTTTGTTGTTGAAATTTCAAAAAATGAGTTCACTGACAATGTTTGGCTTACAAAGCTCTACAAATTTCATGTGGAAAATTTTTTCTAATCTCGATTTTTGGAGTATTTTTGACAACCGGTTGCAAATTTTCGAACCGGTTTCGAAAAAAAATTATCTCATTTTAATCATCTCAGTGTGTGGACTTCCAATCCATAAAAAACCCAGAGCCCCATTTTTAAACCAAAACCGGTTTCTCAATTTGTGGACACCCTGTAGGTAGGACTGAAAATTTGACTACATATCAATCTTCAATGCCCTTGTCCCCAGGAACATATTGCCCTTTGAATCATCCCGATATCTCTTTTCAGTTTCGAGATATCACGAAGTGTTTTTCGTGGACAAGACTTTTGTGTCATACTGTATGTATTTAACGATTACCTTTGGGGGGGGGCAGATGCATTTGTACTATGCGTAGGTAATGCGTATAATACCTAATTAGGTACCTACCTATAGTTCTTAGTTCGTACTAACTATACATAGGTGTAGGTAATTATTATTTAGCTATAGTACAGCAGTACCTACGTCTACGGACTGCGTATCTAAGTACGTACTACCTACGTAGAAGATTAATTGAGTTGGAATTGGTTCACGTGTCATAGGCTCGGCAGTACAGCGGACGGACAGAGGATCATCGATGAAATCGAAAAGCTACTCAAATTACCTGAAAACACCTTATATGAAGTGGAGTAAGTGCGTTGAGCTTATACTTGTACCACGTACCTACGTACGTAGGTAGGTAGTAGGTACTCAACCCATTACCTGCAAAAATTACATAGGTACCTACAAATTTTTTACTCTCATTTCGAGAACGTAAATGGCAAAAAAAAAAACTCGTTTGATTCCGTAGGCTATACCTCGCAATTAAGTGCCCGGTACCTACCTACAACTGCAAGGTTTCTATGATGGTGAAAATTTGCCATAAAGGATAGGTAATGCAAAAAGTGGTCTAAAGTTTAATATTTCATCCAGTGTGTCAATTTTTCACGTTTAGATTGAACGTAATGCGAAAATCTGGTCAAAAACAAATCACATAGAATTTATGTTTTCAACAGAACGAAGCAAAATTAATTTTATAGGTATCATTTTAAAAAAAACCCTACCAAACATTGCGCGAGTGATCGCCTACCTACCTTCCACGTTCCACAGTTTGGCGCGGCAATTCATGCAAACACCGGGCAAATCATATTCATAACTTGACCTTTCTTGCGCCGCGTGCCACCACTTAATATCATTTTTTGGGGCTGATTTTTCGTATTCCCTATTTTCTAGGTGCAATGAAAATTTTAAGGGGACGGCACGTCGAAAATATTGAAAAAAACAAAATTTACCACATAAAAATGAAACACCCTAATAGACATACGTACAATAAATACCTACCTACCTTTTGGATCTTTTACGAACATCTGGATCTGGAAGAAATTAAAGAAAGACTACCTACTTACCTACTTTTTTTTCTCATTCAAAACATTTATTTTAACAAAACGAAATATGTATTCCGAGTAGTCGCATATAGCTGCTGATTGGCCGCGTCTCGCCTCTGTGCGATAGGTTTAAAAAGTACCTAACAATTTCAAGCTTGAAGCAACAATCTCGAACTTAAATATGTACTTACCATAGTCCATGCTACTTTTTACAAACTCCAAGTGCGAATACATACATCAAAAAAAAAAAAAAAAATGGCAGCTCAGTTATCACGGTTGGGGCATTTGCGTCGAGGATCGCTTTTGCGAAGAGGCGACAGTTATAAGTGGAACGACATCGAATACAACACTGACACCAGGCCCGGACCCAGCGGAAAAGTTACCGAGAAAAACTCGGTGGGCCGGTACGTGTGCGGGCCGGTGAAGAAAAATTTGGGCCGCTTTGATTTTTAAAATTTTAACAAAAAAAACTAAAGGAATGAGGAAGTTGCATCCAGAAAAATACACGCTGACTGAAATCAGTCATAATCAATAAGTTGATTCAACTTTGAATCACAAAAAGATCAGATGTATTTCTCAGATACCTACCTATGTATGCTCCGGCTATTTTGTTTCCCTTCACTTGGAATAAATAGGCACTCCTAATATACATTCATATAAGGCTCAAGGGCGGCGCGATGGTGGGGGTTGGGGGAGTAATTTCCCCAGCCAAGTTCCAGGCAACAAATTTGAAAAAATTTCGAAAATTCGGCAAATCGTGGAGATCTTGTCAAATTTATACACGGAACTAAATCATGATATTTTGGTATTTTTTGATGGGATTGCTTACTCCCTTAGGTAAATCAAAAATTTTCAAAAACTTCGGCCTCGCTCGGCCTTATTGACTTTTTCCTATCATAATTTTAAGATTAGCCAGATGCTAGCAAAGTGATTTTTTTCATATTTTTTTTCAAAGTTATAAAACTAATTTTAATTACTTGATTTTTCCCTCTTAAAACTAATTTTCGATGTTTGGAAATCCAATTTTTTTAAAAGCTTTGGCCTCGCTGCGCTCGGTCCAATTGTATTTTTCTTTCAATAATTTTGAAGTAAAAATGGCCCATTTTTATTCAAGTTTATTACTTAATCTGAAGCATCGTATTTTTCCACTTTCAATGTGAGCTCTTCTAAACTTTTCTCTCCTCGCTTCGCTCGGAACTGGAACTATTTCAGAATTTTATAGGTTTTAATGAAATTTTTGAGAGAAAAATTTTCAGGCGTGAGCAAAATTGAAAATTGATTGAATGAGGTATAATCAATTGATCAGGCCTGTCAAGCTTGATACCTTTCAATTTTTTGTCAAGTTGCAATTGTTCAAAAAGTTTTCTGCTTTTTTGGAGAACAAGACGTGGTGTGGAGGTGTCCATTCCCCGAAAAACCTAGAATAGTCTGAATATTAAGAACTTTTCATTGGAATTTTCTAAACAAATCCAAAAAAAGAAGAAATCATCTGCAAATATTTTTTTTCCTGTTTTATAATGAATTCTTGGAAAAAATTTCGCCTTCGCATTGCTCGGGCTAAATTCTCAAGTTAATATCATCATAATGCTTCAGACTTTTTTGTGAATTTTTATCCTCAACCCACAAGAAGTTATCGAGGAGCGCTGGTTTTTTTGAATGGCTAAAGGAAAAAAAATCACAAATTGTAGTTAATTTTTTTTATTCTAGAACAAAATCTAATCGACTGATTAACAACTTTTTTAAAAATCGTGCGTGGAAAAATTTTTATTTTGTCAAATATTAGTCGAAAAAAGTTTCATTTTCACTCTCGAGATTTCTGTCAAAGTTTTGCATCGGATGAAACCAACCTCTATTTCTTCTTTCTAAAAATGTGAACACGGTATACTTGAACATGTAGCAAAAATACCTAATTCAAAAATTTTTTGTAGTCAAAAAAACAAAAAATTGAAAAAAAAAATCCCATATACCTACTTCCAAACACTTGAAAACATTTTTAAAATTAATTTAAGTTACTTCTAATTTAAAATTTTAGAAAAAACATACCTACGCCTTTTTAAAGCAGAAATTGCAATTTTTTCTAAAATTTTCTCTAAATTTTTGGCCCTTGCTTTGCTCGGGCAATATTATGCTTCGTGTTTTATAAATTTAATAAGTGGCTTGTCAGGGCTCTAGCACTTGAATAATTATGATCCAACACCTCTACCTACGCTTCATAAATTTCAGTGCTTTCTCAATTTAACAACGAAAAAAAATTTCAAGTTTAGTGCTCCAAGCCCAATGGCGTCCGAAAGTATAGTACGAGGGGTAATTGCAAAACACCCTTTCACAATAATTACATCAGATGAAAGATTTTCAAAGCAATGAAGCAATGAAAAAAACGTCCTTTTGAGACATTAAATATCCAATTTTTTCAAAGCTTCGCCCTCGCTTCGCTCGGGAATGAATAAAATTCGCACTTTTTTTAAAAAAGAATTGAATATAAACAACGGTTTAAGGTAGAATTACGAAAAAAAAGGGGTTTTGCCCTCTCCCTCCAAAAATGGGCCGGTGCGTACTAATGTGGGCCGGTAAAAATGGGATTTCTCGGTGGGCCGCTAAATTTTTCTAATTTCGGGTCCGGCCCTGACTGACACCGATCTTGGCAATCAACGCATCAGTGTCATTCTTTGCGGTACAAAATACAAATCAACTCTGATCCAATTTTTGGTGATTTTTGGAATTTTTCAATTTTTCATCGAGATTTTTTCAGCATATCCACCTATCGATTGACTTTGGAGCCGTGTAATTTTGCAAAATCAATCCTAGTTTCTGAATCTCTCTTAAGTATTTTAAAACAATACGAACTGTGTGCTGAAGTTGAAGTACCTAGGTACATAGAATGTGATGAGCTGTAGCCTGTCCATAGGATGTCGGAAGTGAAGACAGAGGTGTCATGACTGAGTTGGGAATGGGATTGACTACCTACATACGTATCTACCGGGTGCTTCATTAATTCTGACTCCTCCCTCCCTCCCCCAATACTTCATGCGTTGAAATTGTAAGTTAGCAATGCTTTGTATTTTATTGTTTATAATAGGTTATAATGGAACAAAATATTACCAACTTACGATTTTCAACACAAAAAGTATGGGGGGGGGAGGGAGGGGGAATCGAGCACCCGCAGAATTTGATGGCGGAATATCGCGGCCAAAATTTGGTACAGCTGTGGTAATCCGCAGCCGCGTGCGACTACGTGGAATATTTTGTATTAGGTAATATGTTTTGTTAAAATGAAGGTTTTTTGGTAGGTACGTATAAGTAATTAGGTCTATACTGCAGATGAAAAATTAAACGTAAGTATCTATTGCCCAATTATTACCTGCCTATCGCGTATCTGATAGAAAATAGGTAGGTAAGTACCTATTCTGTACTGGATAATCCTCCCGACAAATATCCAGCCAACTAACTCGCAATAATAGGTACCTAACATACGTAATTACCTACGTGCCTACGTGTTTCTATGTTTTGTAGAACCGCCGTGTCCGAAATATTGTTCAAAGTCAGACCAAACCCGCAAAATCTGAACGCTTCAGAGTTGGCCAAGAGAATCGGCAAGTAACTTACCGCGTATTATAATGTACTTAGTAGAAGTAGATATTAGTAGGTATGTAATATGTATGTATAGGTACGTATAGTAAGTATACCAATGTACGTAGGTAACAAAGTACCTATTACGCGTACGCAGGTGGATGCTTGTTTTATATTGAAAAAGCTTGCTGCCGCCGTTCTAGGCTCTGCAAATTGATGAGAGTGAACTGAAGAAAACAAACACCTAGATGCGTAATGCGCAACTACCGGGAGGGAGGGAGTGAGTGAGTATTGAGTAAGTTTGGTTCCTCCTGCTTTGGTTTCAGAACTTTCAAAAAAGTGCCTCCGGCTCTAGCTTCGGTGACGAAATTTCTTAAAAAGTGACTCCGACTTCGGATCCGCTCCGGATTCGCGGTTTAGATTATTCGTATTTTCTCCCCTCGCATCGCATCGATTTGATTTACGGCGCGTGGCATTCTGAGAAATGAAATTTCCCTGAGAATGCAAAAAAGAAAACCACTGTCGCGTCATGTCAGTGAAAAAAAAAAACACGCCGTTTTTTATACTTACGATCAATCGGAGAAATCTAAGGTGCCAAAAAAAAACAAAACAAAAAAAAACACGAATAAAAAAGAACCGCTCGGCGCGAGAAAGGCGAATTCGAAAAGTTGAAAATTCTCGAAAACAGAGAACGGGTCGAGATACCTTCAACGTCGCTTGCGAAATGCCTAATCGCAATTTGTTTTTTGTTTTTTCGCCATTTTAACAGATTTGTTAAGAAGCAGAATCAAAAATGATTTGAAAATCGACATTACCTCAGTTGGTATCGGCGACAAGGTGAGAAACGCTTCTACTATAGCGCGTTGCTTGTACATATTTGTATGTAGGTGTAGGTATAAGGTAAGCACATGTACGTAGCTACGTACATATGTATTACATAGGTAACTGTAGCTGGGTATCGTATTGGCGCCGCGCCGGCACCGCGCCGGGTCGTTGTAAGTATCGCTTACGTCTTCGTGTTCGCATATCCACATACGAACATGCTATATGCAAAGGGTGGTAAGTACCATTTAGTATTTTCTGAGATGATCGCATTTCAAGTTTTGTAAACGGTACACTTTTGCCGGATGGGTTGCAAATATCTCATGAAAATGAAGACAAAACTGTTGTCTTCATTTTCATGAGATATTTGCAACCCATCCGGCAAAAGTGTACCGTTTACAAAACTTGAAATGCGATCATCTCAGAAAATACTAAATGGTACTTACCACCCTTTGCATATAGCATGTTCATTATTTATTACATTGAGCAGGTAGTAGGTAGCTAGGTGCCTAGGTACCTCAGAGCCGACCAATAAATTTTTTTCACGCGCGACAAACAAACAAACAATCGCCGGCGCGGCGGTGAAAATTGAAGACCAGTTTTTTTTTTTTTTTTTAAATTAAATGAACGATTAAAAAATGTAATTTTTCTCCTATGTATTTTTCCGCATGTAGCATTGCCAACTCTGCCACATGTGCTTAGCACTTGCTATGCTATGCACAATTGCACAATAAAGTGTCCCTTATTTATACTTGGTGGAAAATTTTTTTTTGAATTTTTGTCGGTACCCCCTCTGATTTGGGTCCACTCCATGAGAAAATAACACAAAAATTTTTCAACCCGATTGATGCATGTTAACCCGTGCCTCGGAGCCCATTTCGAAAAATTGAGTTGACGGAGCGCGCCCGAGCTCATATTTCTCCACTACCGGCAGCGGCACGCGGCAACGAAACGTTAAAATTACCCCTACAGACTCGGCAGTTTAAAACCGACGCCGAAGGCGTCTAAATTAAGGTAGAGCATTCGGGTTTGCGGCATTCGATTCCTTATAAAATTTCGAATGGTACAGTATTTGTTTCAAATTTTTGCGCCCCCCCCCCCCGGGGAAAGCGCGAGGATATGAAAAAGTGTGATTGAAAATAACTTACCAACAAAATTGATGCAGAATACATATTTCAAACAGATTTTTCTAAGGAAAAAAAATTCCAGGAGGTATTCAGAGGTTCTGAATCCGTTTCTGAGGTCATTTTGACTTCAAACTACATTCATGACCCAAAATGGGCCCATATGAGAAGGAGGTAGGGAGGGGTCAAATTGAAAATTTTCCATAATTATCAAGTGTGGTATCAAAATCAAAGTTTGTTTTATCCCTGGATTCCATTTCAAATGTCATTTCATCGAAAAACACAAAATGAAACCATAAAGGAAGGTCGTAAAGAGCTGCAAATTGAAAATTTTTCACAATCATATTTATTTCCAGGTTTTCGATGAAATAACCTCGGAAGTGGAATCCACGGATTAAAGAACCTTGATTTTGATACCACACTCGATTATTGGGGAAAAAATTGGGGTTTAACCCTCCCCACCATCTCCCCATGGACCCATTTTGGGTCGTTATGTCGGAAACGAATTATCCGGGTTAAAAAAAACATAAATTTCGATACCACACTCGATAGGTAATTATGGAAAATTTTCAATTTGACTCCTCCCCACACCCTCCTCATATGAGCCCATTTTGGGTCATGAATGTAGTTTGAAGTCAAAGTGACCTCAGAAACGGATTCAGAACCTTTGAATACCTCCTGGATTTTTTTCCCTTCGAAAAGTCTGTTTGAAATATTCTGCATCAATTTTGTTGGTTTGTCATTTTAAATCACACTTTTTAATATCCTCGCACTTTTCCCCCCGGGAGCGCAAAAAATTTGAAAAAAAAATATCGTATGATTCAAAATTTTATATTTAATCGAATGCCGCAAACCCGAACGCTCTATTTTAATTTGGATCAGTTTTAAGCCGCCGAATCAGTAGGGGTAATTTTAGCGTTTCGTTGCCGCGTGCCGCTGCCGGTAGTGGACAAAAATACTCGTATGAGCTCGGGCGCGCTCCGTCAACTCAATTTTTCGAAATGGGCTCCGAGGCACGGCTTAACATGCATCAATCGGGCTGAAAATTTTTGTGTGTTATTTACTCATGGAGTGGAACCAAACTAGGGGAGGGGGGGTCCAGTCAAAAAATTGATAAAAAATTTCAAGGGACATCCTAATGCACAAGTATACCTATACCTATCTTTGGTATATTACCTATATACCTAATGCCTTGTTTTTTTACGCGTACGTAAGTATTGAAAGTCCACCCCACCCATCAGGCAAATAAGAATAAGAATAAGATGACGAACCAACAAATAACCGAATCGTTTGTGTACGCGTACGAACGACGCGACGCGAAGTATTAGGTATTTGCAATACATATACATAATACCTATGTAGATGGTAGGTCTAGGTACCGTATAGGTTCTACCACTAAATAAAGGTTACTACATACTAGGTACCTATGTTTACATATAGATAATCTGAGAGTGCGAGTACGACAATAGATACTTAATAGGTGCATGGTGTATGGTGCATTACCCGCATATGTAATGTATAGGTATGTCGGTAGGTCCATAGGTAGGTAATAGCTGTAGTACGTATGTAGGTAGTAGGTAGTAGGTACTTTGCTGAATTGCTGTATGACGTATGGAAAGTGCGAAAGCGAATACGCGAATGCGGGCAGATATTTAAGGTACCTAGATGTACAGTACCTAACCTACTACCTAGGTACATCTACATATAGGTATACTTTGGGTGTTTCGGTACATGGGCGGGCGGGGCGTGGGCTCGATTTGGCCATCTGCGTAATTAGATACCCACGCTTTATACTTACGTAGGTCTAGTCTAGGTACCTACTACCTAGTACCTAGTACCTAGTACCTAGTACCTACTCGTACATACTTACAGTATGTATCCGCCGTGTATCACGTACGTACCTGTATGTATGTAGATGTACATTGTACAGCTGCAAGCGAAGGTAGGGAACTAGGGATAATTTATTTATGTACACACGTAGTACGTACCCAAGGCGTGGTGCGTATCGCGCGTTATGTAGGTATAGGTTTTTTTTTGCTACGCGTCGGTCGCCTCACGTCATAGGAGGGGTTGAGAGGGGGAAGGAGGGGAAGGGGGAAGGAGGAAGGGGGTACGTGTACCTGTACATGACGCGCCGCGTATTTACATTTACCTGCACCTGCGCTACGTAGGTAAATGTAAATGTGTTTACATTAGGCAGACGACGCGACGTCGGCGCGACGAGCCGAGGCTACCTACCTATACCTAACCTACGTACGCTTACTTGTAGCGTAACTGCCTAGCTCAAGCTACCTAATACAGTGCATCCGTTCCTATAGTAGATAAACGAGTACCTAGCTACCTACATACCTATACCTATAGGTATTAGGTCCCGGTACCTACATACTACATATGTACGTAATGTATTACCTACAGGAGGGCAGGGTACCAAGTACGCGCATACCTAGACCTACTACGAGAATGGTGGGTGGTGGGTGGTACGCGCGTCGCGTCGCGTCACCCAGCCTAGTAATATGTACATACGTAGACGTACCTGTAATTAGCGGCGCGGCGCGGCGCGGCGTTAGCAGCGCATACCAATATAGTACATACATATTTAGGTACCTACCATAAAACAATAACTAGCGTAGGTACGTACGAGTACAAGTACAAATATAGGTAGCTACAGCTAGTACCTAGAAAATGATAAGAATTATGTGGACGTTGACGCCGTTGTCGTTTTGGTTTTCGTTGTCGTTTCCGTTTCCTCGACAGGATAAGTTGCCGACGGCCACGCGTTTATCTCACGCCGACGATAGTCTGCACATGCTGACCTTTATCGTATGCGGCGTAATCGGAGCGGTACTCGTATCGGCGGTGGCGCTCTACTGCACCAAGAAACAGTCCGGCTTGAAAGACAAACTGCGTAAAATCGTACCGTCCGACAAGGATTTCGGTAAAGATTACCAAGTAAGTGGCGTTTCCGCACCCATTCCTCATTCTATCTATCTAGTATGTACTCGTGTAACGTGTACTGTATATACGAGTATGTAGGTACCTACTTGTACCTACTGTACTTACCTAGTACCTAGTACCTACTCGTAGTAGGTACGCTAAATGCGAATACCGCACCGTACGTATACGTATAGGTTTAGGTAGGTAGGTAGGTAGGTAGGTAGGTAGGTACCTAGCTGTCCGGTTTCCGTTTCCGTTTCCGTTTCCGTTTCCGTACGTTAATTAATTACCGCGATTCAATCGGTGAATTTTTTTTTCACTGATTCAATACTTGATGAAAATTCGCCGATTTGAATCGGTAAATTTTTACTGATTTCAATCAGTCAACGAATTTTCACTGATTCAACAATCAAAATTCACTAGATACTTATTTGAATCAGTAATTTTTCACTGATTGGCGGTAAAATGACGCTGATTAACTGGGGAATCAGTGACTCGACTTTCTCTATTTCATCAGTCAATTAAGGCATTTTTGACTGATTCAAATTAAGAGAGTAGACAACAAAAACCACTTCTGATTCCTAAATTTTGATGCCTTTAAACAGCGGCGATAGCGTCGCGTCAAAGGATTTTTTTTAAGGAAGAGTACAAAATTGAAATTAAAACTTGAAATACTTACCAGAAGAATTTTTAGAGAAGAAGGAAAAAACCAACATTCTTTCATTTCGTCACCTAAATTAATGCATAGAATTGTAATTTTGTTCATGCCCGAGCGAAGCGAGGGCAAAGCTTTTAAAAAATCGAGTTTTTAATGCCCACAAATAATTTTTTTCATTATTTATCCCTATCTATTGTGATGAGGGGGAGGGGGTGCAAACGGTGCAAATAAAACTTTTCGTTACTTGGGAGTAAAACGCTACTTTACTCCCTCTCGCGAATTGCTCGAGTGCTTAAATTCGCGTTTTTCTCCCTCTATAACGAAAAATATCGTATGCAACTCGGGAGTAAAATGATTTTCGACAATTTTGATTCATTTCCCTCGCTTCGCTCGGGCAATAAACCTCAAAATTCGTCAAAAAATCATTTTACTCCCTTGTCGCATAATATACTATTGTATCCCCATCAGGATTTTAGGAGGTAGGTACAATGTACTGCTTGAACCCCACTTCCTGACGTCATGTCACGAGCAATCCGCATATGGTCAAAATCAAAAAGCTTAAAATTTGAGATTTTCAATGAATTTTCGTCAAAGATGATTTGTTTTTTTTTTCTCGTGCAATTCAATTCGTTGCCTTCAAAGAACCAACTGATATTTACTGCTTCATTTTCCAATTTTGGACTTTTTTTTCACGAAAAGGGCGAATTTTAAAAATTTTGCCTCCTACACCTAGTAGACAAAGTATTTCTGGTCAAAATCATGCTGTGATGGAAATGTGAAGAAATTCATCTCGAGAATTTTTAAAGGGCCGAAACATTTTAAATGAGATCCTGATTGAAATTTTAAGCACATGGAATGAGATTACCAAACGGTTGAATGCTATGGAGGTAGCATTTCACATAGTATTTGATTATTCACCTGACCGCGGTAAAATAAAGGTGGCTTTGACAAATTTTTCGGTGGGGGGGGGGGGAATGAATAATGTTCCAGGCGGGCATTGTCCCCCGGCCCCCGTAGCTACGAGCTACGGGCCTGAAGCATACCTATAGGTAATGCCGAACGCCGAAAGCGCATCATGCGTGACGGACAACGGACAACGGACAACGGACAACGGACAGCAAACAGCGGACGGTGCAATTGGCGACGTCGTCGCGTCGCGTCGTGTCGTGTCGATGAAAAATTAATACTCAACTCGAATTATTCGAGTTTGTTACGGGACAGGATCTATGTCGAACGAAAATGACCCGTAAATCGTCTCAAGAAATCGCGTCAACGGCCGTCGCTGCTGCCGCAGCCGCCGCTAGCGGCGGCGGCGGTCAACGCATCACCAGCTTATCAAGAGAATCCGATAACAGTCCATCGTCCAGATCCAGCACGTCGTCTTGGTAAGTACCTAGCTACCTACCTAACCTTCTACCTAGTCAAACAAATACCTCTATGTAAGTACGTCTACGTATACCTAGACCTACGTACTCTACGTAGACATACCAAAATACTTACTCAACGAACACCAACGTTTACACAATACCTAGACCTACCCACTGTCCGATGCCTACCCGGCTACCACCGACAGCGACACCGACCGGTACTTATAGTCTACGCGCTGCGTTTAGCATACCGCTACCACCAAGTACCACAGATGAAACGTGAAACGATTACCTAGCTACATATATGTAGGTAGGCAAATATTCGATACTCTGTCATATCCATATCGATTGCGTTTACAAAAAATACTCGTACTTGATCGAAAATGATGGAGTACCTATGTAGACTTACCTAATAATCGATTCCGCAAAATTTCAGTAACTATTCTTGATTGGCCAGAGATATGTAATGTACTTGACGTCGCGTCGCGTCGGAGACTCCAATTGAGTACCTACATATACCTAAGTGCATACTGCATACCTATGTTGCTATTTTACGAGTATAATCGCAAAATAAGAATTAAAATCGTACCTAGGTAATCGTTTCATTTCTCTATCTGTCTATCTATCTATCTACCTACCTACCTACCTACCTATCTCTCTATCTAGCAGCCATTTTACGTACGACCGTTTATTCTACTCGTATAGGAGTGAAGAACCAATGACGAACATGGACATTACCACCGGTCACATGGTCTTGGCGTACATGGAAGATCATCTCAACAATAAAGCCAGACTGGATACGGAATGGGCCGCGTTGTGCGCTTACGACGCCGATCCGTGCTCGGTAGCCATCGCCCAACTGGTGAGACGCTCGACTTATTACCTACTCGTCTGCGTCTACTTAACCCACCCCTACCTGCCGACTGCCGATAGTACATAACATTCATACATTTATGTGTTACCTATCGGTTTTTTTTGTTTTGTTTTTTTAGAAAGAAAATATACGCAAGAACCGATACGTAAACGCGTTACCGTACGATCACGCCAGGGTCATACTAAACGCCTTATCCAACGTGAACGGATCCGATTACATAAATGCGTCCACCATCGTAAGATTTATGTTTTTTTTTTTAGGTGGGAAGGGGGCACCGCCCAATTTTGGTGCCTCCGCCTTATGCTTGCGCTTGCGCGACCATACGGGGTACCAATTTGGGTACACCTGCGTACGTTTGCGACCCACTAATTCTAAAAGTGTCCGAGTGCCATTTTTTTTTCGAAATTGAGTTTTTTACGTACAATTTTGTGTTTTCTGAATCAAGCTGCGTCGATTAAAATTCAAAAAACACAAATTAAATAATTCAGAACTGACAAAAATGAGATTGAAATTTACCAAGTCCATAAGCGCAATAGAAATTACGTTACGTTTTTTATCTTTCCTGTAGAAAAAAAAAATCAAATTAGCACTAGCAAACTTTTAGAAATTAGTGGCTCGTCTACCTACCTTATTGTATTTGGCTACCTATTTCATTTTTCGCAGACCGACCATGATCCTCGAAATGCGGCGTACATCGCCACCCAAGGCCCGCTAGAAAATACGGTCGATGATTTTTGGCAAATGATTTGGGAACAAGGCTGCGTCGTGATCGTCATGTTAACGCGACTCGTCGAAAACGACACCTCCATGTGTTACCGATACTGGCCGATGGACGGATCGCATTTGTACGATATTTACGAGGTACCATACATAACATACCTACCCGTGTGTACCAACTACCTACTTGCAATATTACGTAGAAATTATTATTCTTTTCTTCTTTTCTACTAAAGCAGTCGCGCATTCGGGAGGGGGGTAAAGGGCTCAGCCCCCCCCCTCCCTCCAAATTTCCTTAAGCTCGGAAAAAAAATTTTTTAATGGCAAAAATTTTTTTTAAAGTACATTTTTCTGGTTTTTCAAAGAATATTTTTTCAAAAATTTTCCGCCCTCGCTTCGCTCGGGCAGTATTTCAAACTTTTCATATTAAAAATTGATAATTTTTGACCAATGTGTCAGTAAAAAATCATCGATTCCTCAATAAATTCCCACTTTGCCAGAAAAAGTTGATGATTTTTGACTGAAAAATCAGTAAAAAAATATGATTAATTAGAAATTTGACCCTCTCCTCCGATTTTTCTCAAATTCTCAGCCCCTCCCTTGATTAATTTCTGGATGCACCACTGTACTTACGTGAAGGTACCTACCAAATACTTGAAGAATACCTTCCACATAGTCTATACGAGATAGGTAGCTGTAACGCGATTCCACCTTTCGGTGTCGATCATTAGGTAGGTAGGTAGTAGGTAGGCAGGCAGGAAGGAATGAATCTGTTTTACGATTACATATGTATCGATATGTACCTATTGTTTGTACCCGAATTCAGGTACACCTCGTCAGCGAGCATATTTGGTGCGACGATTTTTTGGTACGTAGTTTCTATTTGAAAAACGTCAAAACAACTGAAACTAGAACGGTGACGCAGTTTCACTTTTTAACATGGCCCGAAGGCGGTATTCCGTCCGCTACCAAACCATTGCTGGAGTTTCGCAGGTATGTTTGTAGTTGTTGCAATCGTTTTGTAAATTTATATACTAGATATCCTATCCATCATCTAGCTACTTCCTATATGTAGGTAAGCGCCTATATGTACAGTACACTACACCACTCGCTCGTGTCTACATCTGCAATTATTCTACATACCCAAGTGCACCTATATACCTAGGTATCCGGGTAAAAGAATTTGCGACGAGCAGAGAAAATTTCACACTGTCGTCGCGTCCTTTGGTATGGTACCCAGAGGCGTGACGACCGGGGGGGCGGGGGTGGTGGTGTCACACCCCCCTCCAGACCATCTCAAAGTTGCAAAAATTTGGGAAAATGTGAGAGAGTTCCCAACTTTGGGTTTGGAAAGTTGGAAAAATTGGGAAAATCTCAGAATATATCAAAACAATTTTCGCCCCCGCTTCGTTCGGGCTCAGTAAGTCATTTTGCACAATTCATTTTCAAAATGATAAGCACGTAGTATAAATCCCCATCCCTGTAGCCCAAACAAATGACTATTTTCAAATGAAGAAAAAAACGCCCTTTTCATTTACTTACTTAGCTATCAGGAAGCTTCATGACAATCACAATCGTAAATGGGATTTTCGAACATTTTTTGGTTTTTCTGGAAGGAGGAGAGGTAAGTAGAGAGAAAAAAGCACGAATTTTAATATCTTAAAGAAATTTCAAGTTTTGAAAGCTACGTTTTCTTCAAAAAATTTCGTACTCGCTTTGCTCGGACTTGATAAATTTTCCCACATTCATTTCAAACGGATTTTTCGAAAATTGTTCGATTTTTTTTTTAGAAGAGTGTTGTCATTAATGTATTTTAGGTTAGATGACAAAAAAGTAGACAGCTCACAAACAAGCTAGAGTAATCTTTGTTCAGAAAATTTCCATTTTTCAAAAATGAGTCAGCAAATTTCTCCTTCTTTTCATAATCACTGAAACATTTCCGAGAAGTTGAAAATTTTTACTTTTTTTTGGGGGGGGGGGGTGTAGGAAAAATAGTTGGGAATTTTTCGGGAAATTTGTTGGGAAAATTTGAGGTACCCCCCCCCCTCCCCCCGGACACATCACTTCGCCATGCCACTGATGGTACCTACATAATGTATGTATGTACCTAGTTTAATTGTTTTTGTTTTTTCTTAAACGAAAACATGAAAACGGTCTCTCAAACAGTGTCGCGCTCCTCCAACCGAAAACAAGACTGGCGATGAGCCGTGTGGCTTCAAAGATGAGTCGAAAAGCGTGCCTTTTTTTCTTTGGTTTTTTTTTCGAAATTTAGTCCTTTTCAAAGTACGTACTCTTACCCTGGCGTTAGCCCTGTCGCGTCCCCAATTGCGTTGAAAAATTCGAAACAAAGTTGCACCGTCTCTCTCGTCGATTTTCTTTAAAATCCAGCATACACACGTGTTGTGGCGTAGCCAAAGGGGAGGGTCCAAGGGGTCCGGACCGCCCGCCCTCCTAAAGATCAAAAATTGACGTGGAAAAATGCCTTTTTAGGACATTAAAAATCAAATTTTCTCAAAGCTTCGCTCGGGCATAAAGAACATCTCGATTGCTTAATTAATGGTTTACATTTACAATGATTACCTATCTAGGCGAAAAAAGCTCCAAAATCTCCAAAACCACTTTATACCCTCCCAAGGAAAGCTTCTGACACTATTGTTCGAAGTTTCTGGTTATTATTTTCGTTTTTTAAGGTCAAAATGATTAGTTTAAAAGTTGTTTGTTCCAAAATTACACCCTTATTGAAGTTTTTTTTCTAAATATTTTATGCAAATTTTATAAGAACTTAATAACATCCGCGTGTACTTAATTGCGATTTTCTGATAGATTTACGAATGAAAATGTTTCAAATTATGAATTTACCTACTAACCTCATAGTGTATTTTTTAGGAGGTGGAGGTAAGGGGGAATGGTAAAAGGTGACCTAAAAATTTCTCAAAAAAATCGAAAGTTCAGACCCCCTCCCCCCCCCCATGAGAAATTTCTGGCTACGCCATGTACCTAGTTACCTACCCACCGTGAACCCATTTATACCGGAATAGGTACATAAGTAGGAATATGTACCTATTATAACCTATAACGAGTAATGACGTTCAAATTTTATTGTTTTTCAGAAAAGTTAATAAATCATTCAGGGGACGTTCTTGCCCGATCGTTGTTCACTGCAGGTAAGCACTACCTACCTATACTTACCTAGGTATACCTAATACCTGCCTTATGTATGTCCAGATTAGGTACTAGCCGTTTAACCCGTCCGTTCCGGACGGGCTACCGTGACCTTCTTTTGAAATCGTAGATTCCTTTTTGAAAAACAACCATAATGCATCACTTCTTAAACATAGAAAATCGCTTAGATTGGTACCCGGAACTGTGTCATAAATCCATCAAAATTTCAAATAAAATATCTCGTTAGATTCGAGCTTGAAACTTTGACAAAAATCTACGAAAATTCAAAATGGATCATACCATTAGATTTGTGCCCATAATTCTGGAAAAAATTGTATCACAATTCCAAGCCGAGTAACACATTATATTCGTGCCCGTAACTTTGGCAAAAATTTGCCACATGTTCAAACGTTTTTCATTTGTGGTGAAATACATGGATAATTATTATCCATAAAATTAACCACAGTTTTATGGGTTTCTCCGAACTGTAGAATTGGTAATTTTTTTGGATAATTCCTATCCACAAAATTTGCCACGTGTTGAAACCTTTTACATTTGTGATGAAATGCGTGGATAATTACGTATTAATATCCATAAAATTAACCACAGTTTTGTGGGTTTCTCCGAACTCTTGAATGGGTAATGTTAATGGAAAATTCCAATCCACAAAATTAGCCACATATTCAAACCGTTTACATTTTTTGTGGTCAAATGCATGGATAATTATTATCCGTAAAATTTACCACAATTTTATGGGTTTCTCCCAACTCTAGAACTGGTACTTTTGATGGGATATAGATAGATAGAAGAAGATAGGTACTAACGTAAGATGATTTAACCCTTCATCGAACCGGTGCGGTGTGAATAGCGGGGAGGGGAGGGGGGTTGTCCTACTTTAATCGGCCCAGTAAAGAAGTGCTCGACACTTTGGTGTCGGTACCTGCGCCTATAGTGATACTTATTACTTACCTACCCGTTACCAAGACGCATTGCATTTCATGAATCGCGGCGCGGCGGCTACTTTTCACCTACGCCACGCCTACGTATACCTACAATATACTTACATAGGTACGTAGGCGTAGACGTAGCTACGAGTACGAAATAGGTTAGGTACCTACGTAGGTATTTTATTTCCCACAAGTTGAGCTCGATTTTAATTGGTTGGTTTTTGATGGTTTTTGTAGCGACGGCGTCGGACGCACCGGTTCCTACTTACTGCTCGATATGGTGTTGAATCGTATATCGAAAGGAGCAAAAGAAATCGACATAGCGGCGACGCTGGAGCATATTCGAGATCAGCGGGCTGGAGCCGTGTGCACGAAACAGCAATTCCAATTCGTTTTGTCCGCCGTCGCCGAAGAAGTGCAGGCCGCGTTGAGAGCGCTACCTCAGCAGCAGTCGACTCAGCAAGACCAGTCGACGATGGACGCCGCCGTAGGTACGGCTGCGTCGATACCCACAGGGCTGGCGACGGATGCGACGGCGACGGCGACGCCTCCGGCTACCCGAGACGCAGCCGCGACTATTCAGACGGCGCCCGCAACTGAAGACGCCAAAAGCGAAAAAGCGTGCGAATTCGCCGACGGCGACGGCCAGTCTCGTAAAAAGCTGTCGAAATAACTCCTTCTCTTCCTGCACCCGTTACCGCGCTACCTTCGGCGGTGGTTAGCGCGTATAAGGGTAACTTCTCTCCACCCACCCACCCATCCTTACATCTATCCACTAACTACCTACCTACCTACCTATCAGTCTATCTATTTACATACGTACGTACGCGCCTAAACCTATGAGTATGAACCCACCTTTCTCTTGAAAATACAAAGAAAAGAGGAGAAAAAAACCTCGCCTATACCTACCTACGTGACCTACCCGCCTTGGACGGAATACCACGCCGTACGCAAGTTACCAACCTTCTTTTTCTTTTTTTTGAGACAAACAATTTATCGGAAAATATAGGGATACAATGTTTCAATATTCACACCATTCATTTACATACCTGACCTACCTACCTACCTACCTACCTACCTAGGCTACGACACGTTACCCTTACCCTTTACCCTTACCAGCACTCGGTTGTGTAGACTCGCGTGCGCATGATGTAAAGTAGGTAGGTAGGTAGGTAGGTACAACTACACACGTACATGCATAATACCTACACATGTACCATACTTGTCTGTATCGAAGTATGCCTGCTGTCGAATCGCTGAAACGTACCCAGCTAGCCAGGTATTATCAATCAATCAATCAATCAATCAATCAATCAATCTACGTATGTTTAGGTAGATATCTTATCAATTTATCCATCTACCTGATAAGAAACAAACAATAATCTACCTGCCAACCTGTCTACCTACCAAAGTAGTGAATTCGGTATTTAATAGGTACATGGTGGTCCACAGTCCACAGTCCACAGTCCACAATCCACAATCGCGTTGTACCGAATGTACCTAGCTACCTACTACCTACTACCTATTATGATATGGTACCTACGTAAACGTTTGCGTAGGTAGGTAGGTAGACGTAGAGTGCGTCGTGCACACGACGCGACGCGACGCGAGTCGAGCCGAGTCGAGTCGACGATATAAGCACGCTCAAGTACCACATATCTACGTACTTATTCGTATCTTATCAATACGAGTACCCCAGCTACCTAACAATCACACAACTACCGAGTAGACACCTAGTATGTAATGTATGTATCTGTTGAAAAATACAGAGCAGCGCTCGCGATTTACGGTGCTGTTTCTATACGGGCTCGCTCGTACCTATGCTCACTGTTACCAATACCAAGGTAATATGTCTGCAATAACCTCGCATAAATTAAAAATGATTGGATGATTAGGTAGGTAGGTAGGTAGGTAGGTACTATACGCTCCAAATAAAGAGTTGGTAGGTACCTATTTGGATACCGTATGTAGTAGGTACTTTTATGTAGGTACTTACCTACTCGTTGGTAATGCGGTTCCCGATGCGTGTGTGTGTGTGTGTGTGTGTGTGTGTGTTTGTGCGTGCGGTAAGGCGACCCACGGCTACATTACCTAGTATGTAGGTAGGTATGTAATGTACCATAGGTAGGTAAGTAAGTAAGTAAGTAAGTACATATAATGTATTGTGCATGTTCAATGTTCATTATAGGCGACAGGTACGTGTACGTCGTACGTTTTCATAGTCGTACTGTACTGTATGTAATATAAAATGTACCGTTGCGTCCTCTTCCTACCTTACCTCTTTCTTTCTCTCCCTTTCATGAATCCCACTCCGAACCCGCCGCACCGCGTCCTAAATAATGTATTACCTACCTACCTACCTACCTACCTACCTACCTACCTATTTGCATACAAGCATGTGTAAGCTACTTTCTTACCTATAAAATAGGCGATTTGATCGGAATTTTGAAAATTTTGATTTAAAAATTTCATCTTGAGTTACCTACCTGACAGCTCAGTTGAACGTTGTACTTTGAAATACCCGCGAACCAGATTTCGTCTCCGCCGCTCTGCTCATCAGGCAGATATGTAGGTTCCTATTTCTACCGTACCGTACCGTACCGTACCGTACCGATCAACCGGGATTATGTGGCTCGACTGGTGACGCGTGACGCGGCCGCGAGTATTTCATTTTATACCTACCCAACATAGTATACCTACGTACGTACCTACGTACGTACCTACATATATACCTATACATCGTATATTGTTGTTGCGCAAGTTTCTTCATCGAGTCCACGAACTATGGTGACGTGTTTTGTTGGTTTGTTTGTTTGTTTGTTTGTTTATCCATCAGTCATTCAGTCCATCGCTACATTGTAAGTAGGTACCTAATACCTATGTATGTAGGTATTTGTACCCAACTACCGATGCCCATGTTGGCAAGCGTTATCCAGCATTCTTGCTACCTAGCTACCTACTCCTACGTATGTAGATGTACTTTCCGCTGACACAGCAACGTCAGTACAATACCGTACGTGAACGTGATACAGATACATACGAGTTGGTATAGCTGTAGGTAGTAGGTACGCGTAACGCAGGTAGCAGGTACCTCGACCTACGTCCGAGTACGTTACGTATGTACCTAGACCTACATGTACGTGTACTATCGAGTATCTATTGAAGTACATACTTGGTACTTACACTATACCTGCATCAACTCCATTACCTACTTATTCTAGTCACTAACTCTGTTAGATACCTACCTATCTGTTAATGTAATAAGATGGAAAATATACTTTATCTCTTTTGAATGTGTTCACATTTTTTTTTTTTTTTTTTTTTTTTAAATTGTGCCACAATCCAATTGGTGAGGCTAATTTATTACATTACCATCTCCTTCATCCCTTATGATTGCGGGTCTGAAACCGACACCGAATTCGTATACAACGACCAAAAAGCAACCCTTAGACGAAATCCAAGCGCATTTTGGCCATAAAAATTGGTAATTCAGCGAATATGTGTGTGTTTTAGATTTGTTCAATTTTTTCCGCATATGGTACTTTGAGAGTTGGGGGAGGGGTGTTGTACTTAATCGTAAATCTCAAAAATTCACAAAAAATTTGGACAGGCCATGGCTGGGATTTAAGTGAAACGAGCACACCTTTCGGTATAAGATGAATATTTTTTCAAATCTCGCGCGAGGGGGGGAGGTGGAACATGGTCAAAAATATAAACAGGAAAAAAAACGTGATTTTTCATGTTCGTTGCAATTTTTCCCCCTTCAAAATCAATATTTTAGAGAAAAAAATTGTGAAATGCTCTCTAACTATGCCAGAATTTACAAAACCCCTTCCAAAACCTCCTTAAATATAATTATGCGGAAATTACAATTCTGTATCCGCTTTACTTTCTACATTTCGCGAATAGACGTTTCTAAATAAATAAATAAATAAATAAATAAATACCTATGTAGGTACAAGAAATGAGCGTAGGTGAATGATCGCCAACCGTGGATATTTATACCTTTTTTTATTTTTTCAACGAAATCGAAAAACAGATACCTAGACCTACACAACGTATGCATTCATTCATTCATTCATTCATTCATTCATTCATTCATTCATTCACAAAACCTGATGCCTTGTTAACTGACAGTCGAAAAGAGACTGGGGGATAGGTACGAATGTGGATACCATCACCATCAATTTGGAAGGGTGAGAAGAGCATGAAGGTAGCACGCTCCAAGTGGCCGGTCCCACATGTTCTGACCTCTCGGGATTCATTTGTTACGAAAAAGAAGAGGGAAAAATTGAACATTAGAATCGCACTTTATAGTAGCTTACTCTGTGGTACTACGTACTAGGTAGATAACTAGGCGGGCACGGTTCGAGCGGGGGGAGTGTAGGGGAGTTACACCCCCAGGCAGTTTTCAGTTGGCAAATAGTTGGAAAATGGTCGGGAAATCCGTGATAATTATTTCCAGTCGGCAAAATCGAAGTGAAAAATATTTTTATTTTCCAAAAATGAAAAACGGGAATTTAGTTCTACAAATTCATTTTTAAAATCAAGTTTTCGCTTTTTAGTTAGGTACCTTTCTTTTGCAGATAACTCGAAATACACGAAAGGGACTGTTTCAAAAATTATAATGTTTGAAAATTCTGGGTTCAGCCGGAAAGCACCTTGCCACAAAATCGAGATTTTTCAATTTTCCGACAGAAATGATTATTTTGCCAACTCGAGATGGTACAATTTGAAGTTTGAAAATTGTCCTTGAAGTGGAAGATTACTCAAACTCGTTTAAAAATTCCTACATTTTTTTTAATTTTATTCAAGTCCGACGAGAGATGGTACAAATGATGCATTTGTACCGGGTTCGAATTTTTTCAATATCAAGAAGACCCTGCATGCGGATCCCTAAAGGGGATTTCTTTAATTACAAAAATGTGAAAAGTGCAGTTCTTTTTTTGGTTTTTAGGCAGTATTTTTTTGAAAAATTTTCGCCCTCGCTTCGCTCGGGCAGTATTGTAATCATTTCATTTCAAAAATTATTGATTTTTCACTGATCTTTCAATCAAAAATTATCAATTTTGAATCCATTCCCAAATTATTAAAAAAAAATCAGTAATTTTGACGGAAAGATCTATGAAAAATCACTGCTTTGAAATGACATAAAAGTTGAGTAGAAAATTTACATATTGAAGCCACAAAATTTTTCAGATTTTTTATAAAATTTTTATCAATAATTTTCGCCCTCGCTTCGCTTGGACTATAATAAATTGCATATTTTGAAAACTCTTTCATTCAATTCTAATTATATCCGAAAAATGAGAAAATTCCTCGTTTCCAGTTTCCAAATATCTTTTCAGGTCCACGCTCAAATTTATTCGGGTAGTGAAGAGAACTTAAAAAATGAATCGAAAAGAGGATTTACAAAAAGCTCTGTACTGGGCCCGCATTTTCTATCGCCGGCCCTGCTTTTATTACATTTGTATGCAATTCAGCATAATTCAAATTTTCAGGTACATCTTGTTGTACAGTAGTTAGTTGGAAAATTTTCCCTTCTCACCGCCCCCCTCCTCCCCCCCCCAAAAAAAAAGAGAGAAAAAATTATGCTGAAACCGTCCCTGTAACTAGGTATGTGCGATCGAAATAACGTGTTTATAGTGTTTTCTCGTCGACGCGACGTTCGCGAATTGGAATCGGAATCGGAATCTGAATCAGTTATAGGTATAGGCGATACATTGTACGAATGAAAAAAATATTTAGTTATCGATAAGTCAATATAAAAAAGTTACCAATCACAGATATAAGTAAAAACAATACATAGCATTAATCTTAGTAGGTATTTGCTTACTGACCTACGTTTCTACTCACCTAGTCGACAACAACAGTAGGTAGGTAGGTAGGTAGGTAGGTAGGTACATACCTATGTATTAGGCACTAGGAATAATGTAGACCTAATTGTACACACTACACAACAAGTAAACGCACCGCACCGCACCGCATCGGATTGGATCGGATTGGATTGGATCGGATCGGATCGGATCAGATCGGGTAGATATGGTACATACCATTACCTACCCTACATATATACGCGTAGTAAGTAAAAATACATGTAGGTAAATAGGTATATGCGTTACGCCTAATCGATGTAATTGCCTATTTCAGGAATTAGGCAACGTTGATTTCAAGCATTGAAATGATTGTGAATGCAGCAGTTCAAGTCTGTAATGTGAATTATTAATGGAGGTAACCTATTGAATGAAACGATAAGAAGTATGTTGGATACGTCGTTTCCTGTCATTTCTTTGAAAAAGAGATAGTTTGAAAATTTTTAAGCATACTTAAAGTTACCCCAACGACTCCAATTTTTTTTATTTTGGAAAAACGGTAAAAAAAAAAAACACAAAAATTTTTAGGCGTGTTGGATCCGTCGTTTCCGTAGAAAATTTTTAAACATACTGAAATTACCCCAACGACTCTGGTTAAAAATTTTCAAACTGTCGTTTTCCAAAGAAACGACAGGAAACGACGGATCCAACATAGGTACCTACCTAAAAATGATCGTTTTTAGTCGTTTTTCCAATTTAAAAAAAAAAAATTGAGTCGTTGGGGTAAATTCAGTGTGTTCAAAAATTTTCAAACTGTCGTTTTTCAAAGAAACGATACCTTCATTGATTTTATATCAAAGCATACCTCTTATCGTTTCATTCAATAGGTTACCTCAATTCATAATTCGCATTAGATACAGATTTGAACTGCTGCATTCACAGTCATTTCAATGCTTAAAATCAACTTTGCCTAAATCATGAAATTTTCTCCAAATTTATTAGGTACCTAATTCATGAAATAGACAATTATTTTGCCTATTTCATGAATTAGGCAACTGATTGTCTATTTCATGAATTAGGCAATTACCTACATCGATTAGGCGTAACATATGCTTCAGCTTACTTAGAAGTACCTAGCAGTAACGTAGTTGTAGTAGGTAGTACCTACACTACATACTGTACGTGTACAATGTACATACATGTATAGTAGAAGAAGTATAAAGTAGGTATACTTAAAGTTGTATGTAGTAGTAAGTAGTTAGTACCTATGTAGTACTTAGTACATAGCAAAAGTAGGTAGATAGGGTACCTAATAAAACTGATAATGACGATAAGTATCTAACAATAGTACTTAATAATAGATAGGTAGTAATAATAATGATGATGATAATAATAATAATAATAATAATAATAATAATAATAATAGGTAAATACCTATGTACTGCACGTAATACCGCAATGCTGACTGGTTTTTTTGGTTTTTTGTTTCAACTTGGTTCATACTTTCATTTGCGCGGTATTACGTACGAATAAAAGTAGGTACATAGATAAATCGCAGGTTGGTACACTTGTACGTTATGACTCGAATGTTAAAACATTCCTTGAAAATTAAGGCAACCTTAAAAGTTCCTTATCACATTTTCAACCAATCAGAACCCACGAAAATATTCCTTAAAACTCGTAAGGTCGCCTTAATTTTTAAGGTATGATTTAACATTCGAGCCTATATGTGCTCGCATATTGGTAAGTACTCGTACTTACGTCGTACCTAGATACAGATACCCACAACCTACGTCTAGGTAGTACCTACTACCTAGGTACCGAGTACCGACTGGTGTTGCATTTTTGCATAAAGGTATTAAGTATCTAGACGAATCTTAACGCCGGCGCCGTGCCGCGTTTGCGTTGATTGATTGGCTCGTTGTCGTTCAACGGACGCTCGAAACAAAATCGGTAGCAAGTTAGATAGGTAGGTAGGTAGGTAGGTAGGTAGGTAGGTACCTAACGCAAGTCAAAGTATGATGCAACATCTGCAATATCTTTGTCTGGAATTACCGGTCGACGGCGGCGGCGTAACTGGCGCGAAATACGCTTGAACTTTGATATTTGGAAGATGATTCTGCGAAATGAAAATTTCAAAATCACTAAACCGGTACCGTGGTATCTAGCTGCCTACATGCGGTAAGCTATAGCCGTTTTGTTACTTCCTCTGTTCAATATTGCAGTCCTGCATAAAAATATTTTTTCAACCAACTACATATGGGAAAATGTCATCACAAAACGAAAATTACATTTAGGTATGTATATAGAATTAAAAACTTGATTCGTTAACGAATACTCTGGTTCCGAAACATTCTCATGGGTGTGAAACTGTGTTCACCCAGAAATGCAGTATCGATACAAAAAGTGTTGCTTGTACATTAATGATAATAGATTTTCAAAAATGTCCTCTTTGTATTGAATAATAATTATTTTCACGTAAAATTTGTATAAAGATAATTTTTTCATGTTGGATCGCTATATTGTACAGGGGAAGTCACAAAAGCCTACCTATACAGTACATACTTATCATTCAAGATCGGCTCGATAGAAATATTTTTGTTGACTTTTTTTCAATATTTATGATCAAAATACGGTAAACATAATGTAATCCAACCAATTTAGGAAATTTTCACTGCTTGGGATACAAAATTATGTTTTCTTATAAACTTTGAAATTTTTTTAAACGAATTTAAAAAATAACGCCATCTCAGTTTTTTTTTAATGTTATTCAGCACAAAAAGTTGCATCATAATACGTATTTTTTTCAGAATTTTTGAAGGTGTCCTTCATGCAAAAATACCACTTTTCAACTTTTCCTGCTAATTTTCGGGAATTAAAAATAATGGCAACACTGATTTCCAAAAAGTCGCCAAAAAGCTCATTAAAGGCCTTACACATTACAAAAAGTATCAACTTTCTACCAAGCACCGTTTCTGAGTTATCCACGCTCGAAATTTACCATATCCGACCTATCCTCAAAACTTTGACGGCTCATGGCTGCCCTCCAAAAAGACTTCGGAAGTTCCGGTTTGCGCTATTCGTCGTCTCTTATCGAGATCTACACACAATATGCAAAAAAAATCAAAAAAATCGAAGACTCCACTGTCCACTTCGTGGTTGAACTGACATGGAATGACCCACCTACATGGGCATTCCGACTCGCAGGGGTAAACGCAATCCGCACTACACAAAATTTCGTTGGGAGGGCAAAAACTTGATCAAAATGCATTGCTTTATATGGAGCTTGGCTTTTTACATTAAAATTACTCGAAATTTTGAGTGAGCACAAAGATGTTTGAGGTAAGGAAAATGATCTACGTGAAATTCTCTACAAGATGGTGTAGATTTAAAAGCTGTCCCGGCTACCGATCGAAAAAATTAAAATTAAAAGTTGCAAAAGTGATGAAACAATTTTGCAAAAAGAAAACTGCTTAGGTACTTTCGCAACTTGAAACTTACAATAACTTTTGATCGGTGACCAGGCAAACTTTGAAACCTATCCTATCTTGTAGAGAATTTCACGTAGATCATTTCCCCTAATTCAAACACCTATGTCCTCGATGGAAATTTCGAGTTATTTTGATGTAAAGTGTAAAAAAATACGAAATATTCGCAATGAAAACTCACTTTCGCATTTTTGAACTGACAAAATAACTTTTGATCGGTGACCAGGCAAACTTTGAAACCTATCCTATCTTATAGAGAATTTCACGTAGATCATTTTCCTTACGTCAAACATCTATGTGCTCACTCAAAATTTCGAGTAATTTTAATTTTAATGTAAAAAGCCAAGCTCCATATAAAGCAATGCTGCATTTTGATAAAGATTTTGCCCTTCAACGAGATTTTGTGTAGTGCAGATTGCGTTTACCCCTGCGAGTCCGAATGCTCGATTCGAAATCAGAACCGAATAAAAATCACGTTAATAGAATTGCCTAATCAATTCGCCGTAAATACGCGACACTTGCGCATTTACGGCGAATCGGGTATGCAATTCTACTTACACGACGCGACGACGTTAATAGAATTGCCTAATCAATTCGCCGTAAATACGCGACATCACACTAGCGCATTTACGTTTTACGGCGAATCGGGTATGCAATTCTACTTACACGACGCGACGCCTAACGCGTATCCGATGCCCGGGATGCCCGTGTATTTCTTCAAGGAAGGGTAAACATAGTGCGTAGGTGGGTGTACCCGGCTAACGTAAGAATCAATAGATACGTAGGTAAATTACAGTTTCTTTTATAACGCTCTTTCGAATCTGTTCAGATTTTATTTTCAGCGATTTTCGGGTCCGAATCCTCGAGAGTATTTTTTCCATCGATTTTTAAAAATATGTACCTATCAAAATATCAAAAAAGCTAAAACCAACCAACTGTCACCTGTAGCCTTTGACAAAATGTTGACTCTCTAATACATAAATCGTCAAATTTTTCGTAATGACAAAAAAGTCAAGTCTGGAGGGGGTAAGTATCAAGTTCTCACTTTCGAATAATTTAGCGAGAAAATCCACTTCGACGAGATTTCCAAGCGAACGTCCGATTGTTGTTGTTATTAGTTTGTTTGTTTGTTTTTTTTTTTTTCAAAAAAATAGTTTCATTAGTGGCTCCAGAATGTCTGAAAATAGGGAAATTTTGGTTCAAGAGGCTGATTTCGATTGGGAAACATTTTTTTATACTTACTTAGTCCGTTTTTTCTTGACCCCGGAGAATTTTAAGATGTTGCCAAATACATAACTTCGATATGATGTTTTCTTTTGATAAATGATAGTTTCTAAAGGAAATGACAACCACGAACGTTTTTTAAGGCTTTCCATTGGTTGGTTCTGCAGAAACATGTTTTTTTTTTACGAAATTTCATATCAGGGGTCAAGTTAAATGAAACGGACCATAGGTAAATATAGAGTGTTTCTCTTATATGTGGTTTTCAGCACTGAAATATTTTTTTTGGCAAGATTGTTTCCAGACTGTGGCGATATTTCATTCGATAGGTAGGTAAGTTTACTTTACCAATGACATTATTTGAAATTTGGAAAATAACACCACGTACCCAACTGATAACGTTATGCAACTGAAACTATTCATCGCATTTTGTTATGTTTCGAACAACGCAGTTCCCGACATAGGTATGTACATGTATTGTTATTTTTTAGTCATGACTTTATTGTTTTTAAACTTTTTTTAAAATCTTCTTCTTTTTCATTTTTATCCTTTCAAGGTTCGCATAAACAAGTACCTACATATAGGTAGCCATTGTAACGTTACTTTGATGAAATAACGGTATGTACTTACCTACTTTGAGTAATTTAAAAAAAAAAAAAAAAAAGGTAAGTAACGTCAATTTGGTAGAATAAAAATGAATCAAATGGTCAAATCATTAATTCTAATAAGAACGAATGAACCAAAAAAACAAAAAGTAACGAATATACCGAAAAAACAAAAAACAAACAATAACTAGGTAACATAAAATGAAAACCTACGTATTTAGAGCACTTAGCGTAACAATAACTCTTCACTCAACTCACCTTCAATCGACGAATACCGGTTCTTGTGATCAACTGGCAGTCGTATAGTTCTATCCTCTGCAGGTTATGACACGATATAAGATGCTCCAGCGACGCATCCGTTATCAACGGACAGTTGTCCAATTCTAAAACAGTCAAATGCTCCGAAGCGCAAGGTGATGTTCCCAGATGCCTGATACCGTCGTCTGTGATTAATTCGCAATGCGACAGACTCTGCAGAAGAATATAACTTGGTACATATGTAGGAATCTAATGAAATACCAGATACCTATCTACGCGAATAAGACGAAAAATAGGCGCGGTAAATGAATAACAGTAACAGTAACAGTAACAGTGCGGAGTGCTAAACGCGGTCGCGAAAAAAAAACAAAACAAAAAACACGGTTACCTACAGAGAATAAGTCTTACCAAATTTTCGAGCCTGGGACATCCCATCGCCAAGTGAATCAACGTACTATCCGTTATCAATGCGCATTCTTCTAAATCCATCTTTTCTAAGTATCGACAGTTCTGAATGAAAAAAACAAAAACAAAAACACCTACATGAGTACAGGCCTAATCAAGTAAGTAGGTAAGTAAGTCTAAGTATGTGTATGTACCTTAGGGTGGAGCGCAAAAAAAAAACATACCTCGGATTTCGACCAAATTCGCTAGGGTTGTTAGGTCATCATCGGAGACTACTCAAAAAAAATTTGAGCGCCCCCCCCCCCTAAGTGACGAGGGAGGGGAGCTAGGGGTTCTCAAAGGACACCTCCTTTTGAAAAAAAACGCAGTTTTTTGTACTTTTTAGCTCGAAAATGTGGCGTGAGAAACCTAACACAGCACTAATAAGGTGCGATTTGAGTTTCTACATCTCCCAAGACCATCGCCGTCCTCCTCCGATCAAAACTCAGACTGATACCAGGGGGTCCAAAAGTTGCAGATCGCGAAATTTCCATATATAGGTAGCGAAATTTTTGCTGGCCCCTAATTAATCACTTTTGCAGCGCGCCGAGTAATTAAAATTCTTTTTACATTTTTGAAGAAAATTTTTTCGAATTTTCTTCGATCCCGATCGAGTTTTAGAAGCTTACCCTGGCCAAAGCCTGAAATCCAGTATCTGTAAAATGAGTACATCCTGCCACTTCTAACGTACTTAGATGGTGACACTGTTGGGCCAACACTATCAAAGACGCGTCGGTCAACCGATTGCATTGCGACAAACATAGGTATTGCAAACATTTGCAATTTTCCGCAACACTAATAACCGCTTTATCTTCTAAATTCTGCAAACACGCCACGAACGACGAATTAGAAACCATGAAAAAAAGAAAAAAAGAAAGAAAGAAAGAAAGAAAGAAAGAAAAAAAAGAAAGGAAAAAAAGCAAAGCAAAAAAGCAAGACGATCGCTCGACGAAAAGGCCGCGCCACTGCCACTACCATCAGTGCAAGCGCAGAAGATTTCGGCTCGATGTCCGTTAAATTTACGTTTGTACTCGTAGTTAGGTACTCTCTAAATTTGAATCAATTAAAATTGTCTAATTAAAAAGCCAAAAGTGTGCAATTATAGAAATTAGTGAAAATTTTATCTGCTGATTTAATCAGTGAATTTTCATTTTTGAATCAGTAATTTTTTTTCAACTACTGAAATGAAACTGTAAAAATTTTAATTTACTGATTGAATCAGTACCTAATTAATCATCGATTGAATCAATAGTTTGAAATTTTTACTGATTCATTTTAGTACCTACTTAGTTAAAAAAATATTACCGATTCAAAAATGAAAATTCACTGATTAAATCAGTAATTTTTCACGGAATGACCGTCAAATTTCACTGTTTGACAGTTGCACACTTTTCACTGTTTCATTAGGTAGTCAATTTTCAGGTTTTTGACTGATTCGGATTTAGAGAATAGGTAGGTAAGTACCTACGCGTGAAGTGCATACAAACGCATTGCACAATTGCGCATACCCGATGTCGGATGTGATTAAGTATCTGATTTTTTCCAAATATGATTTGGATCAAATTAGGTAGGTACCTATACCTATCGAACTGCGCGTATCTGAACAAATCATCTTTTCGCACTTGGAAAATTCGCTATAAAATCCGAAAAATCTGGTTTAGGGGCCGCATCCGGCTTCCAAGAGTTCTCAAAATAACCCCAAACGGAAATTTGACCTCCTCTTCTGATTTTTCTCAAATTCTCAGCCTCTCTTTTAATTACCTACCTAATTTCTGGATGCGCTTCATTTATCAAGCGCATACGAGCCGAGTAGGTACCAATAGGGATTTCCAATCGGAATTTTTTTTTTAGATAAAGTGAAAACCAAAACTCGCGAGTACCTACATACATTACTAAAGGTGGTACGCAGGTTTGAAAGGTAAATTAGGAAATCAGACAGCGGCGCGGCGCGGCGTGCGCTGCGCTGTTTTCGTTGGTTGTACCTGCGCCTTAGGCTAGATTTGGAAAATATTGCGGACGCGCCTGCGCTGAGGTCTTACGCGTTACGTCGCGTCGAGCGAGCATCCGAATTCGGGTACCTAGGCACCTAGGTAGCAGGTAGGTACTCACCGTGCAACCGTGCAAATTCAAAATTTCGAGATCCGCACAGGACTGAGCCAAAGAACTGACTGCTCTGTCGGTAATTTGCGAACAGCCTTTAGCGACGAATGACTTGATTTTATTGCAACCGCTGGCTAACGCTTCGATACCTGTAAACAAAAAATAAGAAAATATTGACAGGTACGCGTCTACCTGATACTGTAATTTACCTGCCAAGCGGCACGGGCGCATAAAGTAGACTCAGCAGTCGGCAGCTCCTACGCCGCGCCAACGCAACGTGTAATGTACTTACCTATCGTAACTATGTACCTACATATATTGTATAAATGTAGCATCAGTAAGTAGAAGTAGGTACATATGTATGTATGCCTACTTGCCTAGGTGGTGGTCGGTGGCGCAATCAAGGGACTCCCAACGGTGCGGTGGGCCGATTCGAGGTACCTACTTGGCTACTTATTCTGAAAACGCGATGATTTTTTTATTCCCAACTAGCGAAACAACGAAATTCTTCGAAAATTAGTGTCCTAGAAAACGTTTCCTAGCTCGACTTGAAGAACAGAGAAAAGTCGCAGGGTGGCAATTTCTCGGATTTATGTCTTTGCAGAACCTACTTAATTTTCGAAGAATTTCGTTATTTTGCTACCGTAATTCGGGGCAACATTGAATACTTTTTGCTATGTTTTGGCATACTTATAACTTTGAAATCGGTTGTGATAAAAAAATTCAAATAGTTGCCGGGAGATTTACTCCAGATCTAAGTATATTTTAACGTTGATTTGAAATTTTCACCCCCCCCCCACCCCCTCCGAGTAAAAAAAATAAAAAAGAGGTGTTGAAAGTTACCCCGCCAACCGGAGTAGCATTGAACACTCCTATGAATAATTGATCTGGCTTCAATTTTTTAGATTCCTACAGTTAGATAACCACCTTGACATATTACACACCAAATTTCAGGTCATTTCATGAATGCGAAATGATTTTAAAGTGAAAAAATTAGTAAAAAGTGAAAAAAATCAAAAATTAATGAAGAAATAGTGAAAAAATTGGTAAAAATTTAAAAACGGCCATATTGCTATTTTTAGATGGAAGCCAACTGATGAAAAAATACATAAATATAAACTTTCAAGTCATTTTATAAATTAAAAAAGATTTTTTTATGGTCAAAAAATCATCAAAATTACTGAGAAAATTTCTGAAAAAACACGTTTTTAACCCCGTTCAGTCTTACCCCGGTTAACAAATTATTCAATTACTCATAAGCGTTTGAATATCTGTCGAAAATTTTTGCGGCATTTTGTACCTGTAATACTACAGCATTTGAATAGGTACCGTATATTACTTGACTTTCATCTCAGCTTTGCTATTTGTGAAATCGAAGTTGAAAACACTAAGAAATACGCTGTTTGTTTGTTTTTTTAGCATAAAATCATTCACGTTGCCAGACGAACACAAAAATGTTTTTGGCCAAAAAAAACTCTCAAAAACATGATCACTTAGGTATCCTTCTACTTTATGGTCAGACATTTCGACATTTGATAACACCCAAAAGTGAATATTTCACCACTAAGAAGCCCTAAATCAAAAAAAGTCACACTGTTCAATGTTTTGCCTCGTTTTACGGTACGTAGTTCGGACTCGGAGGCGAAAAACAGCACGTTTTCAAAACTTTGTGCTAGGTACCCTAAAAACGACGGAAACGAGTTCCAGCACGAGACTAAGGCGGTGGTACTCTCTCATTTAGGCCTATAAGCCGATGAAAATTATCAAAAATCACTGAGAAACAGTCAGAATTGCAGCACAGGAGAAAATTCGGTGAAAAAATTTAGCTGCTACTGCTACTGCTACTTGCCATAGCCACCAGTTACGCAGCTGTGCGTGCGTGGGTGTTCACCCCACCTGTACCTACGTAGTACGTATACTTATTAGGGTAAACACGAGTAGGTAGCGCTTAATTGAGTGGACGGGAGCTGAAGGTACCTAGCGACGCTGTGCGCGCTGTGTGATATAACTTGCGTTAGTAGGTCTAGGTACCTGCTAACTAGCTCCGCAGCTATATGTAGGCTACATAGGTACGTACCAGCGTCTGTAACATTATTACACCACGAGATGTTTATATGCGTGATGCAGGGGCAGCCCTCGGATAAAGCTCTCAATGAAAGATCTGTGATCGCCGAACACGAATCCAAATCCAGTCGTTGTAATTTTCGGCAAAATTTGCTCAACGATTGGCACGTTCTGCAAACATCAGTAAGTAGATACGTGTAGGTAAATATTAAATTTACCCACTTGGTACTCTCTAAATCTGAATCAGTCAAAAAACTGAAAATTTGATTAAAAACAGCGAAAAGTGTGCCACTGTTGATTAGTGAAATTTGATGGTCAATCAGTGAAAAATTACCTATTGATTCAAAATTGGTGAATTTTCATTTTTGAATCAATAATCATTTTTCAACTACTGAAATGAATCAGTAAAAATTTCAATTTACTAATTCAATCAGTGATTAATTATTAGGTAGGTAGTAGGTACTGATACAATCGGTAAATTACCTAAAAAAAATATGTTCGTGATTCATTTCAGTACCTAGTTAGAAAAATTACTGATTCAAAAATGAAAATTCACTGATTAAATCAGCAGGTAAAATTTTCACTAAATTCTACAATTGCCCACTTTTGGCTTTTTAATCAGTCAATATTAATTGATTCAGATTTCGAGAGTACTTATACGCGACTCACAGTGGACCAGATGAGAAATCTAGCGTTTCAAAAATCAATTTCATAAGTTCCAGTTGAAATTAAAATTCAAAAACTCGGTTCAAAGGGTAAAAATTGACGCTGATTTCGATTATTTCAACAATTTTTGAGTAGACCCCAAAATAAGGCCCCTACGAGGGAGGTCAAAATCCAACATTTTTCAAGATTTCGAAACAAATTCCCAAAAAATTAAGATGGGTGTTGAAATATGGGTTATCGATCACGCTGATTCCGAAACTTTCAACCATTCTTGTGCAGGACCCAAATTGAGCCCACAAGGGAGGATGAAAATCCAAAATTTTTCAAAATTGCAAGATAGGTGTTGAAATTTAGGTTATTGAATACGCTGGTTTCTAACGCATAATAAAAATTATCCAAAATCATTCCTAATGTATGTGCTCTTTTATTTTCACCAAAAAATTTTTGCAGCCAGTTGCAGCTGGATTTATAATTCAGAAATTTATGAATAAACATTGGTAGGTACTAGGTAGTGTACCTACCCAGTCTCTGAAGACATCGGTAGGATTACTCTCGTCTAATATCCGTGCAGGCGCGAGCGTAAACATACAGGTACATGTACATACTACATACACGCCACAAAACATACCTAGACATATCTTATCTGATGGTACCTATAATCGAATACACTCGTAGGCAGGTACGTACTTGTCCGTTAGTTTTTTGCATTCGGTCAAACTAATATCTTCCAGATTGTTGCAAGAGCAGGCTAAAGTTTTCATCGAATCGTCGCTTATGGATTGGCATCCTCTTAAACTAAGTTTTCGCAAAAATCCGCCGCACCTTTTCGACAAATTTTCTATCATCGGACCCTGCATAAAAGAGCAAATCAACGATATCCGCCCTTAAATCGACAAACATCTATACTAGTCGTAGTCATCTTCGCGTATACCTACAACCTACATCATGTAGGTAGGTACTAGGTACAGGTAGATACCCAGTTGGGTAGATGGTATGCTCTCTTCGTTCGAACCAGTCAAAATTGACTGATTTGAATCGACAAAATTGAGTCACTGTAGGAATCGGTGAAAAAAATTTACTGAATCAATAATGAAAATTTGCCGATTTGAATCCGTAAATTTTAACTAATTTCAATCATTCAACCAATTTTTACTGATTCAACAATCAAAATTCACTACTACTTCTAAGGAATTTTTCGAGAAAGGAGCCTTCTTCCTCAATATTGTCTAAAAATAATTTGTGAATCGCGATGTTGTTCATGCCCGAGCGAAGCGAGGACGAAGCTTTGGAAAAATTGTGCATTTCATACCCAGAAAATACATTTTTTTCATGGTGTTTGATTGGTCAAACAGTTTGACAATCAAACACGATTTTTTTTTTGGTGGGGGCTAATTTCACTCTTGGAGGGCTAAGCCCTAGCGCCCCCTTAAACCGCCTATAATGGCGGCAAAAAGGCTTACTTTCACGTCAGTCTGAAAAGCAAATAGGTCGATTCGTTGCCAATTACTGCCATCTAGCGCTAATAAATTCCAGGCTTTGGATACTTGCGCACATCTGCATAACGAAACTACATCCAAGTACGAAAATATTCTGCAAAAATAAAAATAAAATATATATAAACAATAAACATACTTATATCAATTTCATTAAAGAATTATTTGATTTGATAAAATTCTTATTCGGGTATTCAATTTTCAATTTTTTCAAAGCTTCGCTCTCATTCCATCTTTTCGCATTTGTCGGGGATATACCCGAGCGAAGCGAGGATGAAGTTTTGAAATTTAATGGCCATAAAAGTGATTTTTTCGTATTAGTATGAATGATTTCAAAATTCATATTCGATGTTATTTTAGGGGGAGGGGGAGGGAGAACATATTTGCAGTCGATGGCGTTGAAAGCTTTTTTTTTTGGGAGAATACAAATTGAGGAAGAAGACAATATGAAGTAGGTACCGAAAGGAATTTTTGGGGAAAGGAGCCTTCTTTTTCAACGTTTCCTAAAAATAATTTGTGAATTGTGAAAGCCTTGAAAAAATTGTGTAGGTACTTAATGCCCAGAAAATACATTTTTTTCATGGTAGGTAGGTACGTTCGAGTTTGATTGTCAAAAAGTTCAACAATCTAACACAATTTTTTTGTGGGGGGAGGGGGCTAAGCCTCCCCCCAACCCTCTCAAATCCGCCTATCGAATCGACGTTTCTAAATAAAGAAATACCTACCTACAAAAAATGAGTGTAGGTAAATGTTCGCCAACCGTTGATATACTATGTACTTTTTTTTCTTTGTTCTTTTTTTTCAACGAAACCGAAAAACAGATACACAATGCATTCATTCATAAACCTGATACATTGTTAACTGACAGTCGAAAAGAATCTGGTAAAAAGGTACAAATGTGGATACCATCACCATCAATTTAGAAGGATGAGAGGAGCATTAAGATAGCACGCTATATTATTTTACTCTATCATACAAACATCTAGGCACACTAAATTTTGATCAAGCTTACAGGGAACTCGCCATTTCGTTTCTCGAAAATTCAAAAATCTTTAAATCAATGATCCGCAACTTTTCAACTACCTATCTACCTAACATATTTTATTTAATGATTATTTGTATCGAAAAATTTGCGCTACAACGTAAATAGCCTGTCAATTGTTCCACAAGAGACTTCGTTTACGAGTAAACCCTAGAAAACTGTTCAGAACATTATTATATCGAAAAAAACTCCAATCTGTCAACTTTCATCGCTCCTGTGGGTGTAGGGACCCTATGTAGAGGACGTAGAGGTACTTGAAATCAAAAGCCATTCACCCAGGTTGATGCAGTGGAGATTTAGAAAAAAAAAAAATCGAAACGCACATACAATTCACTGAAATAAAGATGCAAGTAGGTATGTACCTACAACTTGATAATTGCAAACTGGTTGTTGTTGTTTTTTTTGGTTAACGGCGCGACGGCGTATCCAGAGTTACCTACATAGGTATATAGGCATATCGCGCACGTAAGTATAAAAAAGTTATACCTATGCATACCTACCTCATGAATAATTCTTTTGGCAATTTTTTGTTAATGAGCGCTTCGTCGTCGGTAAACGGTCGCGTCAACTGAAAACAAAACAAAAAGTTGGACAACACGTGAAAAGAAAAGAAAGAAAGAAAGAAGATGCAAGTGAAAATTTGATAAACCAATCGATTATCTACACAGTAGATAACTGGGTATCATCATTTCACAAAAATTTGCACATTTCTTGTCGAGATTTAAAAAAAAAAATGGAGTAAAACAACAATTGCTGTTTGTCAAGTTGAATCTCCGCCGTTTCATTTTTGAGGACTTGGAGCAATGGCAAAATCTATCCATCTGATGCGATCGTGACAGCTTAAGATCCAGTGCGTCTAGTAATTCTAGTATCCATAGGCGCACCCAGGGGGGGGCTCAGGGGGCTTGAGCTCAGTGGCGTAGCCAAGGAGGGGGCGAAGGGGGCGATTGCCCTCCCCCCCCCATGGCCTATAAAAAATATGGTATAATGGGAGAAAAGTGGCAAAAATTGGAGGAAATGGTCTATTTTAGACATCAAAAATTCAATTTTTTCAAAGCTTCGCCCTCGCTTCGCTCGGGCTTGAACATAATTATCAATCAATCTCAATTTTAATGAACGTTCTGAGAGAAGCGTGCGAAAAAAGGCTTATTTTTGTACTTCCAATCTAACTCCTGTGTCCATTTTACATCGTTGTGTTAGTCTTTTTATTACACACCCCTACCTCAGACTCGGTTATACATACACTACGAAAAAATACTTGCTATGTTTCAAAACGACCACAGAAAATTTGACTCAACTCGTTCTTACCCCCCCCCCCCTTGACGAAATCCTGGCTACGCCACTGCTTGAGCCCCTCCCTAAAGCTTGGAAAAAATAAATGTTTTTAATGGCCAAAATGTGGGGAAAATGCTTTTTTTTGCTCTCCAAGCAATATCTTTTTAAAAAATTTTCGCCCTCGCTTTGCTCGGGCAGTATTTTAGTCGTTTTATTTTACGTAAAACTAGATAATTTTTGACTGATTTTTCAGTTGAAAATCACCAATTTCTCCATATATTTCCCGTTTGCCAGAAAAAATTGATGATTTTTGACTGTAAGATCAGTGAAAAATGACTAATTTGAAATTTAACCCCTCTCCCATTTTTTTCTGAAATTCTGAGCCCCTCCCTTGATTAATTTTTGGGTGCGCCTATGCTAGTATCAATCTAATTTACTACTGGTAAGAGGTAAGTAGTTAAGTACCCACATATACTTCGGCTCTCAAGTCTGACGTCAAAAGTCACGTGAACCGCAGATAAATGCTATTATCACAGCTCAAAAGAGAGGAAATATTTGCGAAAAATACGTTGTTTTTTTTTTTTAAAAAAAAATTGAGTTTTGGAAAAATTTTATATGAAACTTTTTCTTAAGTTCTATCCAATTTTGCGCAAGTGCCCTACCTATAGGTAAGAATAGGAACCTTACCTAATTAAATTGTTAATCGAACAAGTAGACAATAGTTCTGCCACTCAAGGATTCAGGGATCATTAAAATTCATTCGCAGGTTAGTTTCTTTTTTGCTCGGAATTTAGGAACGCTGGCGTCAATAGAATTGCATAACCGGTTTGCCGCAAATGTACGCTTATTTCTTATTATTACTTGTCCGGCATTTTTTCGAAGCCCCAACGCTATTCTATCATCGCCCATCCGAAATGACAGTCATTACCTGAATTTGGCAGGGTTTCCAAGCCAATTTTACGAAAATTCTCACACTTTTCAAATAGGTAGGTACTAGGTACGTTATTCCTGAAAGACGGGTAAGGGGGTGGTTTTTTCTTGCACAGAAGATTGATTTAGTGCATAATATCCAACTTGTTTTTTCCAAGATTCATTACAGGTATGTCTGTCTCCATGATACATCAGCCACGTTGACACACCCTTCGTAAGTAACTTTTTTTTTACATCAATTCTCCTGGCGCGAGGAAAATTTAAAGTGTAGAATGATATGACCCATTATAGGTATTATATCCATCATTCTTAAAGGACCACGAATAACTTTGAAAAAATATATATATTATGAAAAAATACGATTTTTTTTTTTACCAAAGTAAATTTTTGTCAATTTTAATTTTTGTATTGGAGAGGCCCAGTGAGAAATGCAATAAAAATGTTATTTATATCTCGTTGAAATCGTCATTCAATAAATGAAAATGAGCTCGAGCGAAGTGAGTGCGAAAACTTTTGCAAAAAAAAACCTTCAAAAGTTGAAAATTCATCACTTCACACCCTCAGCAAAGTTTCCCGATAAGTAACCAAAAACTACGTATTCTTTTCCTTTCCCTCCCCTTCTTTTGCAAAATTGTGTCAGGGGCATCATGGTATTCCTTTCTCATTGCATTTCATCAAAAAGTACGTGTTCAAAAAAATTTTCTGTGCGAAGAAAATAATGTAAATTAATCCTCGAGTGTAGCGGGGGAATCGTTTTAAAAACTTGATAATTTTGTAGGTAAAAACATATGTTTACCCATTTTTTTTTGCAGAATACGATTAACAACAAAAAAAAAATGAATACAAAAATTGATAAAAACAATTTGGCTCGAGTGGAGCGAGACATTTTTTTTTAAAAATTATTAGGTACCTTTTAAAATCAGTCTAGAAAGTTCAGACACCTACCTATTTATTCTTCTTTTAGATTTTTACAAAATTCCAGCGCGGAAAGAACGAAAATTTTAAAATTCTGCGACTTTCCTCGGTTTTCCAGAAAATACGCGATTTCTTAGCCCATCAGCATGTCACTACACCTGACTAGTGACTGCTTAATTATACGCGTGTCGTGTACAATTTACAATACGTTTCTTCCTATCGAAACCGCAGAAACATTCAACGATGACCAACGAATAGGGAAACGAATCGATGAGACGCTCGGCGACACTATACCTACATTACCCATACCTGTATTACGCTTACCTGGATGTAACTTTGCTTCATTGCAGTAGTGTTATGCGAAGTTTCTTTCATTTGTTGAGGAACAAACGTCTCAAGACGACCTTCGAACACCTATAACATGTATGATACACAGAATTGAAATAGGTAATTTAATTCTTGTGATTGCGCCTAATTATGATTGGTAAGGTGACCCGAGGCGCTAAATTTTTCAAATCTTGAAAAATGAAAGCCCCCCTCCCCTCGGCAAAAAGCCTTCCTTTGATTCATTAGCGTTAGGAAAACGGCGGTGATTATACGTAAGTACTTACGAGTCTACGTCAATTTCCCGTTGTCAATTTCCCGCGGACAATTCCCCACTGGAAATTTTCCGCGGGGACAATTTCTCGCGGTTGAATTTCGTGTGGCGACGATTGCTACCGGCAAAAATTTACCGCGGCGAAAATTTCCCGCGGTAAAAACTAAAAATTGCCCGCGGCGAAAAAAATTCTCATAGAACTATCACAAACAAACAGATGAGGGTTGCTCTCACTCTCCTTCCTTTGATTTTTCAGCATTTTGTTGGAAAAATGATCTTGAAGTTGGAAAAATTTACCTTTTGTACTCATATTTTTCTCACTTGAGAAAATTTGAGTACAAAATGGTGAATTTTCCAAACTTGATGAAATATGAATAAAAATGATAGGTTGTTCAAACTTGGAAAATTCACGAAAATATTCCAACCTGGAAAAAAATATTAGTGCCTTATAGATTAGATACCAAGATAGATAGATATATGGAATTTTCTCAAGTTGGAGCAGCCTGCGATTTTTATCAATATCTGATAAAGTTTTGAAAATTCAGCATTTGGTACTCAAATTTTCACAAATGAGAAAAATATGAGTACAAAAAGTAAATTTTTCCAACTTCAAGATCAAAATGGCAAATTTTTCCAACAAAATGCTGAAAAATCAAAGGGGGGAGAATAAGAGCTACCCTCATCTGTTTGTTCGTGATAGTTCCATGGGATTTTTTTTCGCCGCGGGCAATTTTTAGTTTTTACCGCGGAAAATTTTTGCCGCTAGCAATTGTCGCCACACGAAATTCAACCGCGAGAAATTGTCCCCGCGGGAAATTGTCCGCGGGAAATTGACGTAGACTCAGTGGAGCTGTTTGAGGAAGTGCACTCCTCTTTGATTTTTTAAAATGGGTTTTGAGACACGGCTTAATATGCATCAATCGAGCTGAGAATTTTTGTGCGTCATTTTCTCATGAAATGATATCAAACTGGAGGGGGGGGGGCGAAAAATTTCAAACATTTTTTTCCATCAAGTACCTATGTATGTATAATAAAGGGACACCCTAACCGACATCTATAGTTACGGTACCTATGACAATTTGGAACGACTGGGCGTTAATGCGGGCCCTTCCTCGTAGTCGATTGTGGCTTTGTTTTTTTGCATTGTGACCTTTTTCTCTTTCTTTTCTCTCGTGCTCTCTGCTCTGTCTCTTTTTTAATCTCATGGTTTTCCTACTTAATAAATTTCATGCTCTATTTGTTTTAATTATCTAACTTATTTTTTTATTTTTCTTTCTTCTTCTCTTCTTTTTGTTTTCTCTATTTTGCCTTTACTGCATGTCATTTTGTTTATTATTTACTTGTTTGTTCATTGTATTTCATTTCATTCATTCATTCATTTTTTTTTTTCAAAAAATTATTTTGTTGCTCTTAAAATGCTTTGCATACTTTTATTATTTATAAGATTATTTTCCCTCTCACAATTTCATTACTCCATTACTCCCCTTTATAAGCCCACAGGTAGGTATGTAAGGGGATGGTGTGAGTATTGAAACATTGTATCCCTATATTCTCCAAATAAATTGTTTGTTTACAAAAAAAAAAAAAAGGTAGGCAAGTGAGCAGTTGAATAGGTACATCTAAGGTAAGTCTAAGTATGTGAATGCGTCATTGCGCGGATGATCATTGAAATAATTCTCTTACCGTTTGAAGAACAATTTGAAAGTACCGCATTGTAGATGATCATAGTTTTTGCATCACTCCGCGATGGACATCGAAGTACGTAACTAGAACTGCAAGATTCAGCGTTTCAGTTGCACCGATGGGGAGGTACCTGTGTAACAATCGAGTAAAAAAATTAAACGAAATGGTAAAATTTTTAAACGACCATTGCTCACGTACCTACCTAACGTCTACGTCTACCATAGTAGCGTCGGAAGGGGAGGATACAAAATGAGTACCAAAACTTCGAATACCGGAAGGATTTCCAGGGGAGGGGGCAAAAAGAAGCATTTTTGGGCTCTATTGTCTTAAATAATTCATATAATTTTAATTATTGCTCAAAAAATCATTTTTTCCCACATTTTAATGCTTTGAAAAGTTTATCTCATACGACTTGGGGGGGGGGGGTTACAAATGATATTTTGTACCCCCCGTCCGTCCGAATTTGGGGAGGTACGTTTCCTAGTTTCGCGAGAGACGAATGCGAACGTTGGTAGATGGTGGATGAACAATTGAACACACATGATATACAAACTGTAAACGTAAACCTATCGGTGGACTGCATATAGGTAGTTAGGTAGGTACCTACATACATATAGCTTTACCTAGGTAGACGGATACAGATACAGGTATACATAATAACGTTTGACGGAGAGCAAGAAGGTACCTCTACCTACTACCTACCTACGTTATAACGCATGTCACCAGTGCGGCGGGTAAGCGACCGACGGCAGGCAGCTCGCAACTGGACAGAGCAGCGTACAAATTCCAACTCCAAGTGACGGCGACGGCGACAGCGATCGAATAGGTATTTCGTAAAAATATTCAACCAGTTGACTAGGTATGTAGGTATGTAGTAGATGTACCATCAAAAATACGGATTCGGACGCTCATCGAACGAGTAGGTACCGCGATATCGGTGAAACAGAATTGCGGCGTTAGGTATAGGCGAGTTCAATGTTCTGGCATTCCTTGACATTCGTTAGACAAGGAACAAAGAACAGCTATCCGACTACTCAAAAACACAACTGTAAGTACATATACATATTACTTTCTGTATCGATGTAATACGCACTTCTTTCAGAAGCACTCGATAAATGTGTTAATATTCCATCCTTGACGCAGCGGCGAAACATTTTCAGACGCGATTTTCATTTCGTACGTTACCACCGAATACCAAGACTCGAAGATAAATTTTCCACCATAACACAAAGCAACAATAGATGGTTTATTTTCGCTGCAATTTACAGCTATGTCATGTTATGTCAGCTGACTGATACCAAACAAAATAAATACCCCTCCGTTCCACTCGCTTCGATGCTTCGACGCAAAAGAACCATAGATGAAAATACGCGGAATTATGAGATTACTCGACGTTGGGAAATTACCTTGTAAATAACGGTACTGCGCGGTAATAAGTAAAATACCAGCAGCAGTCCGCTTGGATTGGAATGATTGGATTGGAGGATTGGACGCTTGGAGCTTGGACCGCAAACCGCTTCACATATCTCATCTCATATCTGTACTTTTATCATCTTAAATATTATATGAAAGTCTATGGTTGTACCAATTATAAATAGGTAGGTACTTAATGTGTGTACTGTCAGTACTGTGTATTTTTTTTTTTTCTAGTCATCAGTTGTTGTGCTTGTGGAGCTTTCTTTTTTTCTGCTTCTTTCAGGTTCGATTTTTTGTTTTTTCGGAACTGCGAGGGCATCGAATATTTCCGTGTCTTTTCCCCCCTCACCTTTCACTCGCAAATAAACGGATTTTTTTTTTTTAAGTCATTACAAGAGTGGTGCTAGGTCATCAAAAGTACCTAAGTAAAAACATGGAATACCAGCGGTCATTTCATTTATAGTGTTGAGCGAAAAATAATTATCGGAAACATTTGTTCCGTTTTCACTTTTCACGATAGGTATATGTAGGTACACCTCATCTTCACAATTGTTTTTCTCTTATTGAAATTTCCTGTGTCTTGAATTCTCTTCTCTTTGTAGGAATCTTCAATTTTAAGTAGTATTCGGGGGAAAAACATACCATGCGTACAGTACATTATAACCGGCCGTGTAAATGTGTAATAATAATCCAGACCTACTTTCATATGAGATTTGGTAAAATTTTCAGGTACCTATGCGTTTACTTATGTACTTTTACTATATGTACGAGTACCTATTTGTACTTACACATTTACGAAATTATGAGTTCATCAAGTTTTGTGAGAATAAATTGGTCTCTTGTCACTTTTAATTTAACGGTAGTACGTAGGAAAGAACAATCGTGATGAATACAACATACGCAGGCCCCCATTTAAAAATCTGAAATAATTACTATGAGTAGTACTTTTTATGCCCTTTTTAACCTACGAATTTTCAAAATGGGATCACCCCGCTCAAAACAAGGGCCCATGTGTAAAAAAAAAGCATCGATTTCTTGAATATAGTTTTTTCTACGCAGCATTGGAAATCAAAAATCAAAAATTTTGATTTATTTGGTCCATTCTTAAGACCCCTGGAGGGTACCGGGGTCCCCAATTTTGACCAAAATTCAAAAAAATGTAAAAACTCAATAAACATGTCGATTTCTACTGATTCGAAGGCGCTGAGTTCGAATATGTATTCAGTTTTTTCAACCGACTCCTCTGAGACCCCCTATTGACCCCCCGAATAGGGTCAAAATTTTAAAAAATGGAAAATTACGGGTGACCAGTCGTTCGTCAGGTTTTTGGGGTCGCTGATTTCGAATATGTGGTTATTTTTGCGATTCGACCCTTTGAGGCCGCCAGCTCCCTCCCCATTTTGTAAAAAGCATGTAAGAAGTGAAAATATCGTTTGGGGTATCGATTTCTGCTGATTCGAAGGCGCTCAGTTCGAATATGTATTCAGTTTTTTCGTCCGACCCTTCTGGAACCCCTATCAGCCCCCCGATGGGGTAAAAAGTTTTAAAAAATGTAAAAGGGGGCTGATAGGGGTTCCAGAAGGGTCGGACGAAAAAACTGAATACATATTCGAAATGAGCGCCTTCGAATCAGCAGAAATCGATACCCCAAACGATATTTTCACTTCTTACATGCTTTTTTCAAAATGGGGAGGGGACTGGAGGGGGAGGTCTCAAAGGGTCGAATCGCGAAAATAACCACATATTCAAAATCAGCGAACCTAACAAACGACTGGTCACACTTAATTTTCCATTTTTTTTAGTTTTGGTCCTATTAGGGGGGTCAATAGGGGGGCTCAGAGGGGTCGGATGAAAAAACTGAATACATATTCGAACTCAGCGTCTTCGAATCAGTAGAAATCGACATGTTTATTGAGTTTTTACATTTTTTTGAATTTTGGTCAAAATTGGGGACCCCGGTACCCCCCAGGGGTCTTGAGATTCCATTTTAAAAATTCGTAGGTTAAAAAGGGCATAAAAAGTACTACTCATAGTAATTTTTTCAAATTTTTAAATGGGGGCCTGCGTCCCTATTGGCAAGGGAACCGCTATAAAAACCGCACTGCGGCAAATTTAGACTTTCGTAAAAAAAACCGCAGTGCACTGCGTTTTTTTTTACGGATTTAATGGCGTTTTTTACTGCGGTTATTTCAGCTTAAAACCGATAAAAATCGCTTAGCGTTTTTAAAGCGTTTTTCTCAGTGTAATGTACCTAGGGATGGCCATGCTCAAATGCTCAAATGAGCATTTTGAGCATATGCTCAAATGCGCGAGAACGCACTTTTTGTATATGCGCGAGCATTTTCTAATAAAAAAAAAATCAGGGCGATTTTTAAATTTTTTTTGTCAACCTCGTTTTTTTTTTCGAATCTGTCGTCCAATTGGATTTTTAAATTTACTTTTAAGATATTTTTATTCCTAAAAACTTGATGATTTTTTAATTTTTTTGTCAACCTTGGGTTTTTTTCCAAATCTGCCATCTGTCTACTTAGTTCAGATGTTAAGAATAACGTTGAGGTTCGTTATATGGTAATGTGGTCCGAATTCACTTGTTTTGTGTCAAAATATTCATTTGACTTGCTAACCATGTGTATTATGTAGTAAGGTACAAAATTACAGAAAATGCTCGCATGCTTGAGCATATGCGCGCATATGCTGAAGCACGCGCACGCAAAACAAAATGCGCGAGCATTTGCCATCCATAAATGTACCCCTTGAAGGGGGTTTCTCAGCATAATGCACTCCTATAGGAGTGCATTATGCTAAGAAACCCCCTATATAGGGCCTATAGGGGGGCTTTAAAAACGCTAAGCGATTTTTATCGGTTTTAAGCTGAAATAACCGCAGTAAAAAACGCCATTAAATCCGTAAAAAAAACCGCAGTGCACTGCGGTTTTTTTTACGAAAGTCTAAATTTGCCGCAGTGCGGTTTTTATAGCGGTTCCCTTGCCAATAGGGGTATGTTGTATTCATCACGAAAGTTGAACTTTCATTTCGAAAAGTTCAACTTTGAACTTTTATTTCGAAAAGTTCAACTTTGAACTTTTCGAAATGTGATTATCAAATTCGAATCTCCTTTCAATTCTCTACAAAACTGCGTAAACAAATCTGTTGTACGCCAAACCCACTTCGAGCTATACGCCTTCAAAGTTTAGCCGTTTCACAAAAAATCCCGATTATACGAAAATTACAAGGGCCATCCCCTCACCCCCTGAGCAGTTAAGATCAAAATAATGGTGATTCCTTCATTAGGTCATCGAGGGGAACTCGTAGAAAATTTTTGAGCAAAATCGGTGGACCTAACGTCAAAAGGTGGATGAGTTGACATAGAATGAGCCTAATGGTAAGTATACAGAAAGTCATCGTCTGGTAAGGTAAGACGAATTGATTTTCACTTTCAAGATATTAATAACGGTTAATTTGCGGATAATTTATTTTATTTATTCGACGAATAGGTAATCAAAAGCCCTTTAACTTCCTAGGTAACTTTTTTCACTTGACTGTAAAATTTTCCATTTTTTATTCTTTTGAAAAAATTACGCTTACCTACCTCAATATGCGAGAACGTATTTTTTAAACTTTTCTTGTTTGTTTTTTTGGAGTTTTAGGTATTCTGCGACGGAATCGAATTCGATTACCTGCTTATCGTTTCTAAAAAGTCAAAACTACCGCTAAGCGCACTTAAATGATAAACACGTAGGCAAGTTTGAGTAGTTAGGTATATAGGTAAATGAAAAAACTAGGCGTCGTGACGCGACGCAAAGGCAACGGTAATCCTGCGCAATGTTTTGTGCCTTGCTCTGGACGCGTGCATGAGAGAGAGCTATTGCAATAAATGGACAATTCTTATCAAGTGTATAAAAAGATTATCTGTAATTTACACGAGTTCAATCAGTCTCTCAGATTTGTGTCACGATTTTACAAAGGTACCTATACAAGATAAATAAATCAAATATTACGTCGTAGCAAATAGGTATCATATTATCTTATCTATGTACCGACCCAATTTAAATTACACAGGCGTATAAATATCTAAATACACTTAGAACTATCACAGCTGTAACGCTGTTCCCTACAGTTACAGCTTCAAAAAATTGTCCGATTTCCGATTTAGTAGCACTAGGTACGTACATTACCTACATAAACACTTTATCATATTAGGTACCCAGGTACAGTTAGCAGGTAAGAAGTCTGCAATAAGTAAAACGAGATATGTATGTATGTAGATTGGTAGGTAGGTAGGTAGGTAGGTAGGTAGGTAGGAAGGGAGGTAGAAAGGTAGATTTTTGGTAGGAAGGCGCGAGATTCTGATTTTCACGGACAATTCTTTTTTCCATGACGAGTCACACTATTCAAAAAAATAGTTTGCATAATAAAAACAATTAAAAATTGACATAGTTTTTGAAAAAATGTCCCCAAAATTCCTAAAACAGAGACATCTTACTTACTTCATTAGGCAATTACGTTTGAAAAGCAAAAAAAGTTGATGTTTTTTCAAAATTTTTACAATGCTTTTTTTGCTCATCTGATTTATTTTTTGGGGCAACGGAAGAGAAGGGAGGGGTGTATTGATTTCTTCTCAAATAATTTTCTCAAAACCAACCACAAGACATTTAATAGGTTACCTATTATAATGGATAGGTAGGTAAGGGACCTACGTACTATGTATTCTCATATATCGAAATACTCATCAGTAAATTTATACGGTAGGTAGTCACTGATTTAGAATGAAAAATACCAACCACATGACGCGTACCTATCATATAAGTAGGTACCTAAATAAGTACGAAAAGTAGTGTATAAGCCTGCAGAGTTGCTAAAACCGAAAGTGAATCTAAGTATTTCAAGTACCTACAATTTAGTAAGAATTTCACTTTAAGTCTGAGTATTTTGGCAGCGTTACACTAGGTAACTACCTATCACATATATACCATTGATACTTTGGCAGGTAAATTACTTACGTGCACGCGCAAGCGAATGTTCGTCGCGTTCCAAGGTAAAAAGGTGAAGATATTTCGCATAGGTATGTAGGTAACCATTTCATTAGAAAATATGTATAATACGGTAATAAGTATAAAAAAAAAATGATAATGAAAAATGAACGAAAAAAAAAAAAACTAAAAATTTACAAAATAAACAGTCGTAGGTATAAGAAGAAACATTGGATATGTAACATGTTAAATACAATGTACTTAGAGTACGTAGTACGTACTGAGTACACTACGTAGGTAGGTAGGTAGGTATGGTAATAAGGTATAGCGATAGCGTACCTACCTATGTAGTATGGACTATGGAGTGGATACTTATGTACATAGGTACCGGGTGCACGATTAATTCTGGCTCCCCCCTCCCCTCCCACACTTTTTATGTTAAAAATCGTAAGTTGGTAATACTTGGTTCGATTGAACAAATAAGATGAATTACTGCCATCTGACGATTTTTAACACGAAAAGTATCGAGGAGAGCCAAAATTCATCGAGCGTCCGGTTAAACAGTGAAAATTCATTGGAAAGTCGATAAAATCTCTGAAATTCGTTGAAAAATTGACGAAATTCCGAAAATCCGCCGAAAGTCTAAAAATGTCGCTGATTTTCCGAATGCTGCAATAATACCTATCAGCTATCTGCCAATCACTGACTTTTCATCAATTCAAAATCAGAGTAAGTTAAATAAGGGAAAGGCTGAGAATTCGAGAAAAAATAAATCTCAAATCAGTCGTATAATTTACTAATTTTTTCTACAAAAAAATTAGAAATTGATTGAAATAATATTGATTTTTGACTGAAATATCAGCGAAACTCCATTATATGTAATTTTCAAATTAAAAATATTAAAATACTGTTCTGACGAAAGGAAGGCGAGATTTTTTTCAATTTGTACTTAGATACTGCTTGAAGAGCAAAAAATACACCTTCTTTACTTTTTCGTAATAAAAAAACTCCTTCCCGAGAGTTTGAAATAAGGTGCCTTCAGCCCCCTTGACATCCCATCACCAACTCCTTGGATGCGCTTATGGCGATGTGACGGTAAAACTAATTAAGAAACAGATAAGTACACTTTAAGAAGCTTTTTTTTAAAATTCTATCAACATTCTTGTAAGGTTTTTTTTTTCAATCAAAAACAATCAATTCATAGAGTACGCTACTCTTAGGTGATGAAAAGTACTCTACTTACTCTAAAATGGTATACTTTCATGTGCTGTGGAATGGGAGTATTATAGTGTATAACTTTTTTCAAATAGGTATTTCACAAAAATTCGAAATTGACTAAATATTCAAAGGGTACCTACCGGCGGTTAAAGTAGGCGAATCTGTCCCAGCGCTGAAATTTGAAACTAACCCACGGAATTTGGTTCTTAGGGTCTAAAAATCACCTGGTAAAATTTTTGGCCCCCTAGCCCGAGTTATGGGACAAAGCGTTACTTTTTTCAACCTTTCCATTAAAAATTTTAAATTTTTGTCTCCGAGCGTTTTCAGCCAAATGTTTTCAAATTGACGTGAGTTATACACTATATTGAGGGATATAGTAGTCGCCGGTTTGAAAAAAAATTTTAATGATTTTTTTCCAACTCAAAATCGCATTTTAAAATTTAAAATCGAGTTTTCTACTCAATGTTTCAGAGGAGCAATTCTGAAAAAATATATATTTCCTGTACTGTCAGACCGTTATATCATGACACTTTTTGCAGGGTTACCAATGAGCAAAAAGTTCTAAATTTTAGGGATTCTCAAATTTTTGAAAAAAATTATTCAGTACCTAAATAAACAATCAAAACATTTGTTTTCTTTGAAAAATTGAAACAAAATTCATATTTACCAGCCACCTATTTGTCAATTTTTTGTTGATTTGAGTAACCCTGCAGCTTTTTTTGCCTGCTGGTACCACTGCAAAAAGTGTCATGATATAACGGTCTGACAGTATCTATGTAGTCCGTATTTACCTACAACGCAATACCTTTTCCAGAATTTTTTAGGTAGTGGAAGAGGAAGACCTTGAAAAATGCGAAAAGCCATCTTTTCAGAACGTTTTTCGCACATAAAATTGGTCATTTTTGGCCGAAAAATTTATTCGCATAATAATATCTCAAAATACGTACTTACTTAGTACATATTTGTACCTACACCGCTTGTCTGATTTTCGCTTCATTTCATCTCTTTTTCGCGATTTTTGTAATTTCAAGTACAAAGAAGTACTTGATGCAGCACAAGGTTCAAAATTGAATATCTCGCTTTTTTTGCCTAAGAAATTGTCATAAGAAAAAACTTTGCAACATATTCGTGTTCAGTACCTAGTTCAAACTATACTTCAATAAACTTTTTTACGATCAGAGGACTCAAATTTTGAAAATTTAGTTTTGAGTGAACGAGTTTTTTTTAAAAATAATTTCGTATAGGTAATAAATGGCTCATACATTAAAAGGTAGAAATTACGATCAACTTACTTTTTCATTTTTTTAGAGGAGGAGGGGGAGGTTGCAGAGGCTGCAATTTTTTTTCAATAATTTTGACGTGTCACCTTTCTAAAATGTTCATTAGACCTGAAGAATAGGAAAAACAAAAAGCACAAGAAAAGTACCTAATAAAGTTACCTATTACCTACATATAAGTACAAGTCAAAAGTCATGTATTTGAATACCCCCACCCCCACCCACACCCCATTAATCAACCGTAGCTCTAGCCCCTTTTAGGTTTTTGAATGTCATTTAAAAGTCATCTGATTGAAATTTTGACATAGAATAGGTTTCATTGATCTCATTTTTGTTCTAGAACCACTATTTTGGCAGATAAGGGCTAAAAACTTGATTGGGGAGAAAGATCAACAATTTCAAGGGAACGTCCGGTTCGAACGGGACCGGGACACCTTGAATTTGTATTCTGGACACGAAAATGGGTCAGCATACAAAAATTCAGCTTGCCACCTCAATATTCGGTACAGAATGTCGATTCTACTTGACTACATGTTATTATAGAGAAAATGGTCACATCTTTACCACTTTTAGGACCCCCCCCCCTCAATTATCATAAATGGGGCTAAAATGTTACCTATCTCAAGTCTTTTTTATGAAAAATAAGTAATTTGGAAGAGATTTGGGTACAAAAATGAAAATTTTGAAATTCTTTGTTGAAAATCGGTATTTTTCCATATTTTGGATAATGAGAGATAATGAGGGGCTTACAGGCACGTGTTAATATTGAAAATATAAAATAAATAAAAAAACAGGGAAGTATTTTCTCATAAAAAGGAACAACTTTGAGGAGGGGGGGAGGGTACGCGATATTACTCAAAAAAAGTGAAAATAAGGACCACCCTACCCCCCTCGTGAAATTTCTGGCTACGTCACTTAATCCCATAGTTAAGTAGTAGGCACATAGGTAGTTCGTCAGAAAAAAAAAAAGTACGCAGTTAATACGCGTAAACGAACATGATATCCAGCGTACATACTACATAAGTGGAATACGAATACATAGGTAATATAAAAATAATAGGCAAGGTAACAAAAACACCACATTTCCGAAGAAACGATTACCTACACGGTTTGAAATCGGTACCTGCAGAAATTAAGCCATACCGAGTACCTGGTACCTAGCGTAACAAAGATAAAGTGTTCAAGTAGGTATCCAATAATTAGGTTTCATGTTTCAGGCATACCTACTAACATTCAAAAAAAAAAATTACCGGTAGGTAGGTATGTACGTGCGCGTGTTACGTAGGTAGCAAGGTACTGACAGATAGGTAGGTAGGTATTTAATTGATGTACCTACGTAATGAAGTCAACAAGATTTTTATCACACGAATCGCAACCTGCAATTCGAAGGAAGGCAAAAGGAAAGGCAAAAGGCAATTCAAATAAACGTTTGGTCGGTTACCAAGGTAGCAAGGTACCTATACCTACGCCTAAAATAGGTACTGTAGATACGTACCTATGTTATGTATGTAGAAGGTGTCCAATGCCTTTCTACCTATCCACTACTTTTCATTCGCTTTGACTGCATACTACTGTAAGAAGTAGGTACCTAGGTACCTATTTAGAAAAGTAAAAATGAATCACCGGTAATTTACGAAGAATTCGTAACGTTAAAAATATTGGAAGAAGACTCGGACTCGCTCTTTGCCGACGTATGGAAGATGGTAGGCTGTCGACATTGAGAGCAACTCGAATGGCTACTGCTGCTGGCGCTGCTGCTGTGGCTGCTGGTGCTGGTGCTGGTGCCGCTGCTGCTACCACCATCGCCGGCTGAGGAACTGCTACCGTTGTTGCCATCGCGTGTCGCGGTTGCCTGGTCAATATCGATTGTTCCATTTATTCTCCATTGATTGACCAACATGGACGGATAAACGTTGGAAGATTTAGACGAATAATGAGTGAAGTCCGACGCGGCGGCGGCGATTCGCCTTAAATTATGCGTTTCTTGGCAGTCTTTGCTATAGCATTTCGTATACACGCGGTGATTCGCGCGAGGCAATAAATTTGATACGCATTTGGTATTCTGATTCTGAAACAACAGTGAACAAAAAAACCGCCCTAGATGAGTTAGGTACCTAGGTAAGTAAAAGTAGGAAGGTTGATACTGTAATAGGTAGGTAGGTAAACAGGTCTTTAATTATTAGGTATCATCTCTATTCATTTACTTATTCGCCTCGTATTCGCTTATTTTTTCGTTCGTTTCCCCCTCCCCTCGCTTATTTACCTAGGTATTATAATCGAAAAGCCCTCGAAGCAACCGACTTTTCCACTCATAGCCTCATACGTATAAACCAGCACGTTTTCATTGTAAGGTACAATGCGGTATGAAAATCATGAATTTTCAAAAAGTTTGAATAAACTTGTGAATTTTTTTTTCAATACAAACTTGGATAAAATGTTACAAAAAAAATGATAAAAGAAAAAAAACTACTTTGGAAATCTAGGGGGTCCAAATTGAAAAAATGAGGCTAAATTTGAAATCAGTACTTGACCGAACTTATTTCGTGGTGTGCCATTTTTTCAAGTTATTATTGCCCAAAATTGGAATTGTTCAAAACTTTGTGCTTTATGTTCCACAATGTTCACATGGGTATCTAAGACGTTCAAATTTTAAAAAAATTGGTATAAGCTTTGATCAAATTTTGAAATCAACAGCTAAATATCAATTTACGTACATTATTGCATGCCATTTTTCAAGTTACTTGTGACTCAAAATTGAAATTTTGGGCCCCTGTGCTTCCATGTCCATGAGGGTATCTGGAGGGCTCAAATGAAATAAAAAAAAAAACTAATGTAAAATTTGAAATCACTCGAAATGGGCCTCCATGCCCATAGGGGTATTTAAAAGGGCACGGGGCACAATATTGAAGAATATGAGGCTAAATTTGAAATCAGCCCAAAATTGAAATTTTGACCTTTCTGTCCCCCATTCCCTGAGATATTCTATGTTCGTAGGCACATCAAGGTGGTTCAGATCGAAAAACAAAGACCATATTCGGAATCAGCGATCCAAAAAACATCATGTTGTGTCCTTTTACAAACTTTTCATTGCCAGAATACAAATTTCGAGTATTAGACCCTCCTTTGGGTACTTTGAGGACCGTTTTTAAGCGAAGGCGGAAGGAGAGGCCTTCCGAAAAATGCCTGTTCAGCAGGTTGTAGAGAATTAAATTTGCTTTCCACAATGAGTCATTAGTTTTTTTTTTTAAATTACGCCTAGTTTTCAAATTATTCGAGCTCCAAGTTCGAATAAGCAATAATTTTAAAAAAACTGTTTACAAATTTTGAGCCTGCCGAGAGACGATGCACCTCAACCTATCGAGCTGAAAATTTTACTGTAGGGTCTCCAAGCCGTCCTTTGTCACTCTCAGTGACGTACCGAACGGGGGGGAGGGGGGAGCTTCTCCTCCAAAGAGAAAATTTTTTATTTGTAAGTTGGGAAAATTGAGCCATTCAACACATCAGTTGGGAAAATTGGGCAGTTGGGAATTAGTCACTTTCCCGACTGAAAATTCATCATTTTTCCAAGTTGGAAATCAATATAATTTTCACTGGTTAGTTTCAAAATTTCGCCTCACTTCGCTCGTGCATGCACAAAATCGTATTTCAACAAACTATTTCAAGTAACAACAGTGTTAAAGAAGACTCATTTTAGTCTATTCCCTTGAAAATACTTCGGATCTGATCATAGGCGCACCCAGAAATTAATTAAGGGAGGGCTGAGAATTTGAGAAAAATGGGGAGGGGGTCAAATTTCAAATCGAGTCACTTTTCACTGATATTTCAATCAAAAATCATCAATTTTTTCTGACAAACAGAGAATTTATTGAGAATTTGGTGATTTTTGACTGAAAAATCTCTGTTCTTATCGTTGAAGTTCATTGAACTAACGCCTTTAATCGTGTAATGTGAGAAATAGAAGCAAATTTTTATTATTATCAAGGATGCATTTTTTTTTAAATTTGCGAACTTGGCATGCATGAACTTTCAAATAAGATATAAAACTCGGATTTGAAAAAAAAAACAACTCCCAACAAAAAATTCAAAAAATAGAATCCGTAAAAATCGAAAAGGAATTATGTACTTAGAGTGGTGTAGTCAGATGTAATTCATAATACAGATTTTGAGCAAAGAAAAATTGACGAAATGCAAGATTTTCAGGACAAGCAATGAATTTAGGTATTAATTTTTCAAATCTGAATCGGTAAAATTTGATGAGAAATCTGTGATTTTTGACTGAAATATCAGTGAATTAATCATGAATTTTTCATGAAATTCATTTCACTCACTCAAAAAGACAGGAATTTCACGTAAGTAATGATAAGAGAGGAGATTCTCAGAATGTTAATTTGAGTGATAATGGTAGGTATTGTAAGAGTGATTATGGCCCTGTCCGAGATTATTGGGAAATAATCTTGGGCTATGGTGTGGTGGCAACCCTGCGAGCAAATAGTGGTTGATCGACTCGCGATTCAATCTGCGATCGATCGGATCAGTCCTTTCGAAATCTCCTCGACAGCTAGGTCAGGCTCAGCACGGTTTTAAGGCTCAGGTCTCGCGCGTGTTTCACCAAGTAGGCTAAAGCAGTTTGTCGAAATCGCAATTAATTCGTAGTCGCCTCCGAATTTGCTATTTCTCTTCCTGCGTACCCCGAAACCCCGCGCGGTCCACACGTTCAGCGCAATTCGATATCGCGAGTTAATTGTTCCGAATTAATACGCGGTAATTTAGACTAATCGTTCGCGATAATTACTTTGTATTTTTACGCCGCTTGTACCTCCTACTCGCGCCCAAATACACCATTATCGCGTACACCCGTTCAGAAACTTGTGTCCTTTATTTTACCCAAGCTGCGAGCCCGGCCTTCCGTCCGCGCAGCCCAGCCAGAAATATAGGTACACGATAATACGTCGCGCCAAATTCGGTCATTTACGCCGCTCATCTTGGTGCCGTCGTCGGTTCTCTCAGCGCCGCTCTGTGCTCGTCGTCAAAATCATCAGCCGAAGAGCCACATCCGGACACATCGCTGGAACCACCGCAGCCACCAATATCACCCGGCAACCCCGAATTTGGGCTCCGTACGCGACAGTAAAGAAGGGCCGGGGGCAGCCCTCAGGATCCACTGCCCGGAGCGTTCAACTCCCAAGCTCCCCGTGATCGTGCGAGATACGGCCGCGAGATATTCCCATCTTTACATATTGGCGCCCGAACCACGCGTGTCTTAATTTATGCCTGCAGATCGCAACTGCATAGGCCACTAAAAGCGGACAGCGGGGCCTTAATTGGCTAAAAACGGAACCCTTCGAAATTAGCTGTGCGACCAGCCAAATTTCACCCTTTGGTATGTACGTAAATAGCCTGAAAAGAAAAATATTAACGTAAAATCATCAAACGTGAATACTTTTCATATTTTTCCATCTATTTCTAACGTAAAAAATTCAAATTTTCGATTTAATATGTCATAAAAATTCGAATTTCGATCTCTAAATTCGTAAAAAATCCAATTTTCGATCTCTAAATTCGTAAAAAATCTAATTTTCGATCTCTAAACTCGATCATTTATTCAAAATTTATCCGATTCAGTTCAAAAGAAAATATATTTACGTCCTAAAAAATCGTAGATAAATTTTCGCCAATTTTGATATATTACATCTCAAAATTCTAATATTCAGAAAAATATCCATTTTCGATCAAAGATACTTTTTATTTTTCGGTTTAGCCTAACCTGATTAATTCTTTTTCCCTCTAAATCTGTAACAAAGCGCAAATGGTCAAGTAAAATTTCCCGATTCAGATCCAAGGTTGTACCATCTCATTAAAATTCAAATCCCTTTCAAACTCGATAACAAAAAACATTTCAAAATCTTAAATCCAGGTACAGCTTACAAAGGCACCGCCTATCATTAATATTATTTTTTCGAAAATCCGGTCCATTAAATATCAAAATTTGACATTTCGGCACACTTTCAATTCTTTATTTTAAATCTTATTCTTTAGAAAACAAAAATCAACTAGACATTCTGTCTACATTTCGGCACATTATCTCATCCGGCCTATTATTTGCAAAACTTTTAAAAATCGATTAATCAAATATAACCTGTCACAAAACGTTTCGATTTCCGGACCAAACAATACACCTTACGATCACATTTTGGTACGCAAAAAATCACCCCATTATTTTCCAAAACGATTAAACAATCAATAAATTTCCGACCACCAAAAAACCGTTTCGACAATCCGCTCCAAATTTCGCACTTTTGATCGCATCTCAACCTACTTTCGTATCAATTCACAGCCTCATTAAAATTCAATTCTTTTGAAAACACAAAACCAACGGAAACAAGATACAAACGCTTTGACATTCTCCATTATTCTTTTCAAAAAATCTGTCAACTCAAAATCAATTAATTATCTAAATTCTCCAAACTCCTTTGTACTTTGTAAATCTAAAATATAACTTTTCGGACCATATAAAATCATCCCATTATTTTTAAATTCACGAATTCCCTACTTGACGGCTATTACCAAAGACCCCTATAATCCCTTTTGCGCGAAAAACGTAACGGCCAAGGAATCATCCAAGGTCAATTACGAAAAAATCGTGTCGCTTTCTCTTTTAATAACACCGCCGATTCTTACAAAAAATCACTGGCGTCTTCACCCCATTGAATTAAAAGGAAACGACACAAACGGTCGGCTGGAACCATTCAGCCAATTACTACCGGACCGAATTCCAACACATCGCATCAAGGGAAACCGGACTACGACAATACCGATTCATTTCAAACACAAGCTTACGCACCTTGTGAATAAACCTCGAACACGTCATCTCAGAAGCAGCCAACGGACGCAAATAGGCAGCAACGGAAGCCTACCCAAGCTACCTACTTCATCACGTAAACTGCTAATCTGAAATCTTTTTCTCAATTACAGCGCTGCAATTACTAGTAATTACAGCCTAGTAAACTTCCCCTGTCTAATTTCTCCTGTTTCTCCTCAATTTCCCTATCTCTCTTCCTAAATACCTTGAAATACTGCAATCAATAATTCTAAAAATTGCGACAGTACGTGGTACAACGACGACTGCAATTTTCAGCGATTTTGATCCGCAGTACTTCCCTCGACCTCCCCACTGAGACGGCACGAGCTATACGGCAACTTCAGTGTACCATCCTTTTACCCCCCACAAATATTTTCAATCCGCTGCGACAGTACGTGTAAAACGACGACTGCAGCTATTAATTCAATTTTTTATTTCAGCTTTTCGACCCCAGCTACAACAGCACGTGTATATCGGCGACCGTAGCTTCAAAATTTTCTTCTTCTCAAATTTCCGCGACCTAGAAAATCAAAATTTAAATTAAAACATACATCAAAATTTTCGAAATCGGTTCAAAAATAGGATAATACCTACCTAAAAAATATAGCACGTTTCATACACGACTGCTACTTCAGAATTCTCTTCTTTTCAAATTTTCTCGACCTAAAAAATTAAAATTCGACTAGATATCAACCAAAATCAATCAAATATCTAAATTGCGAAATAAAAAACTGAAAATTCATAAATCCGCGACGCGTAAATCAAAAATGAATCCACCTGATTCACCCGTCACCCCGAGACACTCTACAAGAGCCTCAACTTCGATTTACAAAAGACCACCAATACCGCTCGCGGTACCCACGACTTCGAAAACAAAAAGGAACTTAAATTCAACTTTTGAAAAAGAGATGAATATTCCTAAAAATCCACCAATAGGATCGTTTGAAAATGCTCCGCCTCCCTTCGAGGCAGGAATCCAAAATCTGAGTGCGGACGCCACCCCGCAAGTCTCTCCCATATTGGAAGACAATAATGCGTCGTGTGCAGATCCGACTCAAAACGATCTTTCTGTAATCACGAACCCGTTAAATAAGACTATCATACCCACCGAAAATGAACCCAGTGTTCAAAACTCGTTGACAAATTACGTACCTCAAGTGAACAGTGGCTTAGCTCCCTTCACCTACGAAAATCGTAATAATGGCGCCTTCCAGCCCCCTACTGTCAATGTACACCTCATTAACCCTATAACTAACCAACCTAACGAAACTCAAACTGAACATGCTGAATCCCAACCAACTGTAACTGAGACTCAACAAAACACTGAAACTAAAACTCAACCCATAACTGAAACTACGTCTGAACCCCCCCTTGAAGGAACCGACTTACTCCAAATAAGGGAGGCAATATGGACGACCCAAAATAACCAAAAAACTTACGAAAATTACATAAACTCGAAAATGAACGACGTCGAAGTAAAATTTGACGACATAAGAATAAAAAACGAGGTGGCAGAGAAGAAAGTCGAAGCTGTAATGGCACACGTGAACCATTTAGTACAATTTTCAAACGAGGCACGACCTGAATTAGACAAAATTCCCCAAATTGCGAACATTGTAAATAGACAAGCTGATAGACTCGAAGAAACGGCTGCTCACCTTTTGGAAAATCAAAACATAAATTCATTCAAAATTCATAATTTACAAACCCGAGTCTCTCATATTGAAAATTATGGTCCGGTCCCAAGCCAAAATTCGGACATGAAAAATTTACCCCTAACTATTCGAGCACTTACAGATGGTGGTATCGTATTTAATTGGGACAACCGCCATCACCCTTTTGATTTTATTGATAAATTTGAAAAATATTTAAGAAACGTAAAAATGAATGGGTACGCCAAATGCCATCTATTTCGAGGCTGTATACAAATTCCCAACAAGAAAATTTGGCTCGAAACCCAAGACAAAATCGAGTGCTACGAAACCCAACGTGAAAATTTTATAAAAGAATTTTGGAACAAACAAGCCCAAAGGCAAACTCTTGAACATTTTAGACTAAAAACGGTAGTCCAGACCAACAGTGATATAGCCAACCTGTGTATAAAATGGCACGACACCTTAAACAAAATTTATCTTTTGACCACAGAAAAAGAGGTAATATCTGAAATGCTAGAAAAATTACCCTACGAAATTCATTGCAAATTTTCGATTTCGGAACAAACTAATCTATCTGAATTTATGCAAAAAATGCAAGAAATTGCATTCTCAATCGATGGGGATGAAACTAGACTCAAGTTTACAAAATCTAAACAATCTAGATACCCCCAACAAACATCTACCGCAAAAAGGCCATATGAAACGAATATACGGCCTGGAAATAATGACAGAAATAAATTTCCTCAACAAAATCGTATCTATAGGATACCCAAGAAACAATATGAGGAAATGATGAAGAAAAAACAGAATGACAATTCGACTCCCAAAAATAATGACAACCCCAAATTTGACAAAAAACCCAAATCCACTTCGAACCCCGCACCACCTCCGCCACCCAAATCAGAGAACCCACCGGTCAATAAAATCGACGAGGAATTACACATCGCCGATACAAGCGACGACGAATACGTATTATACCAGGTAGACTCTGAATCAGCCTCCGAAGGGGAGGGGTCGGGAAACGAAGAAGACTAGGTGGTAATGGGCAACCCCCTAGTCCCGCTGTAAAGAAACCACCCCCTGATCTTCCGATACTCGATGAATACGAGCCCATAGGGGATGGATTCGCCCATTTTATCGGAACAATGAGAGCAAAAGACCGACTTAATCTACCCCCCTACCTAAAAGGACAAATTTCGATGTCAAATTTAATACAAGCCTTGACTGACGCGAAGCTTACTAAAACAAAAGTACTACTTTGTATAGGTCAACGCGAACTAAATTACATGAAAATTCCCTACGAAGCAATTCACAAATTGCTTCTCAAAATTTTAAATCGCATTTTCGAAATGGGCGCAACAAACATCATTTTACTTTTTCCCCTCCTAAAACCACGCAAGCCTGATGACCGAAACGTCAGTCTGCGTAGATACATTCGATTCAGGCAAATATATGCAAAATTCACACAGGACAGACGCATCACATTTTGGCGACGCCCGGCAGAATTTTTTATAAAGCAAGAGGTATCGGAGACTTTTGCTGGAAGAACATTTCAAAGGCCCGCCGCAGATAAAAATCTGAACATGATTGCGGACAAATCAAAATTCATTTTCGCAGAAAAAATTCAAACATACTTTATGTCCATAAAAACATATCCTGACATTTTGAAAATTCTAAAAGAAGATTTTGACGACCTAAATAAAACAAATCAAGAAACTGACATCAAGGGCCCAGTAAAACAAATTTTCGATTCAAATTCAAAAGCTTTCGAAGAACTTATGAACCCCAACAATTTTTCATTCAAGCCCGAAAAAATTTTACCCCCTCCCAAATACGAAAAAATCAAAACATCTATAACAAAAATTCAGGAAAATCCTCAAAAATTCAACCCAAATCATGACAACTCTCCCACCCCGGACATAAAATCAAAATATTCGGACTCAAATAAGAAAATGCGACCATATCAAAAAATTAAAGTTCCCCTAAATCACATTGAAAAAATCGACTCCGATCAAAATTTAGAAAAGGAACTCCAAAATGAAACTTCTAAAAAACTCACCTCTTCGGATGAAATATTCCCTCCAATTTCGGACAAAACTTTCGATCTCTCGGACTCCTCCGACTCTGAAACAGAAAAAGAAGAAAACCAAAAATTAAACACCATTGATGCAATCGACAACATAAATAAATTACAACACAAAATTGATCCTATGATAAAAAATCAAATAATTTCGGAAAAAACTGAAGATCCCACCTGTGCTATACCTTTATTGATCGAAACCAAAACATATGCGGCACAATTAGACACAGGTGCCCTCCCCAACGTCCTCTCTCATGGTACAATAGAATTATTGACTCGAAACTGTCCCGAATCGGTAAAATACATCCCTTTATCCCGACCTGTAAACTTGAAAGTCGCCGACTCACGAATTGTACGTACTATGACACATCTTGTACAAGTGACATTTCAATTCGGCGACATCGTAATGTCAATGCCCTTCTACGTAATCGACATAGCCTCCCCCCTCTTCATCATAGGCAGGCTATCTATGAAAATCTTGAAAATCGAAATGAATCAAGGCGAAAGCTACGCTCATTGTACGCCAAATGGGGCAGAATATCGCACCATTTTACCATTTTTAACAACTGATGAATACCAAGGCGTAGAAACATTTGCAATTGAGGTAGAAAAAGAGTTCGAACATGAAAATGCCCAATTGTATTATACAAAGACTCATATCGCCAAATTCACACAACTAGACGATGACGAAAAAGATAACGGCCCTGAATTATTTTGCAAAAAATTACGAGCTGATCTAATGGACGCCATACAAAAGGGATGGATCACCCAAAATGAGGCTGATGACGCCTACAATCAATTAATCTTATTTTCTGACTGCTTCAGTCGCTATCCTGGCAAATACACTGGCGACGAAGTACATTTCAAATTTATTGACGGAAACGGACATCGTGAAAAATGGAGAGGTGAAAAATACAAACCTTCTCGAAAATTAATGGTCCAAATTAAGAAAGCCATCAAAATAATGCTGGCACTCAAAATCATACAACCTTCAAAATCTCCCTATATAAATACAACTGCTCCCGTTGTGAAAAAGAATGGTGAAATACGTTTGTGTCTAAACGCAGACGAACTGAATACCTGGCTGGAAAGACTCCTTACCGAGCCGCGTGAAATCGAAGGTATTATCCACGGCACAAATGCTAAGTGGTTTAGTACACTTGATTTCGTATGCGGATTTTGGCAACTGGTCTTAAGCGCCGAGTCAAGACAATACACTGCGTTTCAAATAGACGGTCAAGTCTATGAATTTCTCCGAATGCCCTATGGAATAAAAACGGCCTCGGCGGAATTCATAGAAATGATGAACAAAGTATTTCCCGACGACATCGAGGGCGTACAAACTTTTGTAGACGACCTACTTATCACGGCTGAAACATTCCAAGAAATGCTAGAAAGAATAAAGAAAGTACTTTTGAAAATTAGGGAAAATGGCCTGAAATTAAATCCCACAAAAACAAATTTATTCAAACAAGAAACTCAACATCTCGGCTATACCTTGGCAAAAAATGAAATTGGAAAACAATCGGAAAAAATTCAAAAATTTGAGGCCTTCAAACAAAAATATACCAAAAAAGGAATTTTTAAGCTCTCGGAAATCAAACACATTCAGACCCTCACAGGCTTAACTGGCCTTTACAGACGATTTATTCCAAATTACCAACAAATTTTGGCACCCATTTATAAATTAACCGAAAATAACGTTCCCTTTGTATGGGGCCCAGAACAACAAGAGGCCTTTAGACAGCTCGAAGCAGAATACAAAAAAGACTTTAAATTAACACCTCCGGATCCAAAATATGATGTATATTTGGACACCATGGTAACTGACGACGCAATGAACGGCGTATTATATCAGGTTATCAACGGCGCCGAAAATATACTCATGTTTACGAGTTACGCTTTTAGACCCCATCAAAAGAAATACACGATCGTAGACAAAGAAATGCAGGCACTAGTAACCACCATACGAAAATTATCTTTTTGGCTCCATGGACAAAAAATTCACATTCGATCAAATTTGAAACCTGTAGTCCATAAATTCGAGACCCTAATGCATACACACCGTAAGGCGGCAGGCTGGATCACCGAATTAAATGGCTACGACCTTACTTACGACCTAAAATCCAAAAAATCACTTTATAAAATTTCGGCCCCCGAATTAACCCTTTGTGCAATCGAGGCCCCCTTAGAGGCCCTAGTCCACCACATCGACTGTACCCAAATTCAACCCTACGCTGTCGAATTTTCGGAATGTTCAATAAAAGACCTATTTTATTATCTGGAAGAAATTCATACTTTTCAAAAAGAAGACCCTGCATGCAAGAAAATCACAGAACTTTTGGAAAAAGACCCTCAAAACGTAAACAAAATTATAAAACGACAGCTTGCTTGTGGCAAAAAATACAAAATTGAACAAAACGATCGAAAACAAGATATCCTACTAAGAACCTATGAGGACGGCAGTGCAGTACCTGTATTGCCAAAGGACCTCTTTATGACGTCGTAGATTATCTCCATGACGCGTATGGACATGTGGGTCCAGGCAAACTTGAATTAATTTTCAAGCGCCTGTACTACTATCCAAATGCAATGAAATATATACGCGAAATTTCCAACGCTTGCATAATATGCAAGGTAAATAAAAACTACGCCATGAAAAAGGTCCTAGAATATGCCCAAATTGAAGCCTACTCCATCGGCGAAGTAATATCAGTCGACCTCTACGGCCCAATTACCAACCCCATAGATGAACCTAGAAATCTAATCGTAGCCAGGGACGTATTTACTGGACGATGTTGGATTGAGCCCCTTGAGGACCCTAACGATTATTACGTCACAAAAAAGATGAAATTCATCATCAAAGACATTCAAAAACACAACGTAAAAATCAGAAAAGTCATAAGTGACAATGGTTCAGTCTTCACATCAAAAGCTTGGGCTACTCTTTTGGACTCCTTCGGCATAGTGAGGGGCCTTACCTCCAGTTTTAATCCCATGTCCAGCTTGGTCGAAAGAACGATGCGAATTATTGGTGATAAGCTGAGGATAAAACTCAACACTTACCGAGATACTCAAAAAACTCATTGGGGATGGGACGAATTCGTTAAAGACATCCAAAACGAAATAAATAATACACCCAATAAATATCAAATTAAGCCCAACGAAGCCTGGGGAATAACAGACAACATCTCAGAAAAAATCCCCACCAAAGAAGCCCCCACCAACTTTCGATACGAACTCAAAAAGCTTCAAGAAAACCAGGCTAAAAATGAACCAAATTCGACAACCTCCGAAATTTTGTTATCCAAAAAACTTCCTCCTGATAAAATAATGACCGATGAAAATGGTTATGCAACCATCACCGCAGATGGAGCTTGCTCCAGAAACGGTGACACAGATGCAATAGCCGGAATCGGAATATGTTTTCATCCAGAGAGTGAAGAAAATGTAAGTGAAAGAATTCAAATTCAAAATTACCCAATATCAAACAATTTGGCCGAATTACAAGCTATTAAAGTAGCTATGCAAATAGCTCGCTTTAATGAGCTCAAAAAAGTAAAAATTGCTTCCGATTCAAAATATGCAGTAAATGCAATAAATGTGTACAGTAAAAATTGGGAAACCAATGGATACAAAAATGCAAAAAAGAAACCTGTACATCATAAAGACCTTTTTGAAGAAATTATAAAAATGGGTACTGAATTTGAATCCTTTCAATTATACCATGTGAAAGCTAGAAAGCTTGATCATGCGAATATAATCGCGGATAAGTTAGCCAAAAAGGCCGTCTACACATGCGAACTAAAAAATCAAAAAATAGAAAAAATGACGCATAGAGAGGCCATAGAGGCTTATATCCGCGAACGACGCAGAATTCAAAGAATTCAAGACGAATATTCTTTCAATAAAACTCACGGCGACCCCACCCCCCTCAATCCTGGCGACATGGTCATGGTCACAGAACACCAAAATCAAAGAAATATCGACCATTCCTCAAAATTATTCCCCAAAAAACATGGACCCTTCATCATAAAACATCGCGTCACTCCAAACACCTATCTTGTTGCTCGACTTGAAGACATCGAAATGGAAGACCTCAAAAAGCATACTGTAAACATTCGGCAACTAACCCTCTTTTTGACCAAAGAACAAATTGATTTTTTGAACAATGACGCCACCCTTAAATCAAAATTACAACATAAAACTATTAGAGAAAAAATCAAAGAATTTTTGGAAAAACGATTCGAAATTGAAAACGATCTTAACAAAAAAGAACTCGAAAAAACAACAATTACAGTATCCGATGACGTCATAAAAAAGCAAGCGGCCGCACAACGAGCGGAACGGCTTGCAAAGCGGGCAAAAGAACAGGAAAATTTCATACCTAACCCCCCTGACGAACGTTCAAAAAATAGGAAGAAATTCGACCAACTCCAACCGAAATTAAAAAAGACTAAGAAAACCGACGACCTCGCCAAACTAGAGGAGACAATAGACAAGGCCGCCGCCACCAATAAACGAAAGTCTGAGATTAAGGATAAAGCGAAAAAATACATTGAAAAACGTGACAAAAGCCAGTTCTAGGAAACGACAATAACCTTCCCCGTCAGAACGAGGAAGACCCAAAAACTACCACTGGCTCTTGCAATGCTAAAATACATAAACAATGACGAGAAAGAATACATTGCGAGAGCCTACGAAATTGACTAGTTCGACTAAACGATCCTTTGAACACCATATCTAACTACAATAAACATGTCAATATCCAAAATCCTCAATACAATAACCGAACCGAACTAGCGCCAGTCCCACCCTTAGATAACCAACAAACGAAACCAGATCCATCCAAAATCACGAAAGCCAATCTGTTCTTTTGTAACTCCGTAAGAGCAAGTTCTCGACTTCTCCTTCTCGTAAAATCGCGCATTTGCAGCCATTTCAATTTCAGACCGCATTATTTTTTCGTTTTTTCATCTTAATTACCTCCTTGATCTCGACAATTAACTACTACCGCGAATCAACTGACCGATCGTATGTTAATTTCATGTATATTCTTTCGATTTATTTGTCATCTCGTCAACATTCTCGTTAATATTTCCACAAATAACCATCATCTCACCGACCTCGCCAATTCCAACCTACTCGTTTCGATTTCGTCGACGTCGAATAGATTGTAAGTACCATTCAGAAATACCTAGCTGATTTCTCGCGATTTTTTCCTTTATTATATTTTTTTTTTATTCTTTTTTACTATTATTATTGCTTGAATAGTGCAACCGGCTTGATGGACAAAAACCATCCTAAAATAATCATAAAAATAAAAACTTTTTGGCTACTTAAATTTTTAAATTCTTTGGCAAGTGACAAAACCATCTCGAAAAACATCTGCAAACCATGCAGAATAAAAATTCCTCGTATTATTACGACAGAAAAACCACCGTCGCGTAAGCAGAAAACAAGAAGTGCTCGATGCAACAGTACGTGCAAACGACAACCGCATTGAGCAATTCTACATTTTCATGCGACGTCAAAATTTTTAGAAAAAATTCTAAACATAATTGTGAAATCAGGTACTGTAACAGTACGTAGACAACGACGACCTCAGTAAATGATTCCACAATTACAAAAAAAAAATGATGAATGAAAAATGAATTTCAAATTCCAAAAATATCAAAATTCAATACCTTCGAAACCTCAAAAAATCTACAAAAAGTTCAGTAAATTTTCTCTTGACCACGACAGTACGTGTACAACGACGACTGTGAACACGAGAAAATAAGACTAAAAAACGAGCCGGCGACATCATTCAAGCAATATACCAAAAAACCTCCCATGCTTACAATAAAATCAATTCATAGGCGGTAATAAATGACAATCGCACACATTGTTCATTGATTATTAACATCAAAACGAAAATTCATCACGCGGAATTCAAAAAATAGAGAAAGAAAAGAAGAAAAATTACCCACACGAAAATAAAAAATCAAGCATTCGAACCATTATCAAAAAATTAATCAAAATTCTTTACATTCGTGACAATTCGACGACATCTAAAATCAATAATTTTGGCAAAAAATTCGAAATTCCATCATCAAAAATTTTCTCTCTCACTCTTCAAAATTAATTCGATGAAATACCACGATCACTCGAAATCAACCGTGATCAAACAAAACTATTCAAAAGAAAATTCAGACAAATTTAAACGTCACATAAATCAATGAATATCAATTTCAACCAAAATCACATATTCACCCCCTATGAATTGCATAAAATAACACGACGTTATAATCAAAAATCCGATTGCTACGTGGAAATTATCACCACACCGGCAGAAAATAATTCCACGCACCAATCAGATGCACCATTCTTAACCCTTTAACCCCTGGGACCGCACAAATGCTCATTGCCAATTCACAAATTGCTAATACACGCCGTAAAAAATCCATAATCGAACACTCAGCGCACACTGATACCTTCCAACGCAGACAAAAAATCCAACAACTCAAGAAAATACACGAAAATCAAAAATAGATTTGGAATACATACACCGTTGAAATTATTACCCACATATACATTCGTTCAAACCCGACGTCAAGATAAAAACCAATACGACGCCATCAAAATTCAAAATCTTCAGATATCTCTTGAATCCAAAAATAAACCATTTATCAGAAAAGAAATCGAAACCGACGACTTGGAAAATACCACCCGCTGAGTGTAACGAGAACAATCTGCACACGACTCCAACGCTACGTACCACTCCTCCCCGCTCACTCCTTAAAAACGTTCATACGTAACCGGTGAATTGAATAAAACGACGTACGAAAATAAAACCTGATAAAAACTATATAGAAATACACGTATCGCCATATCCAAAATTTTCTATTTCAAATTTCACTCTCTGTTTTGTTTTTATTCTCTCTCTCTTCTTTTATTTCATCTCTCTCTCTCTCTTTCTCCCTTTCTCTCTCTTCTCATTTCTTTTCTTCGACTTCCCGTCATCTCTACCGTTTCACAATTTGCAACGTTCCCCCCACCGCAACCACTTCCACATCTAGCAACGACTACGCTACACTCACACACACAAGTTCGACAACATAAACACGTCGCATCTACCCCAATTCACCGGCCACGCGAACGACCTTCACAAAAATGCACCGCCTGACCGATTAACCCACTACGCTTCATTATCAATGAAACGCCGCAACCATTCAAAAAACGCTCTATCTTATCTAAACCGATGCGACATTTCTAAGAATACCAACGACCGTTTAATCGCTCCATTTTACTTTCGCTTTTTTTTCTTTTTTCATTCATCCAAACACCCTCGTTCATTAACCTATCTTTCGTTCATTTAAAAAAATACGTATCTAAATTTGCATTTCACGACCTATAAATTATTAAAAAATACGCTGCGTATGATAAAATCACGTCATTTTTCGATCTCAAAAAATGATACCCTACTTGGACGAATAAAACACAAATATATTTTCTCTTTCTATCGCAAAATTATTTCAAAATACCATCTTTTAGATTTCAAAAATAAATCAATACCGCAAAATTTCAAAATATCTATAAAATTATGACTTCGATCATCAAAATTAAAAAATACAACATACGCTACAATTTCGATCACAAAAAACAATCCCCTTCCCAAAAATTAATTAATACCTCTAAAATTCAAATTCCATCTACAAAATTCGACCGAAGTACAAATGGGGCAGACTTTCAACCAGAATTTAGAAACCCCTACCCTTTCCTTTTCTTCAAAATTAAAATATGACGTACAAAAATTCATACCAAATCAAAATGCTCTTTCTAAAATATTCTCACGACCTATAAAAATCAAAATTTCACTATTTTTTCTCAAAATTGTCAGTGACAGCACATGAGGCAGGAGCATCGAAATTTTATCAAGCAAACACCACTTTCGACCTGTCGGCGATCCCTTTCGGCCGTTCCGAGGGTCAGCAGACCGCAAAATTTACCCAAAAAACTAAATAGCCGCACCGGAATACCCGGATCAAAATTTATTATCATAAAAATCCTTTTTTCTCATTTTTCTTTCCCTTCATCAAAATTTCACTAATTTTACTCAAAAATCGACAGCTACTGCACATGAGGCAGGAGCATCAAAATTTTATCAAGCAAACACCACTTTCGACCCGTCGGCGATCCCTTTCGGCCATTCCGAGGGTCAGTAGACCGCAAAATTTAACCAAAAACCCTGCATAAGCCGCACCGGATATCCGGATCAAAATTTACTACCATAAAAACTTTTCTTTTTTTCCTTTCTTTCAAACAATCGATATCCCACGACATATGGGGCAGAAATTTTTCACTCAACCAAATACTTCGTGGCACATATGGGGCAGGGACAAAAAATCCAGTCAAAACTCCAAAATTTTCAACAAACAGAACCTTCCTACGACCTCTAAATTTGAAAATGATCACTTATCATGTCTATAAAGCAAAACGAGCAAAAACACTTACCTTATTCATATCAGGATCCAAATAAGAAAAAGTCCATATCCTTTTTGGCACGAACTCTGCTTACTAATAATACATATGTCGCATCAACTAACCCATAATCTGCTTCCATGTCTGTAACAAAAAATTTAACACACTCTTGTAAATTTTTAACAAAACATTAACATATTTTGGCTATAAATAACATCCTAAATTAAATAAATATTTGGTAAATTGCCATCTTCTAACCCCTTTCTTTTTTCTTTTTCTCTCCCCGTTCAAACAAATAGCAATATGTCGGACAAAGATTACGTTCCATCGGATAGTGAATACGAGACATATTCGGAACATACCTACACTAACCCGAATACCCCGATCACAATCCCGTCAGATGATGAAGAGTTAATCGAAAACGATCAACCGACGTCGCCAATAACAATTTCTGACCATGAACCGACACCACCGCCACAAAGACGGCAGACAAGAGCAAACAGGCGTCCCAGGGGTAGACCCCCCGGTCCCCCGAAGGCATTTCCCACCCTGTGCAAGTGTCGGACAAAATGTGAATGTCCGAAATTCCCATCGCACTATTCAGGGTGGGAATGCAAATTTAATAACAAGCGACGTCCTAAAAATTCTCCTGTTTCAAAACAGATTATGGCAGATACGAAGAACATAATATGCTCCGGCTGCCGCAGCCTGCTCGGAATCGTCTCTCCATATGCTACGAACGAAGTGCCGGCCCAGGGGCCATACATCGCAACAAAGTGTGGACATTTGTTCCACACGGAATGCATAATGTTGGCCCCACACATTGCCGATGGTCACGTGCAATGCACGTACGCGGGCTGCGGCAGGCCAATACGCATCGAAGAGCTCCTCCCGCTGCGGCCAATAGTAGTCGATCAACACCTCCAGCTGACCGCCCGGCAAGCTAACGAAACAATTAGCGCAATGGAGGCGCAGCGCCGGGCGGAAATAAAAGTCTACCATCTGACCAACAAAGTAAAAGCGCTGGAGATGGAGGTCCAAAACCTCCGGACCCAGCGCTACGACGATCTCGACGACATAATCGTGGAACCGCTGGATCAGAGGCTGCAGCGGGAAGGTATCGACTTCCTACCGGACCCGGAGCCAATGGACCACCAAAACGAACCGCAACCGGGACCTTCACATCGGATCACGCCGCCGCCTCCGCCGCCGCCTCAGGAAAATCCACCGGTGTGTAATTTATTTACTATAAATTTGAACCCGGTGGATTTCCTAATAAACCAAACACTGGAATCCGAGGAAGGTGCTATGGCCGAGAACAGTGAAGATGCGGGGGCGGAAATACCCCCTGCCCAGGATCCACCCCAGGCCATGGCACCAACCAACGGCGAAACGATAATCTACGGAGACTTCCAGTTTACCCGTCTCCACCCCCTCGCCTTCACGGTGAGGGAGCTTCGACCTCCAAGATTCCCAGCGACGCCGTACGCCATCTTTAGAGGGGACTTTTGGATTTGTGGAGACGGGTACCCGAGGCTGGCGGCGCGGATAGCTACAGAAAAGAAAACGTATCGAAATCGACTAGTTCCAGGGATCTTTCATCCACCACAACTAACTTTCGTGGACTTCCTATCGAAAATCGAGACGATGAGGCGCACCCCCCGACAGGTCATGTTGTCCTGCTCGGGGGACATCCATCAGGATTGGAATCTCCCATGGGTCATCGGGAAATACAAGCAAGTGGCCGAGACCCTGCGAGATAAAGGAACCCAGCTGCTGGTCATGTTTCCCCCCATCCCAATGGATCCAATCGAGGGGGAGCATGAACCAATTTGCGACATCTTCAACCGGGAAGTGTTGGTCGACCCCGAGGTCCGAGGCCTCGAGGTCCAGATCGCCTTCCCGGTTTACGCAGAAAACCTGGGGGCCAGGAAACAGATAAATGGCGAGATTACTCACACCATAAAATCAGCGTTTCCGCTTCTCGCCTTCCTGGATCTAATCATCGCCCACAAGTAAGATCAGTTTACTCTCAATTTAATTAAATATTAAGTCCTGGTATCACACCCACATAAACTGGTACGTATTACAAAACCAAGGAACCAAAAACCACTTTCTACCATAATCTCATGGCTTGAAAACTAGCAAATTTCAAGAAAAATATAAAAAAATAAAAATCGTAAAAACTTAAAAAAAAAAAATCAAAAAAAAAATACTTGCAACAGTGAGCGTGAACTATAAAACCAAAATCAAAAAAAAAAATCGAAAAATAAAAAATTGTCAAAAAATATATCAGTAACAGAGTGCGTGATTCAAAAATAAAGAAATTTGCGAATTTTCAGTCGACCAAAACAATAGCCACACCCAAAACCAAAAAACAATACTCTTTCGAAATTTCGACGACTTCAAAAAATTCAAAAAATACAAAAAAAAAAAAAAGAGGAAGAATCAAAAATCTGGAATGACAAAACATAAAATATTCTATTATATACAATATTAATTTTACCTGCTAACCTGTTCACAGTCCACCACGCCAATAATTTAATCGTCGAGATACGTTTGATGTTTTCTCCGCTGCCCAAAATGGAACTCGATACCGCCCGGCGATACCTGAAAACATCAAAACATCGTTAATATTATCATCGTTCTCGCCGCTACCTACCAAGACTGTCATACTTACCGATTATGTAAAATTCTTCCCGATCTGTGATACCTATGTCTGTAAATAATGTGCATTTTTATATTTTTATATTGTATATTTTTTGTATCGACCCTTGTACATATGTCAATTATTTCAAAATTCCCTAAAATAATTTGTCCTTTTAAATTTTTACGTCGCAGGAAGAGACCACCTATGATTAAAAAACCCCAAATTCCCATTTTTTGTTATTTTTATACCCAAATTTCACATCTGAAAAATTACCCACCTTGTTTATTATTATTTACCGACAAAAAACACTGAATTTCATTTTCAAAACCCAACCCAAAACCAAAATAGCAAATCAAGACTCACTATATAGATTTAAAATTACCCCTCCAAATGTCAAAACAATAGTTCACCATGTTTAAATCAACCATCACAAACCAATTACCCCAATATTTTATATTCATATTCATGTTTATGCTTGTTTCTTTTCATCATCTTTACCCATACATGTTTATATTTAATATGAATCACATTGTCTGCGTTTTCACGACGTCCACAAAAAATTTACCACCTAGACATCAGTCTACCCGGATACATAAACGCATCACAAAAATACTGCGCTGATAACGGGCCAACCTGCCTACGAAAATAACCAAAGCGCACCGCACACTTTAACGTGCAAATTATTTCATTTTTCTCATTATCATTTCTTTTCATTTTTGCCATGTTATACCATAAGATATTATTTTTTTTTATTTCTATTTCTTGCTAATGTAATATTTCCATAAACTTAAGCTAGACCGCATCAATTCCCCCATTGTTTTTATAATGTCCCTTTTGTAATTTGCAAATTCGGATGCGACTCGTAACTGCCTATTAACACACCGCACAAAAAAGCATTTTTGCAAGGCAAGAGCCTGACCACAAATTGTCAAAATTATTTTCAACGCATTTCGAAATAACAAAAAGGACAACCACTATAAAAATGAAAAAGATGACTTAAAACAAATCTACAACGTCAAAATTCTATTCTTCTCATCCACAGCTGCGTCTGTGTTCAAAATTGAATCAAAAAAGCTCATTTCTTTCGGTTCAGCAAAATTTTAAAATTCAGACTAAAATTCCAAAATTCAGATTAAAATTTCAAATTAAACAGTCATCTAGAGCTCGCAGTGCTTTCGATCACTGTCAAAAATTCAAAATTAAAGCCAGACCTACTTCGAATACTACTTAACACTGGTACTTTCAGGTTACCACCACCCATAGCCAAGTTCGATGGGGCAGGGACCATGATACACTCTAAGAACTGAAAGTTTGACCTCGAATTTGGGGTTCGAACTCGACTCTGGGGTGTGAGCTACCCCCTCCCCCTCATCAAGTCCGATGGGGCATATGTAAGAGTGATTATGGCCCTGTCCGAGATTATTGGGAAATAATCTTGGGCTATGGTGTGGTGGCAACCCTGCGAGCAAATAGTGGTTGATCGACTCGCGATTCAATCTGCGATCGATCGGATCAGTCCTTTCGAAATCTCCTCGACAGCTAGGTCAGGCTCAGCACGGTTTTAAGGCTCAGGTCTCGCGCGTGTTTCACCAAGTAGGCTAAAGCAGTTTGTCGAAATCGCAATTAATTCGTAGTCGCCTCCGAATTTGCTATTTCTCTTCCTGCGTACCCCGAAACCCCGCGCGGTCCACACGTTCAGCGCAATTCGATATCGCGAGTTAATTGTTCCGAATTAATACGCGGTAATTTAGACTAATCGTTCGCGATAATTACTTTGTATTTTTACGCCGCTTGTACCTCCTACTCGCGCCCAAATACACCATTATCGCGTACACCCGTTCAGAAACTTGTGTCCTTTATTTTACCCAAGCTGCGAGCCCGGCCTTCCGTCCGCGCAGCCCAGCCAGAAATATAGGTACACGATAATACGTCGCGCCAAATTCGGTCATTTACGCCGCTCATCTTGGTGCCGTCGTCGGTTCTCTCAGCGCCGCTCTGTGCTCGTCGTCAAAATCATCAGCCGAAGAGCCACATCCGGACACATCGCTGGAACCACCGCAGCCACCAATATCACCCGGCAACCCCGAATTTGGGCTCCGTACGCGACAGTAAAGAAGGGCCGGGGGCAGCCCTCAGGATCCACTGCCCGGAGCGTTCAACTCCCAAGCTCCCCGTGATCGTGCGAGATACGGCCGCGAGATATTCCCATCTTTACAGTATCTACTTAGTACTTACGTATGTAATAGACAGATGCTGATTTTTCGGAATTTTGTTTGTAATAGGTATAAAAATAACGTCAACATTTTTTCCCCATTTTACAATCTGATGAGTTAAAGTGCGGCGGGAAATTTTGTGAAATCTTTTCAAAATAAGTTTACTAAAATTTGTCATAATAACGTAATTTAACGATGATGCTTTTAAGAAAGTGATAATTTTCGGTACGTCACTGGTCACTCCTGAAAATTTCAGCTCAATCGGTCTGGTAGTTTTCGAGAAATCGAAATTCAAAGCGCTCTGCAACTTTTGCCTTTCTTGTTCAAATTTCAACCAAGTTCGAAGTCCCACCCCTCTCAGTCCATGAAAAACACAAAAAGTTGAATATCTCGAAAACGACTGAACCAATTTTTATCAACTCTGTGAGTATTTTTCTCCTTTTATTTTTTATAGGTAGGTACCCAATTTCTCCTCTTTACTGATAATCGCTATGCATTCCTGATTTTCATTCATAATTGATAGGTACCTAGCTACCTACGTATTTGTATTCCTCCCAAGTCCCAAGCACCCGAATGCTTCATCGTGCTTTTATAAACCTTCGGTGCGCAAGGGAGCGGTGCTGGTGGTGCGGTGTGGTGTGATGTGATGTGAGCTGGAAAGAATACACCTACATAGCGTATGCTTGTTACAGCGCATCTGCATAGGTGCTTTCCTACGTATGTCTATGTATGTACTTACATTGCGACAATTGTTTTCACGATGCCTACGAAGTGTCTTGCATGCATCGCCGTCAGGCGGCGGATTTGAAGGTAAAGGTGGACTGGGACTGCTGTGACTGTGGACGCGTCCAATTTCGGATTTGGTTTTGCGGCCGCGACCGCAAGCACGTACCACCACCGAAGTTGGCATTCCTTTGATGCTACCTGCAACGAACGCGTGCGCGTGAAATTAGAAAATCGGTGTGACGTATGACGCATAACACATGTCTATGGCGCTGCAGAGGCGTAGCCAAGGGGGGGTTTTGGGGGTCTGAACCCCCCCTTGAGGTCAAGAATTTTTGTGAAAAATGTATTTTTTAGACATTAAAAAATCCAATTTTATCATAGCTTCGCCCTCGCTTCGCTCGGGCATTAACAAAATCATTCAGAAATGGCTTTTTTGGGCATTAAATATCCAATTTTTTCGAAGCTTCGCCCTCGCTACGCTCGGGCGTAAATTAAATCACTATTATATGGACTATTTAAAACTAAAGTGCCAAAAAAAGGCTCATTTTTACCCCTCCCTCTTCCCCTCCCCCTAAAAATTACTCGTTTTTCAAGTATCTGTACTCATTTTGCAGCCACCCAAAAAAAAGCTTCCGACCCAGACCCCCCCTTTCGGACTCTTCTGGCTACGCCACTGCGGCGCTGGCATGGCATGGCATGGCGCATGGTGCAGTCTTAAGAATTAGGTAGGTGGCTCGAACTCGAGTCGACATTTACGCTACCTGGTCAACGGTACTTAAGCGATAAGCGCCTGAACGATGCGATGCCTACGGTCGGTAAGGTGGGGGTGCTGGGTGCTGGGTGCTGGGTGCATACGCATAGGTAAGTGAGCTCACCGTTAAAATTGGAGTAGTCTTGTTCGACGAAATAGTAGGTTTCCGAATGGCAATTCGGTCCGTAACAACACGAAGACGCGTACGGTAATTCGTTTTGGTAGCGGCAATCGGGCGACTGCGAGACGCCGCTTCCGCTTCCGCTTGCGCTTTTCGTCTGCGGCAATAGTGTGGTGGTAGCGTACGGCGTCGGCGACGACGGCTCGTCCGGTCTTTCGCCGCCGAACGTCTTGAACGAATCGCCGCCGGCGCCGTGTCTGAAAACGCAGGCTGTCACTTCGGCGTAATCGGCGCACTGACTTTGAGCCCGACTCTGACTAGCCGTATCTTGTTCGCCGCTGCTGTACTCCGAATGTCTCCAAGAACTGCGATTCGACAATAATTGGTAGATTGGTAGAGTACATATACTTACATTATGTAGTTGGTCACATTGATCGAAGAAAATTCTTAAAATATTCATCAAAAATATAAAATACATACTTAAATGGTAATAACTTAAGTAATAAAATTTCCCGGTGTCACAATAATGTAATTCGGGGGGAACGGCGCGGCGCAGGCCATTTTTTAAGTATATAAGTCTTGGGAATTTTCCCACCCAGTGAAAGAAATTTCCCACCCAGTGAAAGAAATTTCCCACCCAGTGGAAACGAATTTCTCAATATTTCCCAAGCAGCCACAAATGCTCAAAACCAAGGAAAATACAAATTCTGAAAAACTTTGGCCTCGCTACGCTCGGCCTTACTGCATTTTTTCCTTCCATGATTTTAGTTTTATAATAATCAAAATCTTGCGAAGTGATTTTATTCGTATTTTTTCTCAAAATTATTCCTCTTTTCAATTTTATTAGGTCAGTTTTTATTTTCGATTTATAAAAACCAAATTTTTCAAAAGATTTTATCTTACTGCGTTCGGTATTTTCACATTTTTTCCTTTTAAATTTATAATTTTCAAGTGGGTAATTTTCAATACGAATATACGTGAAAAATGCCTTTATTTGGACATTAAAAATCAAATTTTCTCAAATCTTTGCCCTCGCTTCGCTCGAGCATAAATCAAATTACAATTTTATAAATTATTAAAGACTAAAGTGCAAAAAAAAGGCTCTTTGTATTCCCCTCCTCGCCCGCCACAAAAACTTTTGTTTTTTAGTCTTTGTCCTCATTTTGAACCCACCCCTCCAAAAAAGCTTCCGAAACCACTGGTTCTGACACCCCTCTTCAGACGATTTTGGCTAAGCCAGTGATCCTCTCCTTTTCAAAAGTTTCCCACCCAGTGAAAATTGCTTAAAAAATGGCCTGGCGCGGCGATTGTTCAGGGATGTAGAAACTGAAATTGCACCTTTTTAGTGCTATTCCACGAATCGCACGCCATATTTTCAAGTTAAAAAAAAAAAAAAACACGCAAAAAACCGCGTTTTTTTTTTCAAAAGGAAGTGCCGTTTGAGAATCACCAGCTCCCCTCCCTCCACACTGATGAAAAATTAAACCCGAGTTGCTCTATCCCTTCAATCGAGATAAATCCATAAAAAATGGCTCGATTACTTTTTTTCGTTCCATCGCCGTGGTTCATCAGCTGAAGGACCTACGTGCTGATGAGATGAAAAAAATACAAAAAAATTTCAAGTACGAGTATGTTCAGTATTTTCCATCACCGTGGCTAATATAATTTCGTTTCCACCAGGCACCGTGGTCAACTAACACGGCTTTCACATAAGGCCTTTTTTCATGTGAATGTGAATTTGACCCAACATGAAAAATGGGGGTCTTGGGAACTCATACATACAAACAATCCCTCATCCCCCCCCCCCCCCAAAAAAAAACCGCCAACTTTTTTTCGTTATACCTACATCACTCTTTTAAAAAGTGTACTTTGCGGAGAATTACCCAGGTAGGTACATAAATATCTAGTACCTATTAGCTTTTACCTATTGCCTGCATGGCACCTACTACGAGTATCTATGCGCTACCTACCTACCCCGTATGCGCGCAGCAGCGTGTAAGTATAGGTAAAAATCATCCTGTAAGTACACAGCTACACACCTAGATCAACCACTTACCACGATTCGTTGATGCAGTTTTCAGTTTTCGTTTTATCTATCCAGAACGAGCCGTCGTCTTTTTTCGCGTTAGCTTGAGGCAGCAACGATACGGACATTCTATGGGGTAAGCCTGCGGCCGCTTTCAAACTTACCGGTGTTCCCAGAATTGCGCCACTCGATCGAGTTTCTACGTAACAAACAAAAAAAAAAAATGTTGACGCGCCGTTAGATAATTTGGTAATCGGTTTAGCACAGATCAGCTTGTATGTGCATAGCGAGACCTACATGTACAATGCACATACATACCTATAGCTACATACACATTTTAATCGTCTCGGTGTGTAGGTAGACTTCAAATCCATAAAAAACTCTGACCCCATTTTTTAAAACCAAAACCGGTTTCTCAATTTGTGGACACCCTGTAGGTAGAACTGAAAATTTGACTACATATCAATCTTCAATGCCCTTGTCCCGTTGTCCCCAGGAACATATTGCCGTTTGAATCATCCCGATATCTCTTTTCAGTTTCGAGATATCATCAAGTGTTTTTCGTGGACAAGACTTTTGCGTCATACTGTATAGATTTGCCTGTAGTTAATGTGGCATCATTTTTTGGATGTCACTTTCCAACCCTTTGCCTATTGATTCAGCAATGTATCAGGATATTTTATAGAATACAGTAATTTTGATGGTGTCAATTCACCACGTACCCTAGGTATATTCTACTTTTTATAGCAAAAAATTATTGTCGCGCCTATGGTCGAGATGACATCTTTTTCTAAAGTTTACAGGTAAAGAGGCATCATATTTAAAATTCGATTTTGAACAAACCTACGAAGTTATATATTCCGTACACCTTCACAATGTCATTTGTGCTGCATTTGATGCACTTGCAGGGGTTATGATTATGAAAAATGATGCCATGCCACTTTGGCCATCGACGAGTATACATAGGTATAATATAGAGATGGGCCGTAGTCGTAGATATATGTAGAGTGGTCGCAGGGACAGGGAGCCGGAGCCGGATCCAGAAAATTGGCTCCCCGTCCGTGACTATTCCTCGTAACCCGGGCTATAGAAAAACCTCTGCACCTACTACCTACCTACCTACCAAGTTTGCATCTACTTTACCTACTGTACAGAAAAACTATAATGATCTAGGTACCTATACTTGGACTGTTGAGAGCGTACGTAGGTGGTACTGTAGGGGGAGGGGGGAGGAGGGCAGAAAAGGAAAAAAGAACGGAGAACGAGGCGATTAACGTTACCTACCGAAAAAGTTGGATTCTTTCGACAGCAGCAGTCTTCTTGTTAGAAAAAATAACGCAACGAATAGCAACGCCATTGCTAGAGCAACACTCGACACGACAACAAAAAACCATATCTTCGATAACACGTCCTCCTCTTTCATGTCCACGCTATTCGGTTCGAGTAAGCCGTTCCTGCAACAAGCCATCGAAATCACGATCAAAGTAAGTACCTACGTGCTGCGAAACAATTAAATAGGAGGTGGGTAATACGAGTAAGAACGTACTTGTACAGGTATGTACTGTACAAATTTTTTCAAGTACCCCCCCCCCCCACCACCACCACCGCAAATTAGGCTGTACCCAGATGCAAGTCCGTGGAAGGACACTGCAAATGATAAAGTTGATAAGGTATTCGCATGACCATATGTCGGAATTTTTTTTCCTTTTTTTTGGCTCTTTAAATAGTACAGACTTGTACCTAGCTTTCGAATCGCGCAAAACGCGTTAAAAAATATTGACAAATGAATTTTCTATGATTTTTTGAAGTTTGCCAAAAAATGATTTTCAAAAATCAACTTTTCGAGAAAAACGCAAAACAAAATTTAGAACCGTTTTCAATGAATAAAAAAAAAAATTCATGAACTGTAAACGACTTTTTTCTTTAAAAATGGTTTATTTACGTCGTCCTACATTATTTTAGGTCATGGATTCCTTCCAGAAATTGCAGGCATTGAAAATAGAAACCATACCATGTCGAAAATCATATTTTTTAAGCCACCAAAACTCGTTTTCAAGCAAGAAGATGGCACTTTTAGGACCTGCATCTGTTTTCATATGAAAGTAGAGGGTTCGTAGTATACGAAACGAATCGCCCAAAAAAAAAATCATATTTTTGGTAATTTTTTCTTATTTTGCGTTTTTCTCAAAATTTACTTTTCCGACATATGGTCGGGTATCGGGTATCCCTGGCTGTGTCACATTTAGAAAAGTCGTTTTTTCGCGGTACTATATGTACGTAACGTATGTATCTAGTAGGTTTCTTACTTGCGATTCCATTGGCTGAATAGCATCGTTGTCGGGTCCAATCTCAAATTGGCGGGATATGTGAACGGTCCCAGGCCTACTGACGTGGCAGCAGCTACAGAAACGCTGTAACTCGTCCGCGTGGTCAAATTGGTCAATAGTAAAGACGGCGTGGACGCGTTCACGGTGACATTGCTCAATACAGCGTTATTGTCGTCTTTCACCACAACCTGGCCAACACATTGGTACAGGTAGGTATAGTCACCTCAGCGAAAGCGAAAGCCCATACCTATCTACGCTACCGCTACTTTCGCAGTTACCTACGTAGTACGTACATATCGTCCCTCTAATCAGGCCATTTTTCAAGTATCTACCTATATAAGTCTTGGGAATTTTCCCACCCAGTGGAAACGAATTTCTCGAAATTTCCCAAGCAGCCACAAATGCTCAAAACCAAGGAAAATACAAATCCGGGCTGTTCAGAATTTTTTTTTTTGATTCACTTTGATTCGGTTGAGTTTAATGCGAATCAGTGAACAGTCACTGATGAACAGTGAGAATTGCGACACAGAAAAAACCCAGCAAAATTCCGCGTTTTCGACCAATTTTTACCGAATTTCCACAGATTTTTCTCAATTATTTGTTTTCAGGGGAAATTTTTTCGCCCATTTTCTCCCGCCTGCGCAACTGCTGCTACTCCGACTGTTTCTCAGTGATTTTCGATAGTATTGGCCGATTTTTAGATAAGAGAAAGAGAAAGAGAAAGAGAGAGAGAGAGAGAGAGAAAATAGCGCTGAGCACCAGCAGTCGAGAGATACGAGCTATTGTTTACCTGGTATAATTTTACAATTCCATTTTGCGTTGTCGCGGGTGGAGGAGCCCACTTCAAGTACACGGCACTAGTATTTAGCAATACGGCTTCCATTTGTTGAGGCGGCTCCGAAGGAACTGGACAGATGCGTACAAATAAATCACATACTTAGTGTAGGTGTAGGTAACACACGCAAGTAAGTACCTAGCTACCTACGTAGGTAGCTAGGTACATATGTATCTAGGTGTAGGTACCTACATAATTATGTACATACAGGACGCGACGAATTTGAAATACATACTTACTTAATAAGTATAGGTACCTACCTAAACGAAAACGCGTACCTACTACGCACCACACACAAGCGCGCGCGCACTCATATAGGTACAATAGGTACCATAGGTACGCAGTAGGTACCCGCTACCCACGTATCGGATGAATGGAGAAAAAAATGCCTGCAGATAGGTGGATGGCGGGAGAGAAATAAGCGGGTACAAAGGCGCCACTCGCTACTCACCATCTTCCAAGGTTTGAACGATTTTTAAATTAGACGGCCGTCCGTCGATGTTCTTATAAAACGGAATGAGGAAGAAGGCGTATTTGGTGAACGCTTGCAGGCCGGACACGATGAATCCGGTCACTTTTCGAACGTTGGCGATGAGTAGTACGTTGGTGGCGGACGGCGACGACGAGTGATTCAGGCATCGAGAATACATGTACAATCCTTGGACCACGTCCGCGTTAAATATCTAGTCGACAAGAAATCAAATTAACACGAGTAGGTCCGCGTAGTTATTGCAGATAGGTAGTAGGTAGGTACCATAGGCCTTTGGTAAACGGTGTACGTGTACGTGTGCCTAATTGCACCAATGTAATTACCTAGGTGTAGGTACCTACATAAAAATACGTTTTCTCACCTCCCAAGTAAGTTTAACCGACGTCGAATTGACCGCTTGAATATCGATTAGCTCGGCCGAATGAGTAGCTTGCAGCAAGGCTTTCGCTTCGCGCAATTCTCTATCCTGAGCGGTGGCGATGCCGGCGACCGGCTGCGGCTCTGCGCTTTTCGGCGGCACGTTCAGCGTAACCGGCTCGGATAACGGACTGGGCGGCGATAAACCGTGCGAATTTTCGGCTCGCACCGCGAACGTGTACATTTTGCTTCGCTGCAGTGGCCGGAAGGTAAACGAGGTGCTCGCTACTCGGTTCGCCAAAGTCGTCCAAGTCGGCAACGAATCGTCCTCGCCGGGACCGGGACCGAAGTCGGCGTTGGCGCTGCTGTTGGCGACCGCGAACGACGGCTGCTTCTTGGGGGGCGTCGTCGTCGTCGTCGTCGTCGTCGTCTCTCGAGCGAATACTTCTACCTGCGTGAAAAGACGCGGCGGCGATAAAAACGCAACCGCAGCCAACTCTTTGAATGTTTTATAGGCCACGTAGGTAGATAGGTGAATGAATAGGCTGCGCGTACTACCTAGATACATCTACATCTACATCTACATATACATTAGGGTGTAGTGGAAAAAAAATATATATACATACATACAAAGGCTGCCCCAAAACAACTGAGAGTGACGCTCAAGCACGCGACGCGTGCGTGGCGCGGGGAAATTTTTTTTTGCAAATTGAAGTACAACTCATTAGCTATCTAATGAGGGTTGAATCGTTTTTGTAACTTAATTTTTGAACGACTACATCGTTTGACCCCTGACGTCTAATTTTAAGTAGAATGTCTGTGAATCATGCAAAAAAACAAGAGTTCTCACATACGTCTATTACATCTACACTAAAACTGATGTAACTCGGCGAAATTTAGACCTACATAGCTCATTAAAAAACCATTAGAATCGGGAACGATTGCCCTTCTACCTGGTATATTGTTCCACCCCCTACCAGTAACCGTTATCTTGTGGCGCCACTTGAAAGTAGACGTCAGGGGTCAGACAATGTAGTCGTTTTCAGAATTCAATTACTCCGCGAAAAATTAAGTTACAAAAACGATTCGCCCCTCATTAGATAGCTAATGAGTTGTACTTCAATTTGCAAAAAAAAAATTTCCCGCGCCACGCACGCGTCGCGTGTACGAGAGTCACTCTCAGTTGTTTTGGGGCAGCCTTTGTACATATATATCTTGGATATCGACCAAATTTGGCGGGGTGGTTTACTTTGAGTGGGAGACCTCCCAAAAAATTTGAGCCCCCAAGGGGCAAGTGGAGGGGAGCAGCGGAGGCTCAAAGTGCTCCTCCTTTTGAAAAAAAACCGCTGTTTTTGTGTTTTTTTAGTCAAAAAAATTGCGTGAGAGGCTGTCGTAGCACTTAAAAGTTGCGATTTGAGTTTCGACGTCTCCCTGAACCATCTCCATCCTGCTTCGATCAAAACTCAGAGCGCTACCAGGGGGTTGAAAAGTTGCGGATTGCAATATTCCAATAATACGAAATTTTCACGAAGCTGGAATATTTTTTTCTCCATCCGGAAATTGAACGAAAATTTTTTTTAAACCACTAAAAGTAAATATTGAAGAAAAAATTTGAAAATTTTATAAATACACATGTGTAGGTATGATGGTAGGTACCTATAGAAATGTAGGGACCCTCTTATCCATCGAAAACCTAATTTTTTTATCGACCCGCGCGCTCGCGGCCGTTCAACTACGTTACTCGTAATGGTAGGTAATGGTAATGGTAACGGTAATGATCGTAGCTGCTCGTTACAGAAAATTTTTGTCCACCCGTCCACCCGCCCGCCTGGCACCGCGAAGATACGAGATGGTACGACTGCGACATACCTAATTACCTAGACCTACGTAGTGCGTATGGAACGTACGAGTATTATGTAGACACGCGTTAATAAAGTTGCCTAGTTGATTCGCCGTAAATACCATAGGTACCTCTACCTCTACCTCTACCTATACGAGTATGTGATGTGTACGTTCATATCGAAAGGGCCCACTTTATCGATTCTAGTCTCGGAGATATAGCCGTTTTTGTGAAATATGGTCAAAAAGTTGAAAACAATTTTTTCGATTTTTGGATTCTCCAAGGCCTCCTCTATCAGCTGGTTCAAAAAAAATTTTGATTCCGACGTTTTTCGGTGATTTATCGCGAAAAACGTAAATGAAGACAAAAAGGCCCACATTGTCGATTCACGATTTGTATGAATACCGTTTTTGATGGAAAAATGAAAGGGCCCACTTTGTCGCGTCATCAATTTCACTGATTTAAAAAAAAAAATCTTCTTTTCAATATTATTCTAACAGCTCCTACAGACAGCGTTGCCTGACACATAAGAATACTTCTTGTTTCTTTTTTTCGTAAACATTTTTTGTGGGTAAGTATACGATTTTTGCAGTATTCCAAAGTAATAATTGCCACGAATAAAATTTATTTTCCGAGTAAAATTCAATTTTCTTCACATTATTTCGGCAAAATTTTGGTAAAAGGGCCCATCTTGTCGTGCGCTCATAGCTACGCTGCGCTGAATGAATATTTTAGGGCGCAGTTTTCAGTGGGACACCCTCTCCGGACCAGTTTACATAGTGACCAATCAAAAAATTTCATCAAACCATCGAAATGAAGATTTTTTACACAAAAAACGTTTCTCAAACTTTAAAATGCGTTTTTCTTGAAATTCTGATTTTTCAACTTTTCTATTTTCCAATTTTCAAAAATTCATAGAAAATCGAGATTTGCACTTGAAGACCTCGGGTTTGCGGCATTCGGACCGGAATTCATTCTAGTATCGCCCACTGGTCATCCATACCGACAGAATGAGCCCTTCCGATCGATGTGGCCGGGCCGGACACATAGGTAACCTTGCATTTGCTATCGACACTATGGTTACCCAAGTGTCCAAACACAGAGATCATGCAATCCTAACTCAGTCATGACATCTTTCCCCTCTCCCTCTCCCTCTACCTCCCGATTGCTGCTTCAAGTACCTATGAAATTGTCAAGTTTTTAAACTGGCCGCCCAGAGGCGAGACGCGGCAATTCGCAGCCACGTGCGACTACTTGGAATATTTTGCAGGTGTTTTGTTTCGTACGAATGGGAATGGGATGGGAGGAAGAGGAATGTAGACTATCTACGTTCATAAATACCGTATGTAGGTAGCTGAGTGGGTAACGTACCTGGTAGCCGAGTAACGAAGACGAACCGATTTTGTTATTCCTGCTCCAGGCGATGGTGACGCCGGCGCCGTCGGAGGTTCGGTTGGCGACGACCGGCCTGCTCGGCGGTCCGGGATACGTTGACGGTTCGGGAGACCGAAAGAAGCCGATATTCGGGTTGGTCGGCGATTCGGGTCGCAGATGCGCGTTCCAAACGGCGCGCCCGTTTTCCGAATACGCGACGCACGCGTACACTCCGTTATCGCTTCGTTCGAGATCTGCGGCAGGCGCGCGTTTACAATCATCACCTAGTTGGGTAGATCTAGGTATCTAACGGTAGGTAGTAGGTAGTGGGTACTTCTACTTACCCTTGATCTGCAACGTGCCGTGCTCGGAGACGTCGATGCGACGGTTGGCCGGCAACGCTTGGCCATTTTTATACCAGCGTACGGTCGGAGCGGGCGAGCCGATAGCTTTGCACGGTAGCGTGGCCACCGATTTCAGCGGCAACGTTTGGTTGGCCGGACCTTGCAGTATGACGGGCGGAGGACGCTCGTCCACCAGCTTCACCGATAGCCGAGCTCGCCACACGTCCGAGCCTACCGTATTCACGGCGCAACATACCACCGCGGCGGCGGCGGCCGCCGCCGCCGCAGCGACGTTGCTACTCCCGTTCCCGTTTCCAGTCGAATGGTCGTCGTCGTCGTCGTCGTCGTCCTGCAAAAGACAGCGCAGCGCTTGCCTGAGCGTCAACTTGTCAGTTCCAAGTACAGTACATAGCTACATACCATACCGAAAGATCGGTAACCCATACCCAAGCGTGTAGCAGTGCGCGTCTGCCGGTCTGCGTATAGCCTGCGCTAGGCTAGCGTTTCGCGCCGACATGACGGCGAAAGCTAAGATTCGTCGATACGGTATTATACGCTTACCTGGGCCGGGGCCGTCGCCGTCGCCGTCGCCGATAACGTCAACGTGATTTGGCCGTTTCGGTTGCTGGTCGCCTCCAAGTTGTCGCGTTTTTCGCCCGCAAATACGAGCCGTCGGCTCGGCTCGATAGACCAAAACAGAAGAGGTTGCGGATTGCCCTCGGCTTCGCAGACGAACGCCGCTTGGCCGTGCTGATCGACGGTCGAGTCTCTCGGCCGATAAGTTATGACCGGCATAGCTGCGACGCGACGCCAACGCCAACAAGCGAATAAACCAGGAAAAAAAGAAAAAACAGAGGCGAGTGATCAGTGAGTGAGTGAGTGAGTGAGTGAGTGAGTGAGTGAGTAAGTAAGTAAGTGATCGAGCGAGCAACTCGTAGTGGTATCTCGAGATCAGAAGAGTTTATGCAGTTGTAAATGTGTGTGTGTGTGTGTGTGTGTGTGCACGCGCGCGGAGGGGGGGCGGCGCTTGTGCTATACTGTACTTTACCCACTTACAATGAACGCTCAGTCTGGCTGACACGGATAAGGCTCCGGCCGAATTGTCCGCTTCGCACGTGTACAGTCCTTCGTCTTGGGCGGAAACGTGATCGATTTTCAATCCGCGATCTTCCAACACCTTGATCCTGTCTAACGGCATATTGCCGCCGTCCGACGTACGCCTCCATAACACGTCCGGCAAAGGGTCGCCGCCTACCTCGCAATCCATGATGACGGTGCCTCCGGCCATTACCGTCGTGTCCTGCGGCCCTCTGATCACGTAAGGTTTCACTAAAATCACGCAAATGCAAACCCGTCGCGTCGCTTAGGTATATATCTACCTAGCCATAGTGCATTTATAGCTATCATAGGAGGATTTAGTGAAATCGATTGTGGAGGGAGGGGGAGAGGAGAGCCGAGCCCCACGTCGCGTCGATGGTATCAAGAGATTTTTTTTAGATCAAGTTCCTATTTTTGATGTTATTTTAGAAAGAGGCGCCGGAGAAGATATTTGTAAACAGTGGCGTCGTCGGAAGCTTTTTTTTTGAGGGAGGAGGAGGAGGAGGAGGAGGAGGGGAAGAGTCCAAATTGAGAATGAAGACATGGAGTAAGTACCAGTAGGAGTTTCGGGAGAAGAGGAGTCTTCTTTCAGATAATAATTTGTTGAATTGCGATTCTGTTTATGCCCGAACGAAGCGAGGGCGAAACATTGAAAAAATTGGGTACCTACTACCTAGGTACCTATTTAATGCCTAGAAAAAACATTTTTTTCATGGTACTGCACAATGTAGGTAGGTATAGGTAGGTACATGTAATTTGAAAATATTTGACAAAAACGAACACGAAAAGTTTTTTGGGGCTAATTTCACTTGCGGTAAATTCGCCTATGACAGCTACAGCTATCCATATTCCATACGCGTACGTACTACGTACGGTACCGTGCATCTTATGTAGATCTTACGCTACGCTGCGCTGTCGCTAGGCAGTTATTGTTATTGTACCTACGTCGACTTACCGTAAACCGTCAACAGAGCTGCGGCCGATTCGCGCACGCCGACTACGTTGCTGGCCACGCACTGGTATCGTCCTTCGTCAATTCTGCGAGCGTCTTGAATCGCTAAATTCGTCCCGTCTACCAAACGATACCTGCGCATCGTATCGCAGCCAATTTAGGTAAGATAAGGTAAGTACGTACATATGTAGGTGTAGGTACCGACATACCTATGTGTACCGTGCCTACACTTACTTTAGGTTAGGTCAAGTGGCATCTACCTATCTACGTACCTATGCTTAACCTATATGTATAGGCATAGGCCTATAAATATGTATGGTACCTACCTACGTACCTACCCTAGGTACGTACATTGTACGTGTACGCGTACGCAGACATGGACATATGGGGAGATATGTACTTACTTGGTAGGTAGCTAGGTACCTATGTCTATGTCTATGTCTATGTCTATGCCTATGAGTATGCGTATTCGTCGCGTCGCGTTCAACAACTATAGGACTACCAACCTTTTATTCGATTCCCAATCCAACGGATGTCCGTTTCTCTTCCAACTAATCGACGGCTCGGGATGTCCCTTGGGCGGACCGCATTCCAAAAGCGCCGTCTCACCCTGAACGGCTATTTTGTTTTTCGGTTCCGTACGAAATTCGTCGCGTAAAACTGAAAGCAGGCAAGTCGGTCCGTTGTAAGTAGGCTACTTTTTTTTCTTCTGCAACTTTGCGGTGAAAAATACTCGTATGTGTAGTGTCTCTCAAAATTTTTTTTCGCTTTTTTGACGGGACACCCCCCCCTCCTCTAATTTGGTTCCACTCCATGAGAAAATAACACACAAAAAATTTCGGCCCGATTGATGCACATGTTAACCCGTGCGCGTGCCTCAGAGCCCATTTCGCCGGCACGCAGCAACGAAACGCTAAAATTACCCCTACTGACTTGACGGCTTAAAACTGACGCCGAAGACGTACAAATTAAGATAGAGCGTTCGGGTTTGCGGCATTCGATTCCTTATAAAATTTCGAATCGTACAGTATTTGTTTCAAATTTTTTGCGCCCCCCCCCCGGGGGAAAGCGCGAGGATGTGAAAAAGTGTGATTGAAAATGACAAACCATCAAAATTGATGCAGAATATTTCAAACAGATTTTTCGAAGGAAAAAAATTCCAGGAGGTATTCAGAGGTTCTGAATCCATTTGTGAGGTAATTTTGACTTCAAACTACATTCATGACCCAAAATGGGCCCATATGAGGAGGGGGTGGGGAGGAATTAAATTGAAAATTTTCCATAATTATCGAGTGAGGTATCAAAATTTATATTTTTTCAACCCGGAGAATTCGTTTCCGACATAATGACCCAAAATGGATCCTTGGGGGAGGTGGTGGGGAGGGCCAAACCCAATTTTTTCTGCAATTATCGAGCGTGGCATCAAAATCAAAGTTTTTTTATTCGTGGATTCCATTTCCAATGCCATTTCATCGAAAAACACAAAATGAAAGCATAAAGGAAGGTCGTGACGAGCTGTAAATTGAAAAATTTTCAGAATCACTTATTTCCATTTGCCCTCTCATGGTCTCATTTTGGGGTTTTCGATAAAATAACCTCGGAAATGGAATCTATCTACGGATAAAAAACCTTGATTTTGATATCACACTCGGTAATTGAGGAAAAAATTGGGGTTTGACCCTCCCCACCACCTTCTCATAGACCCATTTTGGGTCATTATATCGGAAACGAATTCTCCGGATTAAAAAAACATAAATTTTGATACCACACTCGATAACTATGGAAAATTTTCAATTTAATTCCTCCCCACCCCTCCTCATATGGGCCCATTTTGAGTCGTGAATGTAGTTTGAAGTCAAAATGACCTCAGAAATGGATTCAGAACCTCTGAATACCTCCCGGAATTTTTTTCTTTCGAAAAATCTAATTTGAAATATTCTGCATCAATTTTGATGGTTTGTCATTTTCAATCACACTTTTTCACATCCTCGCGCTTTTCCCCCGGGGGGGGGGGAGGAGGGCGCAAAAAATTTGAAAAAAAAGTACTGTACGATTCGAAATTTTATAAGGAATCGAATGCCGCAAACCCGAACGCTCTATCTTAATTTGGACGCCTTCGACGTCACTTTTAAGCTGCCGAGTCAGTAGGGGTAATTTTAACGTTTCGTTGCCGCGTGCCGGTAGTGGAGAAATATTATGAGCTCGGGCGCGCTCTGTTAATTTTTCGAAATGGGCTCTGAGGCACACGGGTTAACAATTAACATGCATCAATCGGGCTGAAATTTTTTGTGTGTTATTTTCTCATAGAGTGAAACCAAATTAGGGGGGAGGGGATCCCGACAAAAATTTTAAAAAAAATTTCACCAAGTATAAATAAGGGACACCCTCCTGTACAGTACAGGTATGGGTACCTAGGTAATATTCGTAGGTAGCGTAGATTAGATAGAAATAACGAATACGAATATACCTTTGTTAGTAGGTCTAGGTATATGGTACGTAACGTACTTGCGACATCCAACGTGGCGTTTCTACTTCGAACAAATCCAGCTTGGTTTCTAGCCAAACACCAGTACGTGCCTTGATCGGAATCTTTACGGCTGTGCGTAACTCTTAAGAAAAATAACGATCCGGTGGGCAAAAGAACGCGATGAGAATCGCCGCCGCCGCCTCCGCCACTCGTCGCGATCAATTCTCCGTCTTTATACCATTCTATATTCGGCTCCGGCATGCCGTCCGCTTTGCAGTTTAGCGTTGTCGGTTCGTGTCGAGCAACTATCGTGTCGGTCGGCTGCTCGGTTATCCTTGGCATTCTGTACTGACTCGGATGGACGACGACTCCTCCTCCTGCGACATAATGAAACCAAAATTTAAAACAGGTAGGTAAGTTACCTAATGCATTGTCAAGCGCGAACGCGTCCACTATACGCATAAGGCAGGAAGGTAGGTATGTAGGTAGGTAGGCGGGTAGGTAGATAGGTAGGTAGGTACTAGATATAAGTAAGTATACCAGGGACGCGCGTTTGAAAGTGGGGAACAACCAGCGACGTACCGAACGAGGGGTAGGGGGAGTTTCCCTCCTCCTCTGAAAAAATTTTTTACTCTAGAGTTGGGAAAATTGAGGAATTCGTTAAATCAGTTGGGAAAATTGGGCAGTTGGGAATTAGTCACTTTCCCGACTGAAAATTCATCATTTTTCCAACTGAAAATGCGTAATTTTTCCAAGTTGGAAATCAATACAATTTTCACTGGTTAGGTAGTTTCGAAATTTCGCCCTCGCTTAACTCGGGCATAAGCAAAATCATATTTCGACAAACTATCTATTTCAAGTAACAACAGTGTTAAAGAAGACTTCTTTTAGTCCATTCCCCTGAAAATGCTTCTGATCTGATACTCTGTGGTTTTTATTCTCAACTTTTACCCTCTCAAAAAAGCTTTCGATGCCACGCCACTGATTGCGAATATGTATGTAATAGCTAAGTACCTTCTTACCCCCTCCCCCCTCATCCCCCCTCTCAAATTACATCAAATAGGAATTTTGAAAGCGTTAAAATACATAATTTAAAAAATGGCTTTTTTAGGCATTAAAAATCAAATGTTTTCAAAGCTTCACCCTCGCCTTGCTCGTGTATAAATTAAATCGTTTCTATGTGCACTATTAGAAGGTGCGATAGCGCCAAAAAAGGTTTCCTTTATTTACTCATTCCTCATAAAATTTTCCTAGTATTTTAAGTTGTATTCATTATTTGAGTTGAGAATTTCATGAATTTGAGTTGGGATTTTCACGAGTCCACCCCCTCCTCCCCCCCCCGTAAAATGCCTTCGGTACGTCACTGGGAACAACAGCTACACATTACACATTGTACCCCCTCCCGAATTCCAGCAGATAGGTATTTTCAAAACATTGTACATGGATAGATATTAGATACATAGGTAGGTAGGTAGGTAGGTAGGTATCATTTGCGGAATGACACGTGGAAAAACGACAGAAGCCGCATCGGCATGGCATCCCATATTTACCTACTTACATACATATGTACTACTCCTTGGTACTTGGTCGTTTTTCGTGTCGTGTCAGCTGCCTGCGAAAATGATATGACACCGACACGCTTTAGTACTTACTCCTACCAACCTATATAATAGTTGGTTGGCAATCGTTGCAACTCTTGACTGACGGTCTTAACTAAGACTGACGCGAGCCGCATAACCCTTTTCAAAACGCCGCGCCACGCAACGCACTCGGCGAATACGAGTAACCTTTATTCTATCCACCTACCTGTCCATCTATGCATTATACATGCATAGGTGTGTGTGTGTGTGTGTGTGTGTGTGTGTGTGTGTGTGTGTGTGTGTGTGTGTGTGTGTGTGTGTGTGTTCTTACTGTACACTCCGGGCAACGATCGTACATATCTACCCAAGTAGGTATCTACGGACCATTTCAAGTTAAGAAAAGTTTGTTTTTCGCCAAGTGTCACTTTCGGGATATCTACGTTAAGTACCTACCTCTTTAACAAGATACCTATCTGGTGATTTTTTGCCGAAAATCTCACGATCTACCTACGTAGTATATGTAGGTATACCGTATACCTACGAGTAGGAGTAGAAGGGGGAGGAGGACCTCAATGTGTAGTAGGTAGACAGTAGACAGTTGCGCGTGATGGGCAGAGAGCAGCAGCAGATGTCTCGTAGGTAGCGGACAGGTACGAGAGTTTCGGTTTTGTGTTACACTTACACTTACACTCACACTCGACCTCGTTGCACAAGCGTGCCTACCTACGCTCTGCCTCTCCCCCACCTACCCGCTCCGATGCGAGCATCATAATAGTAAGTAGGTAGGTGCCTGTATCTATATTGGTGGCTCGCAGTCATTGCACTTGGTGCTGAATGCCGACGTCGCGTCGCGTCATCGTCATGTCAGTCAGGTAGTCAGTCAGTGTCAGAATCTACGAGTACTTGGTCCGCGCGTCGCGTCAGACTCACCGTTTATCAAATGTCGATTCAAAAACATGCAAATGCAGCACATCATCAACGTCCACGTGAACATAATGGGAGCACGTCGGGTAGTCGACGTCGCGTCGACGTCGCGTCGTCGTCGGCAACTCTGGCGGCTGACTCGATTCAATAATAATATCGGCGGCGACGCGTCAAAAATTGGTCGCCGCCGTCGCCGCCTCCTCCGCCTCCGCCGCCGTCGTCGTCTTGGTCGCCTTGGTCGTCGTGATCGTCGTGGTCATCGTGGTCATCGTCGCCATCGCCCAACCAACGCATATTCGCTCGTACTTACACGTTCACGTACCGCAAATGGGTAGCTACCTACGTAAGTAACCAAGCGTGAGCCGCGCCGCGCCGCGTCGCGTCGCGCTGCTCCGGGTCCGGCTCCGGGTCCGGGTACCTACCAACCAAGTAGGTACCTAATATCTGGGTATCAGGTTGCGAACAAACGAGTAAACGCACATGCGCAGGCAGGCAGGTAGGTAGGTAGGTAGCTACCTAGGTATTAAACCTACACAATCGAAAAGAATCGTGTATCGAATCGAATCGCTACGTTAATCGAAAAGAGTAGGTAATCAAGCGTAAGCAGGTACGTTTACGCATGTAATGAATGTATTACGTATAGGCAGGTAATAGGTCGCGGTCGCAGGAATAGTTGACAAAATAGTGGGGCGGCGATCGCCGCAGCCGGCCTCACAGTTCACAAAATTACGCGGCGAAACCAACGTTGGCACGGGCACGGGCACGGGCGAACTGGTGTCTACATCTCGTAAACGATCGTTATAGTCGCACTCGCATCACGGTTTACACGTGTACGGTGAGGCGAGAAATGTATCGACTCGGACAACGAGTACCGGTTCCAGGTCGACGCTGTTCGTATCTAAAATCGCGAAACTCCGCGCACGCATTTCTTTTTCTTTTCTAACCAAAAAAGTAGGTAGCTAGCTAGTAGCTTGTTGGCTGGCTGGCTGGCTGGCTGAACGTGGATGAAGATGTGGATGTGGATGTGGATGGGTAAAGGTAGGCACCCGCGCCGTTCCGTGCCGGAAACGAATATGACAATCGCGTTATGGTACCTCTAGCCTCTAGCTACCTACCTAAGGAATCTCGAATTACGTAGCGTAGCGTAGCGTAGTGTAGTGTTGTACGTATAGGTACTCGCTTTTCGTACGATTAAAATACCTACGTACGTTGGCGAAACGCGCAAAGGCGGCGTAGCGTGGCGTGGCGTGGCGTGGTCCAGCAGCAAAGCAGATTTTTCGGATCCGCGCAAATTGATGCGGGCGCTAACGCGTACGATCGCGAACGTCGAATACTTGCACCGTTTCACACGCTACTGCTTACTGCTATTTTGCCTATATGCTTTTGCCTACCGCCTTTCGCCTTCCGTCAACCGCTGCGAAATGCGCACACCGAGCGTCGTCGTCAGCAGCAGCGGCAACGGCAACGGCAACGGCAACGGCAGCAGCGAAATCGGCAGAATAGAAAACACGTAACGCGCGAGAACAAAAATACAACTCCAACTTGCAATCTCATCCCCTACTCCGATTTCAACCCCAACCTCAGCCGTTGGTTCGACGTCAAACCTCGCCTCGCCTCGCCTCCCTCACCAGCCGACGCACTGCAACGACGCGACGATAACGAGGGTTAAAACGACGAGAAAGGCTCTCTCGAGTGAGAAGAATAAATACCTATCTACCTACCTACCTACCTACCTACTCGTACATATGTAGTAAAGTATGTACATAGTATGTACCTACGCCTACGCGTACGTGTATAATAGCTAACTAGTTTTAATATACCAGTCGGTAGTCGGTACTTGGTACTAGGTATTAGGTACTATGTGTAGCTACCGTACCCTGCCGCGAGCTCCATAGATCGGTACTCGGTAGGCATCTCTATACTTACTCTATACGTAGGTACTTGTACTTCCTTAGGTAGGTACCTATTCTTATCTTATGCTATGCCACCGCGCCGCATCGCGCCGCATCGCGCAGCTCGGCGCGCGTGGCCAGTGGCCAGCTTTTTCATCTTTTTGGCTTACCTTGCCTGCCTGCCTACCTAGGTACCTACCTACTTCTGGTGATTGAAAAAAAATACATAATATTTTTTGGCGAAAAAATAATCAATTTAAGGTCGATATAAATTCCGTATGTTGGAATTTCACGAATCGCTGTTGGCTGCCCCACACTGGTTCAGATTGAAATCTACGGTGGCGAAAATCAAAAAATAAAGGTTCTTAAATTCGGCCGAAATTTTTTGCAAACCACTGTATATAGTATAGAACCTACGTATACTGAATATTAAGACCCCAGACACACCTGCCGCCGCTGCAGCGCCGAGATAACGCACCCCTCTATGCCTAGTACATTGTATTAGTTCAACACATGACTTTTTAAATGTCTCGTGTTCGGATTAGTGATTGACAAATGTAGTGTTGTGATAGCTCATTTAAAATGTTTCTTTTTATTCCACAAATTTTATAAAAATGAAGAAAAAGTTAGTAGCTTTTTCAGCACAATTTTCATAACTTTTTAGTGTAGAACTTTTTTCTGCCAAGGTCTGCCGGGAAAATGTTTGCGGGGTTTCATTCGTATGAATGTTATGTAACATAATACCCATGAATGGTATCCACCCCCGTCCACCCCGCCCCCTGTCCCCATTTAAATACTTACTACTATAAAGCAGAAAAAGTGAAATTCTGAACAATTTGGCTCGAAAATATATATTTAAGATTTTCATAGGATATTTTAAAAAATTTCAGTGATAATTTCATGTAGGTAGTTCAAATTTGAAAGGGGGAGGGGGTGGTCAAAACCAAAAATGTTACGCAATATTTTGAAATTGGGTATAAAATTTGGGTAAATATTTATAAAAATTGAAGCATTTTGAAAAACATTGATGAAGGGGGCAGGGGCGCTTAAACACCTCCCCCCCCCCTCATCATAGTCGTCTAAATTGTGAAAATTTTTTTGAATAGTTAGCGAATTAAACCTCAAACTGTTACAAAAAAATGGAAAAAAATAATGAAAAACACAAAATTTGAATTTTTTGATTTTAATACAACTTGATACAAAATTTCTCTTTTTTAAAAATAATATTACCTAGTAAGTGAATATTCAATTCCATTTTCGTATCTTTTTTGTACCTCTCTACAAGTTCACAACTTCATGGTCAAAATTTTGAGAAAATTGAATTTCGATGATACATATAATTTTAATACATACACACATATATTTTGCTACCAATTTCAAGTTTTTGGAAAAACCCACCCCATTTCACTCTCTCAGGCCATAAAAAAATGTAATTAATCTAAAGTGAGAAAAATTATTTAAAAATTAGATTAAGATGGGTAAAATACATGTATTTTGATACCCCACTCGAATTTTTTGAAAATACCACCCCTCGCACCCCTTTTAGGGGATGAAATGATGTTATTTATGTCGATTGAGCAAAACTATGTGAAAATATAATTTGGATAAGCAAAATACTTGTATTTTGATACCCCACTCAAATTTTTCAAAAATACCACCCCTTTGAACCCCTTTTAGGGGATGAAATAATAGCGGAGGGGAAAAAATAACTTCAAAAATGAATTCAGCGTGTCAATTTACCCCTAATATGATATCAATCATTCCGTTAGACCTAAAATTTGATTTTCGCCACCGTAGATTTCGATCTGAACCAGTGTGTGCCCTAGTGTATAAAATATTCAAATTTTTTCTTCAATATTTACTTTCAGTGGTTTAAAAAAATTTTCGTTCAATTTCCCGATGAAAAAAAAAAATCATTCCAGCTTCGTAAAAATTTCACATCATTGGAATATTGCAATCCGCAACTTTTCAACCCCCTGGTAAAGCTCTGAGTTTTGATCGAAGCATGGATGGAGACGGTTCAGGGAGACGTCGAAACTCAAATCGCAATCGCAACTTTTAAGTGCTACGACAGCCTCTCACGCAATTTTTTTGACTAAAAAAACACAAAAAACAGCGTTTTTTTCAAAAGGAGGTGCACTTTGAGCACCCCCTGCTCCCCTCTACTTGCCCCTTGGGAGCTCAAATTTTTTTGGGGAGGTCTCCCACTCAAAGTAAACCAACCCACCAATCCAAGATATGTTTTTTTTTTTTCACTCCACCCTACTGTACGTAGACGTATCGTGCCGTGCAGTCGTCGATACTTTACGTTTCCTGTACCCTGTTGTATGTACCTACCTATTCCTATTGTATATCTACCGACGCGACGCCAAGTCAAGTTATGGTACCATACCAAGGTATACCTATGTACCTACAAACTACATATGTACATATAATTGTGTTCCTAAGAAAACGAAAAACGAAACGATGCGATGGCCCGATTCTTCGTTCCTGGTCTCCGGCTAGTCATAGGTAGGCACCTGTACATGCATTCTAACGTAGGTATAGGTACCCAATGACTGCATTACGTTTACATTGATATGTAGGGTATAAGTACCTATCGCTAGCTCGAAAACGAATTCAAATGGCAAATTGCAGCATGACGCAACGTAACGCGAACGCGTCAGGCCGCGTATCGTGCGTCGCGTCGCGTCGGCGATAGGGGTAACCAAATGACGAAATGGATTTGCGATAGGTAGGCAGATAGATACGATTTCAAGACCATAAGCAAGTTACGTGTTACCGCTTCGCTACTCGTAAAAGCCAAGACGCGGAAGACGTATCGTCATTTACGAATTTTCCAAACATATGGGACCGCATTTTTTAACGCTGCTCACGTACTTAGACTTACATACGGTGTACGTACTTACGCAGTTGGGTAATTTTTTGTTCGCACCCTTTTTTTTTCTTTTCTTCTTTCTTTCTTTCTTTCTTTCTTGCTTTCTTCCGTTATTTATTTATTTTTTTTGTTCGTTCGTTCGTTCGTTTTCCTTGTTTCTCTTTCGCGTATCAAGTACCTATATAGGTACGTAGTATATTGTACTTGCATAGGTACTTACATATCTATGCGTAGGTGTACGTACAAACACTGTTTCATAAATCGTATCTTTCAACTTGTCGATCTATCTCTCTTTGTTCTCCAATTGTCCGGTTTTACATAGTAGCCTGGGAGAAATATTTTTTTTATTCCGACTGACCCCTTCTGCTGACCAACCCCTTATACGGAAGGATGAAAAATAAAATTCATCAAAAATATCATGTTGGGTGTCGAGAAATACATGTTTTTTTGGAGTACAGAATCTGATTTCGAACTCAGTTTCATCTCTTATGATAACCTACCCCTATACAGAGGGATGAAAACTGAAATTTTCAAAAAATATCATGTTGGTTGTCAAGAATTCGATTTTGAACTCATTTTCACCCCCCTTCTGCTAATCTAATCCCTATACGTATGGGGGATAAAAACTCAAATTCTTTAATAATATCATGTTGAGAAATCTCAAAATCTCCCACTGTGCGGCGTTTTTTACGAATATCTCGCAACGAAAAAAAACGCGGTCAGACCAAATCTTCTAAAAAATTTGGTTTTCATACATCGAAAATATGGACAAAAAACTGACCTAATGAAATTGAAAGGAATAAGTTTGAGAAAAAATATGAAAAAAACCACTTCGCAGTATTTTGATTATTTGTAAAACCATGGAAGAAAATTGCAATCAGGCCAAGCGTAGCGAGGCCAAAGTTTTTTTTAAAACAAAATAATTTCAGAATTTGTATTTTCCTTGGTTTTGAGCATTTGTGGTTGTCTGGGAAAGTTTGAGAAATTCGTTTCCAGTGGGTGGGAAATTTCTTTCACTGGATGGGAAAATTCCCAGGACATATACCTATGGTTAAAAATTGGCCTGCCGCAAATTCGTCTTATACTTATTTTAGTTGTTCAGTCAACTCAGAACCAGCGTTTAGACATGCCTCTCACGAGCACGATGTACATAATTTTGAACTAAGTAGGTATTCGTAAAAAAACGCCGCATAGTGGAAGATTTCGAGATTTCTCAACATGATATTTTCGAAGAATTTGAATTTTCACCCCTCATATAGGGAGTAGATTACCAAGAGGGGTGAAAATGAGTTCAAAATCGAATTCTCGACCCCAAAAAAACATGTTTTTCAACAACCAGCATGATATGTATTTTTGAAAATTTCAGTTTTCATCCCCCGGTATAGGGGTAGGTTATCATAAGAGATGAAACAGAATTCGAAATCAGATTCTGTACTCCAAAAAACATGCATTTCTCGACACCCAACATGGTATTTTTGATGAATTTTAGTTTTCACCCCTCCGTATAAGGGGTTGGTCAGCAAAAGGGGTAAGAAAAACTTCAAAATCATGTTCTGGGCCTCAAAAAACCTATATTTTGACACCCAACATGACATTTCATTCGAGATTTGAGTTTTCATCCCCTGCATAGGGGGTGGGTTATCGGAAGGGGTGAAAATAAGTTCGAAATCGGATTCAGCGCCCCCAAAAACCTCTGTTCACCAATTTAATTTTTTAAAACTTGTCGAATTCTACTTTTGTGGCATCAAATCTGAAAAATCTTCCACTGTGCGCCGCGGCGGGACATATTTCACCCTGCAATACGGAAAGCAAGTGGGGGTGGCGGGGGGAGAGTTGGTTACGTTGATTAGGAGCCCATCCACTACACAATCCCGCAAAAAAAAAAACACGACTATAGGAATTAGTCCGAATAAATCTCCTTATTTGACATATCCTCCCAGGCTATAGGTAGGTACCTATGTAGTTTGAAATTAGCGCACTCGGTACCGGTACCGTTCCGATAGGTAATTTTGATAGGTACCTGCCCGGCGGCGTACGTGGTGTAGTAGGTACTGTGCGGTATGCGGTATCAGACGAAGTAGGTACCTACATATAGGTACTTGCACTACATATACAGGTATCTCTACCACTAACTTAACTACATACATATGTAGGTAGCTAGGTACCATACTTACGAAAAACAGCTTCTCTGTTTCGCACGTGTCATTCCAGCTCCACCCGCTTCTAACGCGGAGCAGTATGCCGCAGTCAATCAGTCAATGCCTAATTACCTATACCTACCTACGCTACGTAACGTTTGCAAACGGTTTGTTTTGTTGTCTTTTTCTTTTGCGTGTGCGCGTTGATAAGATCGAGGTGCTTACTTACCTATCTACTACGTACTTACACAGTCGATTGGAGGCTGTACAATTGCATAGGTATCTATACGACATACGTATGCGAACCTGAATGTAGGATCCCCCCTCCTCCCCTCCCCCCGTCCGACACACACACACACACACACACACACACACACGCGCGCGCGCACATCCGTACACTTTTAGATGTTCAAAATATATACGAGTACTTACTCACGTACCTAGGTAGCTTTCGAGTTGGCACTGATTGAATTTAAGGGCCTTTCAGAAGGAGTAGAACATGCGAGGGGCAAACTAGAGTCAAAAATCAACTTACGTAGATGCAGATGAGTAATTATGATGTAACTTTCGTGGCCGCCATCGCATCGGCAGGTACACGAACCGCACCATGCACCTGGGTGCGCAAAAGTACAACCCATGTTTTTCATGTTGCACCAATGAAAAGTAGTACTTAGGTCTATCTTACGTTAGGTACCATACGAGAGCATATTGAAAAACGTTGTTGGAAAATAACGCTCGGAAAAATACTGTAGCTGCAGCCTCATTTTTGATCGTTACCCAAGTGCCTCGTAACCACATACAGCGACTGCCCGCCGCGCGCCGCACCGCAACGTAGCCGTAGCATAAAAAGCATCGGCTTGCATGTTGCAACATATGGCGTTTGATAAGTATACGTAAGTTGTGTAAGAAATGAGAAAAAAATTCGATAAAGCGCTAACTAATGACGGTCGAAATTGGGGGCGCGGCGCGGCGGCAGTGTAGTAGGTAGCCAGCCGTGGCCGTGGCAGTTCTTTTCGGCCCAGCAGCGTAAGTTAGCGCCCTCTCGTCTTGGCAGTTTAGCCAGTTGACAGTCGCCGATCGCCCAACTCCTACAGTAGGTGCAGGTAGGTGAAAGCCAGTCCCTAGTATGTATTCGCAGTCGCGAACGTCGAAAACAATATGTAGGTAGGTGGGTAGGTAGGCTGTTATTCATCTGTAAGAGCCACATAACGAAGAGGTAACGTCATAGTCCAGGAGAAATGTACTTTGAAAAAAGAAATATTTGTTACCTGCGATTTTATCGCGTAAAAAGCTTCTATATGACGTCTAGAGTCTCTGATAAATTCGCACCGCCCGCACCCCCATTGCTTTCCGAGGGGGGGCTTATGGGGGTGAGAATTGTTTTGCACCGATTTCGCTCAAATTCACGTTGATGGTTATTTAGGGGTAGAAGTGCATCCCCAAAAAATTTCTGCATCCCTAGACCTCTGGGGGCTGAGCTATCGCTATCGCTTCCCCAAGTTGTACTTTTTTGGCCAAAATGACAAAAAACCTGGTTTTTCGATTATAAAACCACCCCAACAGTTGAATTTTGAAACAACAAAAAAGATATGAAATTTTTTTAGATTTTTAACGGTGTTCAACATTCATTTGAAAAAAATTTCATATCTTTTTTGTAGTTAAAATTGTTTAGTTGCCGAGAGTGAACCGCCAGTTCAAAAAATGAGTTCACTGACAATGTTTGACTTACAAAGCTCTAAAAATTTTATTTGGAAAATTTTTTCTAATCTCGATTTTTTTTGAGTTAGGGGGGGTATGTATTTTTGACAACCGGTTGCAAATTATCGAACCGGTTTCGAAAAAAAATTATCACATTTCAATCGTCTCGGTGTGTAGACTTCAAATCCATAAAAAAACCCAGACCCCCATTTTTTAACCAAAACCGGTTTCTCAATTTGGGGACACCCTGTAGGTAGAACTGAAAATTTGACCATCAATCTTCAATGTCGTTGTCTTCAGGAACATATTGCCGTTTGAATCATCCCAATACCTCTTTTCAGTTTCGAGATATGTATCATGAAGTGTTTTTCGTGGACAAGACTTTTGTGTCATACTGTAGGTATATGAAGTTTCTCCAATTTATGCGAAAAGAACCGATAGTTGGGTTTTTTATGGCGCACAATGCATGCTACATATTTAGAAGTGTTCACATTTATCCCACCTGACCTTACATTCAAAGGTTTTATTTTATGTTTTCCATCAGTGGCGTAGCCAGAAATTTCTCATGGGGGGGGGTCCACACTTCCAAATTTTTTCGAGAAATTTTTAGTTTACTTTTCACCATTCTCCTCACCCCTCCCCAAAAAATGGCCTATGGGAACAGTAAATTCATAATTTGAAACACTTTCATTCATAAATGTATCAATAAATCCAGGGATGGTGGCCCGAATCCAAATGTTTCGGGTTCGGGTTCGCGGTTTAGGGTTCGTGATGATCGGGTTCGGGTTCAGGGTTCGGGTTTCAGGTTCAGGGTTTTTCAGTTCCGGGTTCGGACCATCGGGCCCAGAATCGGGATCTTCCGGGTTCGGATCGGGTTCGGATTCTTTTTTTTTAATAATTTAAAATGAAAAAAGTTTATTTCTGATGTTTATTTAACTGAAATGTATTAAACATCGATCGAAAAGATGAAACAAAACGATGTATATGAAGGTGGAGGTGTAATTTGCCCAAAAACCTGAAAAAACCCGATTAATGATCCGATTCGGGTTCGAAGTTTTTCGGGTTCGGGTTTCGGGTTCGGGTTCAGGTTCCATTTTTTTGGGTTCGGGTTCTGGTTCGGTTCGGGTCCGACCAAAATTATCGGGTTTTTCCGGGTTTCGGGTTCCGGGTTCGGTTCGGGCCACCATCCCTGAATAAATCACGATTTGCATAAAATATTTAGGGAAAAAACTTCGATAAAGGTGTAATTTTGGAATAAGTAAGCAACTTTCAAAGTGATAATTTTGACCTTAAAAAAGGAAAATAATAACCAGAAACTTCAAGCAATAGTGTCAGAAGTTTTCTTTGGGAAGGCAGAAAGTGGATATGTAGACTTAAAATACTAAGATGGGGCCTTTTTTCGCATAATTATTGCAAATAATTCAAATACATAATTGAGATTTTTATGGCCGAGCGAAGCGAGGGCGAAGCTTTGAGAAAAAATTATTTTTAATGCCTTAAAAAGGCGTTTTTTTTTTCACGTGAATTTTTGACCTCATGAGGGGGGGTCCGGACCCCCAGGACCCCCCCTTGGCTACGTCACTGTTTTCCATTTGCGCTTCGAATTGCAATCGTAGGTAGGTACCTACTTTATTACGTACCCAACTATGTGTTAGTTTCGTAGAATTCTAATGCATTTCCAGGTTTTCAGATAGGTAAGCGTGAATAGCCGCAGATGGGTGGATGAGTAAGTGAGTGAGTGAGTGAGTGAGTGAGTGAGTGAGTGAGTGAGTAAATAAGTAGGTAAATAAGCAGATAAAAATACTGATTAGTACGTACATATGATATTATATTATGTAATAAGTAGGTACATATTGATAAATACGATAGATAAGCGGAATACCCACCTACTTTGATGAAAATTTACTGCCTAAGTGTGCCTATATCTACACGTACACTTGCGTCTCGGATGAGTGAAAGTAGGGGGGATGGTGGGAGGGTGGTGTGCAGGGCTACGTATGCTGCGCCTGCACCACGCCCAGGCGCGGCGCATTGAACGTAAATAGGTAATCGAGTACCGAATCAAGCAGGTATTAGGTAGGTATAGGTAAGTACTATTGCCAGTAGCCAGTACCTACGATCACCTACCTACGTAATACAATAGGTACATAAAATATTATGTTCAAACATTTGGCGCGGCGATTGTGTTGCGATAGAAAAAATAATAATATACCTAGGTAATAAAAAATACTCGCATCTGTATACCTACCCATACTTATTGTATGTATTATATACCTGCGCGTATAATTATGGCAAAAAAAAAAAAATACGCTTAAATACTTATTTACATACAATTATACAGGTACCTAGCACCTACCAACCTAATGACGAAATAAGAACAACATTTTCCAGCTTAGGTACCCGAGACTAGATTTTACCCGAGTGAAGCAAAACGCGAAAGATGAATGTCGCGACACAGCACACAAAATAGTTAACAGTAAAGCTGAGATGTACGCAGCGCAGTGCGCACCTATACCTACTACCTATGCCATGCCAGATGCCAGACACATCAAATCGGGCAGTAACGCAGCGATCGAAACTTTTTCGCTAGACGCCGCCGCGCCGATAGTTTTCTAACGTCTGAAATTGCGCTACCTGCGTACCTATCTACGTCTATTTTTAAAAGAGGGGAAAATTATGATGAAAAGAACACGCAACAAACTGCAAGAAAAAAAAAATCAAAACAAATCAAATTCGAATCGTTCAAAGTGTGATTTTCGTCAGTTGTGAAGTTAATAGGTATGTTGCAGTAGTTGCACTAAAAGGAAGTCCATATCAGGTTAATATGCATAGTGGTACATATATCAGGTTAGGTAGACCACACCTTAGGGCAGGTACCTGCTACCTAGGTACTGCGGATATCCACCCAGTTACCCGCATATCTAGTATCGTATCTACACGTACCTAGGTACCTACCTATTAAAATTTGATCGTTTTCTTTTCTTCGAGTAACTAATTAATTAATGAATTGATTAAAGAATGAATGAATGAATGAATGAATGAATGAATGAATGAATAGGTAAATAAATAAAAATAAGTGAAAGAATTCAAAAAAAATAAAAAATAAAATATTATAACGGATCGGGTATCGGGTATCGCGCTTTAATGACGTGAGAAGGTAGGTAGGTATGGATCGTATAGCCATGGAATTGCCCGCTGCTCTTAAACGACTTCGTATTGCTTATTGATATGACGAGCAAGTAAACAAGACCCGATGCTACAAAGTAACTGAAAAAAACAAACAAACAAACAAACAAACAAATGTGTAGAAGAACGAAATTTCAAGTTGGTCGAATGAGAACTTGATGCAATGTCACGATTGCGACGACATTTTCAAGCCCAACGCGAAATTTACATATCTATGTAGGTGGTAGGTAGAGGTACCTAACATAGATTAAGAATAGGTACTACGCTACGTTGTAGTATTCTTAATCTATGGTACCTAATACCTATGTATTTACGTCAGCGTCAGGTACCTACCTGAACGAGGCCGATTCCTACAGCGATTGCGGCTAAAATTAACGCTTTAGATTTGAGAAATTCTTCGAACAAGGTGAGGCATCCTCTCTTGTTAGCATCCTTTATTGTGCAGGTACGATCTATAGGCAGTTCGCTGCAGCAGGAATGCGGTAGAGACGACGAATGCAATATAGTCGGCCATTCCTCGGCTTTTTCGATTCCGCAGCATTGAAACTATTGAATTGAACAAGTGCATAGGTAGATATAAACATCGAAGCGAGTAATAAGTACCTACTTATACCTAGTGGCGATGGCGCCCGAAATGGCGGGGTACAGGGGCGCGCTGACCGAGTAAAATTTTGGGCAAATGTCTCGGTTGTTTTTGGGGTGGGTCGGTGAGTGGGTGGGTGGGTGGGTGTACGTGTAGTGGGGTAAGGATATAGAGTAATAAGTCTATTCGTAATTCATTTTTTAAAATAATAAAGAATCACACTACACATATTTCAAACCAACAGAACGCAATCAACTATAATCTAAAAGTTCTAAAACAATCCTTGATACATACCCATGATTTTTGGAAATCATAAAAGTAGGTAGTGCGAAAAAAACACTACTCAATTTTAATGAAGAAATTTCAAGTTTAGGATGTCTTTTTCTTCAAAAATTTTCGCCCTCGCTTCGCTCGGGCTCAATAATTTTTTACATCATTTATTCTCAAAATGTAGGACTTTGATTTTTTTTTTTTCAATCCAAAAAATAGTGGTTTTGAATGGAATTTTCAAAAGAATTTGGATTTTTTTCAAGCTGAAAAAGCAGCTTGAAAAATTTACGAATTTATATTTCTGGTCGTAAAATTTCCCTCTTTATAAAAATGAGTCGAAAAATGTCTCTTTTAGGTACAACTTCCAACAAGCCCGGCGAGGGGGGGTACAGGGGGTACATTTGTACCGGACTCGCATGCAGGCCTTTAAATGAGATTTTTTTAATTACAAAATGTAAAAAAGTGCAGTTTTTGCTTTTCAAACGGTGGGTATTTTTTGAAAAATTTTCGCCCTTGCTTCGCTCGGGCAGCATTTATCAATTTATTTCAAAAATTAATAATTTTTCACTCCATCTTTTGGACAAAAATCACTCCTTTTCAATTAGGTAATTCTCAACTTGTCAGAAAGATTAAAGGGTAATTTTGACTAAAAGGTCAGTGAAAAATCATTGATTTAAAAAAACATGGAAATGAGCAAAAAGTTTAGTTTTTTAAAACTATGACCTAAAATTTCCGCCCTCGCTTCGCTCGGGCTACATATTTTCTTTAAAATTTCACACCAACGGTCAAGAATTATAGGTAGGTAAGTATGGTAGTTAGTCCATAAGTAGGTAGGTACCTCTACCTACCTGGATCTAGACCCAACTTTTGCTTATTTCGTGAATTGGGCAATAACATCGATTAGGCAATAGGCATTGGCATAGGTAACGCGATATACGTAGGTTAGGGTGACAATGAATTTTTTTTTTCGATTTTGAAATCGCTCACCCCCTAAAAGTGTTTATTGGTATAAACAAAAATTATTCCCAAAATTTCACTCCTCTGAGTTGAGGTTAACACGTGCCGCCGAGCACTCAGATTTGAGGACGCGATGTCCGAGCGCGTTCGATGTTACTCCGCCACGATACGCGGTGATGAAGTTTTCAGCGTACGGGCTGCGTTGCAAAGACGTTCTTACGCCCGCGCCCTTATGTGGGACAGGGGAGGAAAAAGTGTTCAAATTACTCGATAAAGAATCGTTTTAGATCATCTAGAATATTATATACCCAGTCTGTGTCTGTTTTAAATTTTTTTTACCGATTTTATGAGTAAGTATTGAAAAAACTTGTAAAAGTATCGATTTCTTCACATAATTTTGGACGATTTTTGCTATCAATCAGCCCTCAAAAATTGAAACCCCAAAATTTTTGAAAAATTTCAGCAGCATTACCCTTGATTTACGTACAATACACGAATGAGAAATACATGAAATTCATCATTAAGAACAGATTTTCGTATTAAAAACATTGAAATTGATGGGGAAAAATCAATTTTTCTATAAATTTTTTTCCAACAGCCATAAAATCAGTAAAAAAAAATATATATATATCAAAACAGACTGGGTATATTTTAGATGATCTAACATGATTCTTTATCGAGTTGGAGTAATTTGAACACCTTTCCCTCCCCTGTCCCACATAAGGGCGCGGGCGTAAGAACGTCTTTGCAACGTAGCCCGTACGCAGAAAACTTCATCACCGCGTATCGTGGCGGAGTAACATCGAACGCGCTCGGACATCGCGTCCTCAACTTTGAGTGCTCGGCGGCACGTGTTGACCTCAACTCAGATGAGTGAAATTTTGGGAATAATTTTTGTTTATATCAATGAACACTTTTAGGGGGTGAGCGATTTCAAAATCGGGGGAAAAAATTTACCCATTCTTTTCATTGTTTCCCTAATGTAGGTAGTAGGTACATTTACCTACTATAGCTACTACATACATACTGTATTACGATACAAGGTACCTTACCTACTAATCGATTAATTTACTCGAGTAAACTAAACAGGCACCCATCCGATAGGAGTCTAATAAATTGATGAGGAAAATTTTTTAGATAGCACAAAGGCTGTCGTACTAACGTCATATTGCAGCACATCCCACGAGCGTTTCACAACGGTTTCGTTAATTTTGTTGTAATCGACCTGCAGATCCTTCATTTTGGTTTTCAACGAATCTTTCATTGCGCCGGCTGTTTGGTACGCGAAAATTCCAGCGGCAACCTCGACCACGAAAACGATAAACAGCAAAACGGAAAACTGCAAAATGAAAAACAGAAATTCAACCTCGGCAGGCACGAGTCCGCATTACTTGAAATTGGCAAAGTAATAAGTATCTACTCTAGGTACCTCTACCTATTATGTAGTATGTACCTACATATAGGAGGTTGTTTCGACTGTAGGAGACTTCCAAAAAAAAATATGGGAGAAATCAAGTAGGTAGTGTAACTGTAAGGAAACAAAGTTGCAGAAATTGCGCAGGTAGATGGTAATGGTCGGTACATATTCGAGGTACCTTTTTCTCGTAGCTGAAAAATTGGCTATGCCATTTGCGACGCTGCGCTACAACACATTTCTAAAGGTAGGTAAGTATACAAAAGACTTAGTGAGCTGCGGTTTGCGGCATTCGTCATCATTCATCGAGGTCTACTCACATGAAAAAAAAAATCAGAAAAATCGTCGACCTACCTTACCACTTTGCGTACGAACTGACATGGAATGACCCAGTACCTACATATAGGTTAGGTAGTAGGTACCTACTTCACGTGTTAATATTCATCAAATTAGAAATCGTCGCTCGATCGTTTTCACATCGAGCCAAGAAACTTTTTGTTTATGACAAAGGTATCCAACACGAATGTCGATATATCCGCAAGAAAATCAGAAAATTTCCACGAAAAAAAAAAACCAACAAAAAACACATTTTTAATCTACAGCAGCACCGTTGCAACGAAAAAAAAAAAAAGGGTCAAAATTTGTACTAGGGACCAACGAATTTTGATTCATATTTCAGATTAAGTAAGTAAGTACATTATGCATACTTGGTATAAGGTACATTACACATTACATACCTACAAGCAGTGTGCCGAAGCCGGGCACTAGGTATGTAATGTACTTGGCTACTTGGCCGTGGGAACGTACCTATTAGGTACCTACGAAATAGGTGCTTACATCTACATACATATGAAGCATGGAATTTGAAAAGGGTCTAACTCCCAAATTTTGCAAACAGGAGTAAAATGGTTTTGGTGTTGTTGTTGTTGTTGTTGTTGTTGTTTTTTTCCCCCGTTAGAACGCCATCTATTGTATATTTTAGTGGGTGTTCAATAAAATAGTCATGTGCTCGTCCCAAACACAGAATTTCTAGTTAGAGCATTTTTAATTCAACTGTAATAGCGCTGTAAATTAAAAAAAAAAGTGTACCTATTTTGGAATTTGAAGTTGGACTCTTTTCAAATTCCACGCTTCATACAGTACCTAGACCTACATGGTGCGTAGCTGCATTAGGCGAAAGCCGCCATGACAGCGATAGCGACATGGGCATTGGGATTTATTAGGTAGGTAGGTAGGTACCTAACTCACCGTGAACAATACGCATCTGCTCTCTTTAATAACGCCGCAGCATCCAAACAACGATATCAAACAAATTATCCCGCAAGCGATGGCAATTATCACCGGCGGCGAAGTGAGCTTTTCTTCGACGAATATCGAGTGTTGGGAAAAAGACAATTCTATGAGAACCGCCGCTACGGCTACCGCGATTCCCGTTATCTGAAAACATCATTCGACCAGAAAAGGCCCGGCGGGTTAGTCGCTAAAGCCAACAGGACAGGTACGTAGTACCATATATGTAGGTTAGGTACCGCAACTCAATTGGCAAAGCCAAGTCTACATATTATGCGCTACCTCTGCTTATTTTTAGAAAATATACCTACCTAGGTACCTGGGTAATTCTTCGCAAACTACACTACTTGTCAAAAGTGATGGATAACGAAAAAAAGTTGGCGTTTTTTTTGTTTTTGTTTTTTTGGGAGGGAATTGTTTGTACATGTTCCCAAGACCCCACTTTCCATGCTGGGTCAAATTCACATTCGCATGAAAAAAATCCTTATGCAGGTATTGTGTTAATTGACCACGGTGCGGTGGTGGAAACGAAATTATTAACCACGGTTATGGAAAATGGTTCCGTTTCCATAAATGAAGATAGGTAACACTCACTCTGAACATACTTGAAAATTTATTTTTTCGACATCCTTCACTGGAACTAATACCTACTTGTCAAAATAAATTTTTTATTGTATTTTTTCATCTCATCAGCACCTATGTCCTTCGGCCTTCAGCTGACGGTGGTGGAACGAGAAAAAGTAATCAAGCCATTTTTTATGGATTTATCTCGATGGAAGGGATAGGGTAGCTCGGGTTTGATTTTTTATCAGTGAGCGAGATTCAGAACCATCATCTGAAGTACCTAATTTTACTTTAAGTATACTTACATCCGCGAAAAATATTTACAGTGAGCCATACACGAGCATCAAAAATTAATTGACGGCGATGGAACAAAACTCCTGCTACAAAGCTTTGAGACCACGAGAGCGCTCGAGGTTGTAAGTAAAAAAAAAAAAATTTCAAACCCCCTTACAGGAGTTCAAAATAGAATAAGCATCTCTTTTCACTGGTTATAAAAACAACATTGAAAATCGAGGTGGGCTACAGCCACGGTGATGGAAATTTGTCCCACGAAGTGGAATCAACACTACACCAGATGGGAGGGGAGGGGAGAGGAGAGGAGAGGAGAGGAGAGGAGAAGAAAGGGTGGGCACCTCATCATATATGGTATTGGTAGAAGGGCCGGGGGGGGGGGTCACTATGATTGACCCAGCTGTGCTCAAACATGTCATTCTGTGTGTTGTACGCGAAATGTTTTGCATGCACACCAAAATGTGTAGTTTGCGAAGAATCACCCACCTACTAGATAAGGCTTTTTCTTCTTTTATTTAGGTAGGTACCTACCTATGTATTATTTCTCTTAATTGCTACCTACATAATCGAATAAATATCTGAACGAACGAAAAAAAACACACCACAAAAAAAAAACCGGTAGGTCTAGGTACATCTTACCAGAAATATCACGTTGAATAGAAATAGAAAGAATCTCGCCGTTGCGGCGGGAAACGTCATCGTCGATGCTGGCAGGTGGATAGGAGGAAGACTTTTGGCCGCTACCGTCGCCGATTAAGTAAAAGTACCTGTAGGCGGTAAATAATGGTGCGACGCGAAAGGCGAACGCATCAAAGTTCAAGTCGTGAAAAAGATGTACCTAGCTTCCACAACGGTCACCGTCTGCTGCCACCCACGCGTACCACGTACCGGAACCGAGACAGCGGTCCAGACGAGATCCAAGCCCGGCGCGGCGATTTCACACAACTAGGTATGCGGCTGAGTAGGTACCTACGTAAAGTCGCAAACGTTGGATCGCCGCCGCGATAAAGTCTTATTTGGAACTCGGATGATTGCGGTAGGTGAGCTAGGTAGATGCCTGCACAAAAATCAAAAATCAAGCAAATTAGGTAGAAATTACGACGAGTTACGGCTTACGGCCACGCCTCTGGTTTTAATTGCTGTAGATATGGCGGGCGGCGCGGCGTTGAATAAAATAGGGTATAAAGGTAGATAGGTAAACAGGTAAGGTACCTAAGTAAATGAAAACAACGCGATGAGAAGCGTGCGAGTTTGACCATCATGTGCATGTAACAGGGGTGCGGCAAAGCCATATTTCTGACGAGCAACTCGTCGTTGAAATTTTTTTGAGGGGGGGGGGGCGCAGTAAATTACCAAAAATGAAAAATTAATTAAAAAATGAGTAAAATTTCTAATTTTTAGGAAAACAAATTAAAATAAAAATGAAACTTGAAGAAATTTCATTAAAAAAGTCCGCCCCTCCCCCCATAATTGGAGACTCCCCAATTAATAAATTTTTCAATAAAAAATCGCCCTCGCTTCGCTCCGGCAAAGTTATCACATTTACATGATATCAGTATAGCATATCCAAGGGGAGATTCAAAGGGTCGAGACCAGTCTCTCTAAGTCGAAAATTAACGTGGAAAGTGCCATCTTGCAGCATTAAAAAAGCAAATTTTCTCAAAACCTCGCCCTTATTTCGCTCGGGTATGAACGAAATCACAATTCAACATTATGAACTACCTATTCAAGATAATTTTGCGAAAACTGCTTCCTTCGCTAGTTTTTCAAAATAATTCGCATAGAAATTGTTCCAAAATAACATTTTGATCAAAGTTTTTTTCTCAAAATATTATATGCAAATCGCGCATTTTTTAATGAAAATGGTGCGAATTTTGAATTTGATGTTTTTATAGTAAAAAAAATTATTGGAGATGGTGTAGTTGAATTCGAGATTTCTCAAAAAATTATGAAAGTTCGGACCTTCTCCATGAAAAATTTTTGGCTATGCCATTGGTAATGTATGCAATCATTTAGCAATGCTTCAGGGCTTTCTCTAACATTTTTTCTCCACGGGATTTTTTCTGTGAGGGGGGGGGGAGGGAGGGAGGTAGTACATGAAAATTGTTTCAGGAGGGCCAGACTGGCCAATTTGAGGAGGCACTCGTCGTTGACTCAGGGGATTCGCCGCACCCCTGGCATGTACATAATGTACAACAAGAATGCAATACTTACAATACAACAGGTACTATTGCGAGTACCTACTTACCTACCTTTTTTTTTTCTTTTCATAACGTTTATTATTTCATGATACAAATACAAATATACTTAAAAGATAGGTATTCCAAGAAGTTGCACTTGGCTGCGATGCGGTGCCGCGTCTTGCCTGCCTCAGTGCAAAAGATCACAAATAACTAAGTAAGTAAGTAAGTAAGTAAGTAAGTAAAAAAAAACAAACAAACAAATTTAAGACCTACCTACAGGTACATGCGTACCTTCAGGGGAGGTGTACTCGGTTTACGAATACCTACGAATAACGTTTTTTCGCTTCATTTCGATTTCGCGATCTACTCTACATACACTACATACAATATGTTGGTACACCCAACTACTTGGTATGTACTTCTACTTACCTACTCGTACGTTACGTACTTTATGGTACTTAAACTTACTTAGGTACCGTACCTACTTATTATGGTTTACTCGCCTCGGCTCGCTATTTACTTACGCGTAAAATTCGTACAAGGTGGTCGTCCGTCGTTCGTCAAATATGCCTCAATTACGTAGGCAGGTAGGTATGCGAGTGCGAGTGCGGGTACTCGTTAATGTTAATCATCGTTCGTGGTTTATTTAGGTACCGTACCGTAATGTAATCTCGCTTCTCGCTTCTCGCAGCCAGCGTGCGTGGTGTAGCGTCGCGTAATGGCGCGGCCCGCAGCTCGCAGCACTCGACGAAGACGACCAATGACCACTGCTGGACGCGTCGTCAAACAGTTATACGTAAGTATGTACTTAGCTACCTACCAAATAGCACTAGGGTAGTAGCGGTTACATTACACGCGAGTACATCCACATTTACGTAGCTGAGATGGGTACTTTTGATTCTGATTCTGATGCAATATTGCAACATTATCTGTACGCGTAGTTCTTACGTTTTTGGGTGCATAGGTAGAAGTAAGTAGGTAAGTACGTAGGTAGGTAGGTAGGTAGGTAGGTACTTACTGGCAGCATCCGTAGTGTACGAGCGATAAGGTAAGTAATCGACATTCAAGGCGTTCAAAACCAACACTAGTTACAAACCAAAGTACTTATCCGTAGTCGCAACTCGCAACGATCGCGAGTACCGATAACAACAACAACAACGACAACAACAACAACAACGACGACAATAATAATAGTAATAATAATAATAAAAACAAACGCTGAGCACACAATACAACCACAGCCACAGCCCGTAGCGCAGAGATGGCACAGAGACAGAGCACAGAGCGAGGCGAGGGCACTAAGCGGTACCTAAGCGATAATACAATAATATACGTACATGTACATACAGCATAGGCGAAGCACTAGCGGTATCAGCGGACGTGAACTTAAACGCGAACGTAAACACAACACAACGCAGAGCAGAAGCGCGGATGCGGATGCGGATGCGGAAGCGCAGCGCAGTCAGGTCGCCAAGCAAACGAATCGGATCGGGGATCGCGTATGGTACGCGACGACGCGTCGCGGCGCAGCAGTCCGCGCGTAAGCGCCGGGCGCGGGCGCGGGCGTCTATCTAGTCTAAATACGTCTATGTATGCGTACCTAGACCTACGTATATCGTATCGTATGGTACGTAGATGTAGATGAAGGAAGTGAATGGTGGCAACAACATGTAAGTAGGTACCTAGACCTATCGCACAAATGTACATATACAGTGACGTACCGAAGGCATTTTACAGGGGGGGGGGGAGGTCTCATGAAAATTCCAACTCGAATTCATGAAATTCCCAACTGAAAATGGATGCAACTTGAAATACCAGAAAAATTTTGTAAAGAATGAGTAAAAGGGAACCTTTTTTGGCGCTATCACCTCAAATAGTGCTCATAAATACGATTTAGCTTTGAAAAAATTAGATTTTTAATGCCTAAAAAAGCAATTTTTTTCTTATTTGAAGGCTTTCAAAAATATTCTTATTTGATGTATTTTGAGAGGGGGAGGGTGAGAATGTAGCCATTAGATATTCACAATCAATGGTGTCGCGTCGAAAGCTTTTTTGGGAGGGTAAAAATTGAAAATAAAAACACAGAGTATCAGATCAAAAGTATTTTCAGGGGAATGGATGAAAGGAGCCTTCTCTAACACTGTTGTTACTTGAAATAGTTTACTGAAGTACGATTTTGTTCATGCCCGAACGAAGCGAGGGCGAAAAATTTTTTAACTAACAATTGAAAATTTTATTGATTTCCAACTTGGGAAAATGATGAATTTTCAGTCGATAAAGTGACTAATTCCCAGCTGCCCAATTTTCCCAACTGATGTGTTGAATTTGGTTGAATTGCTCATTTTTCCCAAACTCACAAGTAAAAAATTTTCTCAGGGTGGAGGAAGCTCCCCCCATTCGGTACGTCCCTGTACATATACGATACGGTACGGTACCGGTACGTGTGTAGGTACTAGGTAGTAGGTACTACATAAGTAGATGTATGGTACGAGCTGCGCGCATTTCGCACCGTACACTGCACTTGCGTAGTCAAGGTTCGTCTCGAGTCTCACTTTTTGTCTACATAACTACCTACCTACATAAGTAACTACCGGCACCAGTCTCAGTCTCAGTCTTTTGGTAGCAGGTACCTAGCTAAAATTCTGGTCGTCTATCCTACCACTACTACCGCACCACCAATTACCTACTACCTATGCCAGGGACGTGCCGATAGGGGGGGGGAGGGGGAGCTTCCCCCTGAGAAAATTTTCTACTCGTGAGTTGGGAAAATTGAGCAATTCAACACATCAGTTGGGAAAATTGGGCAGTTGGGAATTAGTCACTTTCTCGACTGAAAATTCATCATTTTCCCAACTGAAAATGTATCATTTTTCCAAGTTGGAAATCAATAAAATTTTCACTTGTTAGTTTAAAAATTTCGCCTTTGCTTCGCTCGGGCATGAACAAAATCATATGTTAACAAACTACCTATTCAAGTAACAAGTGTTAAAGAAGGCTCCTTTTATCCATTCCCTTGAAAATACTTTTGATCTGATACTCGTGTGTTTTTATTCTAAATTTTTACGCTCCCAAAAAAACTTTCAACACCATTGATTGTGAATATCAGATGGCTACATTCTTACCCTCCCCTCTTTCAAATTACATCAAATAAGAATTTTGAAAGCCTTAAAATAAGAAAAAATGGCTTTTTTAGGCATTGAAAGTATAATTTTTTCAAAGCTTCACCCTCGCTTCGCTCGGGTATAAATTAAATTCTTATTTACCTATATGCACTATTTGAGGTGAAAGCGCCAAAAAAAATTCCTTTTTACTCATTCTTCATAAAATTGTTCTGGTATTTCAAGTTGCATCCATTTTGAGTTGAGAATTTCATGAATTCGAGTTGGGATTTTCATGAGACCTCCCCTCCCCCCCTCGGAAAATGCCTTCGGTACGTCACTGTACTAGCTACCAAACTACCTACATACGTATAGGTATTAGGTATTAGGTAGTAGGTGGTACTACGGTAGAGGTACCTCTATACCTATACGAGTAAGTACATATGCATATTGCATATCAATTTCTAAGACAATCAGGGGCGCCCACCGACGACGCGACGTGTGGAGTTGTGGCAGCCGCTCTAGAAACCCTTTTGTGTTTTGGGGCCCCAATTGTTACTTTTGAATACGTAAAAATATGAACAAAGTATTCACTCAAAATATTAAGAGTGATGGAAAAAAGTTTCCAAGCTTGACCAGCTATGCCCCTTCACAATTCTATTCACCGATTTTTATAATTTCTATAACCCATGATTATGATTCATATACACATGACTATAAAAATTAAAGCACGTCAAAATCTTATATATTGAGACACAGCTGTTGACTGATTTGTTCTTTCTAAACAGTAGTACTCAAGGACGCATAGGCGCCCCCCCCCCCAGGAAGGCTCGAGAGGCTCGAGCCCCCTCCTCCCGAGCTCGGAAAAAATTATGCATTTTTTTTTTGCTTTTCGAACAGTATTTTTTTAAAAAAAATTTCGCCCTTGCTTCACTCAGACAGTATTTTAGTTATTCTAGTTTGAAAGTTGATAATTTTTGACTACCTTGGGATTTTTCAGCAGTTTGTTGGGAAAATTTGCCATTTCGACCTTGTTGTTCGGAGAATTTAACTTTTATGCACATATTTTCTCAACTTGATAAAATACGAATAAAAAATGGTGAATTTTCCCAACTTGAGGAAATATGGATAGAAACAGCAAGTTGTCTCAACTCGGGAAAATTCACTACCATCTATACCTTTCTAATATATTTTTTCCAAGTTGGAAAATTTTTCATATCATTTTTACCGACTTGGAAAAATTGACCATTTTTGCAAAAAATAATTTTTCAAATTGGGAAAGTTGAACTTTTATACTTTTGTAGTCTTTTTTTTCTAATGAAAAAGCAGAATTAAATGATCAATTTCCCAGGAAAAAATTTCATTTTTTTTTTAAATTGGGAAAATTACACAGTTTTGCGTTTTTTTTTTTTTTTTTTTAATATAAAAAATCAATAAAATTTTTCAAAAATTTTGGGCCCGGTTTTATTGTATTTTTCTTTTTCGTAGTCAAAAAATAATCCAAATCCAAACATTCGGAAGTGATTTTCTTTAGCTTTTTCTTCAAATCAACTATAATTTTATTGCATCTCCTTAAAATTCATTTTCGATGTTTGAAAATCAATTTTTTTGAAAAGTTTTGGCCTCGCTGCGCTCGGGCAGAATTCATTTTTCTTATATTTAAAATAAATCTTAAAAATCTTTTTTATAAAATTATAATTTTTCATTGAAATTTTTCGCCAGCCATTTTCATAAATGGTTTCAATTAAATACGATAGAATTGAAATTAGTAATGGATTTTTTAAAAAAATTTCAAATTCGGAATAAATAGGTACCTAATGTAGGTAATAAATGAAAGGAGGGGGAAAAGTTAATTCTTTTAAAATGGTTGACAATATTTAATGAGATTGAAAGTGAGGAACCTAGCGAAAAAAAACAAGTCCGTGAAAACTTAGTGGAAATTTGTTAGACTGTTCTGAAGAGAAAAATTTTTGGGGCCCTTCATAAGCTTTGCCACACCATTTTTTGAACTCCTGGGCGCGCCTGATGACAATACTCGGAACAAACACGCAAATGTTAGAATACGTGTACATGCATACTGCATATAGGTACGTAATACCAATACGTACGTACGTAGGTAGGTACCTAGGTAAAATCTCTAATTCTCGAGGTTTCCTCAACGCGTCAGTCAGTCAGTCAGTCAGTCAGTCAGTCAGTCCAATCTTTCGTTCCTTTGTTTGTTTGTTTGTTTTTTAATTTTTTGGTAGCGAGTATTCGAAAGCACCGCGAGCGCGAGTACAACCATTGCACCATTGCGACGTTTTTCAAGGACTAAGTGAGTAGTAGGAAGTAGGAACCTATCCCTATTTATTCGCGGGAACGGGTTTCGATTCCATATTCGTACCATATTCAAAGCCGCTGTCGAGTAAAGGCCCGTTTATGCTGGCGCTGGCGTTGGTACCGAATTTGTCGATGAAGAGATTAACTAGTCTCCAACTTTACATTGAAAAGATGGCAAACGGTTCGCCGGTGCTCAAGAAAACAAAAACACAGATGCGTACGCGAACGCGCTGGTCGATAGGTCTGAAGTCTGTACTTAGCTACTTACTACAACATACCGTACGTATTAGTTCCGTCGCGTCGCGTCGCGTCGTTAATTCGCCATCGGCCATCGGCATGGCGCGGTGTTAATAAAATTGCATAACCAGTTTGCCGTGCAATAAAATATACTTATACAAGTACAAGTAGATAGGTATTTAGGTGGGTAAAATACCATACCGTACCTACACCTACATGGGTACACCATATGTAATGTACTCAAAAATTTGAAAATTTTATACACCAGGGCAGCCAACAGCGAATTGTAAAATTCCAAAATACGGGAAAAGTATATAGGTATTTTGGAAATTTTTTGAAAAATTTTTCTATGTCAGTACAGCCAGTTACAAATTGTGACGTGCGACACTATGGAATTTACGTCGAACAAAGATTAAATTTTTTCAAGTACATATATTCTATAGTGTCGCACGTCACAATTATTTATAATTGGCTGCACTGACATACAAAATTTTTCAAAAAAATTCCAAAATACCTACCTATACTCTTCTGGTTATTGAAAAAAAATACATAATATTTTTCGGCGAAAAAATGATCAATTTAAAGATATATGTACCTACCTAAATTCCGTATTTCGGAATTTTACGATTCGCTGTTGGCTACACTGGTGTATAAAATTATCAATTTTTTGTTTTCAATATTTACTTTTAGTGGTTTAAAAAAAATTTTCGTTCAATTCCCCGACGAAAAAAAAAATCATTTCAGCTTCGCGAAAATTTCGTATTATTGGAATAAGTAGGTATTGCAATCCGCAACTTTTCTTTTCAACCCCCTGGTAGCGCTTGAGTTTTGATCGGAGAAGGATGGCGATGGTTCAGAGAGACGCAGACGTGGAAACTCAAATCGCAAGTGCTACAACAGCTTCTCAAATAATTTTTTTTGACCTAAAAAACACAAAAAACAGCGTTTTTTTCAAAAGGAGGTGCATTTTTGAGCACCCCCTGCTCCCCTCCACTTGTCCCTTGAGGGGCTCAAATTTTTTTCGGGAAGTACTTATCTCAAAAACGAATAGGTACCTACGTTTAAACGAATCCCTTTTGAAATTGCCCTCCTCCCGAAATACTTAGGTACCTATAAGACTCTTGATCTGGACGTCATACACTTTTTTCAATTTTCCTCCCTCATCATTTCGTTTCTCGGAACTGGGAACGAAAACTCACTGCAAAGAGAGCGTAAGGCCACGGCGAGAAAATGTCTGCTGTTAGCGGCGGCGCGGCGCGGCGGCGCGGCGCGGCGTCGCGTCGAACGTGTTACCGAAGAATACCGATGTCGAAATAGGTTGGGTGAGGTACTACGTAATCGTGCTTTCTCGCTACGCTGGCGCTGGTTCTGGATGGTCGGCTCATGGGAAAGATGAGCTGGTAGGTATGATAGTAAGCGGCGAATTTGAAAGTTCTCGAGCTTACGCTGACATTACCCCCACCCCCAGCCCCGGCCGTTGTCCTCCAATGTTCGATGGCATTTCTACCTCCGCGATCACCAGTCCCGTCCCGCGTGCGTTCGTCGAAGGAAGGAGCAGCTCGGTACCTACCTACCTGCCTGCCTGCCTGCCTGCCTGCCTACATATCTGTCTATTTACGGTTGTTGGATTATCACAGACGAGTTCGCAATAACATCGCTGCGCTGCGATAATCTTGTCATATTCGATTCGCGGAATGGAATGGAATGGAATGGAATGGAATGGAATGGAATGGAATGGAATGGAATGGAATGGAACGCATCGCAATCGCATTCGCATTCGTATTCGTATTCCCGACGTTGAACGTTGAACGTTACGCGCATCAGGGCCGGGATACCGCATACTTTCGTCAACCGGATTCGCTCGACTGACGCGAAGTTGTTTCGAATTCGGAATTTTTCGCACTCGACATCGAGCGAGTTTGAGCGACAAATTGCCAATTCACTTCGGATACATTACCGTCTAGGTATTGTAGGTATACGTAAACGTACTCGACTACCAACTACCCAACTAACTATCCAGCCAGCCAGCCAGCCATCCCGCACGTACGGTAAGTTGAGTATAAGTAATCGTACATATCATTCATTACATAATGTACTTGTACCTAAGGTACATGTAAGGTACTTATTAGGTATATAAGTGCACTTAGTTGCGCACCTAACAAGCACTCTCTAAATTTGAATCAAATATAATTCACTGATTAATATTAAGACAAAAGTGTGCAACTGAAGAAATCAGTGAACATTTTACCGATTTAATCAGTGAATTTTCAGTTTTTTGACTGATTCAGATTTAGAGAGCACAAGGCTGTCCCACTGCCCTCGCGCCGCGCCGCGCCGCCTATATGATATCGTTTAAATGTTTTGGTGAAATGATCTGGTTTTTCAAATATTGTGATGCCCAAGAAATATTCATTTGAATCCCGTTTTAGTAGCTAGATACATGATTCAGTTATCAATGAAACTGTTTTGTCATCCAACGACTTTCATAGGTACCTATTTCATCAAGTTGAGAAAATTAATCATGTTGTATTCAAAGTTTCTCAAGTTGAAATTTAAAATGCGAGCGCAAAAGATAAATTTCTTCAACTGTAAGGTCAAAATGACAACGCGGGAAATTGTGATACCTACTACCTACCGCGCCGCGTATTCGTCGAACAACTAACGTAAAACTAAAGGCAGGCGTTTTCGATGTTGCATCGAATATCTCGCGAATGAACGCGCAATAAGGCTCGAATTTCGGATACCTATTATATGTACCTGCGTTATTCGACTTTCCCCCCTATTTTTTCTGAAGGTTGATAGGTAGGTATGTAATGTACAGATATACAGGGGCAAAACTTGGAGGGGGGGGTGGAACAATGTCAGTCGGCAAATCTTGGAAAAAGTCGGCAAATTTTTCAGACAATGAACCATTACAAAGCGAACTATTTCCTTTCTGGAAATCATCAATTTTTCAAATCTTAGCCCTCGCTTCGCTCGTTCATTTAAAATTTAAACTAGGCACATCCGTGTTATTATAAGAAATATGGGTTGAAAATATCACCTCCCTTTAAAAACTAAAACATCAATTAAAATGAAGAAATTTTAGTTTGAAATGCATTTTTTTTCAAAAAATTTTCGCCCTCACTTCGCTCGGGCTCAGTAAATTTATAAAATTATTTTTTAAAAAATTGATTCTTCTCGTACATGAAAATCAAAAAACTTGGTGGCCATCTCAAATGAAATTTTCGAAAATGTTCAATTTTTTGAAAGGAGGTAATTATACAGAAATAGTGTGTTTTTTTTTTTTAAATCAAAAAAGTAGCACAAAAAATAAGAATTTTTTTATTTTCAATGCGTGTAGTTGGTAAAGTTCTCTTTTTTAAAAAAGAAATAATGATCGCCAAATTCGATTTGACACGTTCACTCAAAGTTTTTGTACAGGGTGACCGGGAAGTACATCCCGAAAAAATTTTAAAATTTTAGTAAAAAAAATTTATTGGCGAGGTAATCTTTTTTTTCTCATATTCTACTAAAATAGACTGTCTTCTAATCTCTGCATAAGTTATTGCTCGAAGAATCTCAATAATCCACAATTTTCTCGTAAAACAGAAAAATAATTCAGTAATTCAGGGATAAATCATCTGGTTCCAATTTGTGAAGCGCTGAAATCTAATCCTCCTTATTTGAAGGTTGAACGCATTGTTTTGAAATTGACAGGGTTGAAATCAAGCTTTTGGCTATCTTGAAACCTATCCCCAGATATTCGAAGATTTTATTCCGCGCAATTTTTAAATTTTGCTTGACTATGTTTAGCTGTAGCATTATAAACTAAAATTGAATTATGCTTCACAAAAAATTTAAATTAGTTGAGAATCTATGAAGTGGCCTATGATCGAATAGTAATGAACCAAGGATTCTGCCAGAATTGAAATTTTTCGGATAAATTGATTAGGGAATTTTTGAGAAGCATTTATTTTTGGGAACTACTTTTCGGTCACCCGGTACATGTTCTGAGTAGAACTTTGAGTCGGCAAATTCTGAAAATTCGTAGGTTTCGAGTCAGCAAATTCGTGGATTCCACCCCCCCCCAAACCAAAAGTGAAGTTTCGCCCTTGGTAATGTACCAAACTAATGTAAGCGCCTATGTGTACACAGGTCATAGATACCGGAGCTATACTTGGTTTGAAATTAAAATTGGCCAGCGACTCGTCACGGCGGACGCGGCGACCAACTGACACTGACCAGTGACCAAGCAACACGACATAGGTACGACACCAATAAAATGGAGACGACAACGCAACAGCGGCGGCAGCCGCAACAAGCCGATATTGAAGCGCCGGGAACCGACTGCGCCAAGTTGGAAAAACCGTTATTGTTGGCTGTACAAACGTTTTATTTGCTGTTGATTTTCGTTCCCGTAATCGTGTACAGCGTAATCGAATGGTTTTGGCTTCGGCTTTGGCCGGCCAAAGCCAAGTCGCTGAAAGGAAAAGTGGCGCTGGTAAGCGAAGCGAAATGAACACGAAGTGGGGAGTGGGGCGGGGGAGTAGGGAAGCGAATAATATATTTGTACATATGTAGGATATACCTATGCACAAGGTATCTAAATCCTAAATCTACCGTAAATAGTAGGGTGAGGTACATAATTACCTAGCAGCATCGTGTATCTAGTATCTACTTCAACTCGAGATTGTCGCGTCGGAATCGAAATGAAAGCATTGAAATCGGCGATTTTCAACTGACACGAATCAGTGTAACTGTAAAATCATCGGGTGGCTGATTTTCGCTGAAAATCGTCTAACTCATTCTAAAAACGCAGAATTTCATTCGAAGCCGATTCCAATTTTCATAGGCGCACTCAGAAATTAATTAATGGAGGGGCTCAGAATTTGAGAAAAATCAGAGGGGGGGGGGGTCAAATTTCGAATTAATCATTTTTTCACTGATCTTTCAGCCAAAAATCATCAATTTTTTCTGACAAACTGGTAATTTATTGAAGAATCGATGATTTGTGACTCGAAAATTGGTCAAAAATTATCAATTTTGAACATAAAAAGAGTAAAATACCTACTGTCCGAGCGAAGCGAGGGCGAAATTTTTTTTTGAAAAAATACTGTTTGAAAAAAAAAATGCACTTTTTAAATATTATTGCAATTAAAAAGGGGAAATATTTTTTTCACGCCAGAATAGGGCGTCATCACGACAAGGCATTAGCACGTCCAAATGAGGTGTAGGAACGACAAGAAATCACACAATTCCACGCCAGATTACTGCACGACAATAAAGTGTATAGGAACGACGGGGAGATGTGTATGCGGTCAACACGCCGAAATAATATTTTACACAATGAAAAATTTGAAAATTTGAGGTTTAATCCCCTTTTATGAGGGAAGGTTATCGTAATGGATGAAAATGAGTTCTAAATCGGATTCAAGACCCTAAAAAACATACAATTTGACACCCAACATGATATTTTTGAAGAATTTGAGTTTTCATCCCCCCCCCCCCCGTATAGGAGGTGGGTTAGCTGTAGGGGTAAAAATAAGTCCAATTTATTCATTTAAAACTTCACAAATTTTATTTTTGCAGCCTCAAATCCTGAAATCTCCCACTGTGCGACGCTATGTCAAAATCTTATAAATTTTTATTTCAGAGAAAACTTTACTTCATTTTTTTTTGTTGCTTGAACACTAAAAAGTGACGTCGTGAATTCTATTTTATAGTCGTTCAATGTAATATAATGTCGTCATTATGCAGTCGTGGTCGTGGTATACATATATTTTCTCGTCGTTAAACGTTCTTACGCTCGTCGTGATGACACCCTTTTTTGCCGTAACTTAAAATCGTACCCATTAAAAAGCCTTCTTTCCGAGCGCAAAGGAGGGGCTCAAGCCCCCTGAGCCGACCCCTTGGGTGCGTCTATGCCGATTTTGAGAGTCAGGTAGCTACATACGTAGGTAGCTGTAATGTGTTTTTCTTCGAGAAATAGAATCGACTCAAATACACGCTCAAGCGAAGCGTGGGCGATTTTTTTTAATAGAAAAATAACGTTCAAAGAGTAAGTGGGTAGGTATTTTTTTCAAAATTTTGTAATAAAAAAACAAAATTTCTTGCTAGTTCGAGGAAGGCGCTCAAGCTATCTGAGCCTACCACACTGGGTACGCTTACGATGCTGATGCTGGCTGGCTGGTTGGTTGGTTGAAGGGGTGGGGGGGGCAGATAGGTAGTCGAATACCGTTGCAAATACCTATATGTGACCCAGCCGTAAAGAAGAGACCTCGTGTAAAAAATCGATGTTTTTATTTTCATCCGTTTGGTCCAAATTTGATGTCATTCGGATCAAATAAGACGTGAAAAATTAGGCATCGATGTTTTTTTTTTTTTTTTTTTAATACTAGGTCCTTTCTGTACGGCAGACCGGGCAGAGTCACATATGTAGGTACTTCTACTTACTTGGACTTTATAAAGAGGTAACTAGTAAAAACGAAAGCGATAACGTGTCGATGTCGATGTCGCAGATTACGGGTTCCGGGCGTGGATTGGGGCGCGGTTTCGCGATGAAATTCGCCCAGCTCGGCTGCAAAGTTGCCTGCGTCGACATCAACGAAGCCAGCAATCGGCAAACAGTGCGAGCCATAAACGAAACGTACGGTGCCGGCACGGCCGTCGCTTACACCTGCAACGTCGGCTTGTCTGACCAAGTGGCCGAGTTGCGAAAGCGCGTGCTGCAGCAGCAGGGCCCGCCGCATTTGCTGGTGCATAATGCCGCCTTGATCGCCGGCACCTCCAGCGTGACCAGTTTCGACGATATATACCTTCACGGAGTCGTCACCGTCAATTTGAGCAGCCATTTTTTCGTAAGTATGTGCGCCGCGCCGCCGTTAATATACCTAAGTAAAACCTAAACGTACCAACGATAACGCAGGTTTTTAAATCCGTGGATTCCATTTCCGAGGTTATTTCATCGAAAAACTCGAAATGAGACCATAAAAGAAGGTCGTGAGGAGCTGCAAATTGAAAATTTTTCACAATCATTCATTTCCATTTGCTCTCTCATGGTCTCATTTAGGGTTTTTCGATAATGGAATCCACGGATTTAAAAACCTTGATTTTGATATGGGGGAAAAATTGGGGTTTTACCCTCCCCACCACCTCCCCATGGACAAAAAAAAAACACGAATTTCGGTACCACACTCGATAATTATGGAAAATTTTTAATTTGACCCCTCCCTACCCCCTCCTCCATTGGGCCCATTTTGGGTCATGAATGTAGGTATCTAGTTTGAAATCAAAACGACCTCAGAAATGGATTCAGAACCTCTGAATACCTCCTGGAATTTTTTTCTTTCGAAAAATCTGTTTGAAATATTCTGCATCAATTTTGTTGGTTTGTCATTTTCAATCACACTTTTTAATATTCTCGCTCGTTTCCCCCGGGAGCGCAAAAAATTTAAAAAAAATATTGTACTATTCGAAATTTTATAAGGAATTGAATGCTGCAAACCCGAACGCTCTATCTTTATTTGTACGTCTTCGGCGTAAGTTTTAAGCTGCCGAGTCAGTAGGGGTAATTTTAGCGTTTCGTTGCCGCGTGCCGGTAGTGGAGAAATAAGAGCTCGGGCGCGCTCCGTCAATTTTTCGAAATGGGCTCTGAGGCACACGGGTTAACAATTAACATGCATCAATCGGGCTGAAAATTTTTGTGTGTTATTTTCTAATGGAGTGGAACCAAATTAGAGGGGGTCCCGGCAAAAATTCAAAAAAAAAATTTCCACCAAGTATAAATAAGGGACATCCTACTGCACATACCGTAAACAAATTCCTTTTTCGTACAGGAAAGTCATCTGGTACATAAATCTAATTCAATACTACCTACCATTTCTACTGTTTTGAGTATGGGCTATGGGGTGATATGGGCGCGACGCGAAGGAGAGGGTGAAGGACTTCGCCCCTCTCTCATGCGATAGTGTTTTTTTTGGATGTTCACGAAAGAAGGAATATAATTCGTGTTGCCGCTCCGGAAATTAGATAGGTAGGTAGGTAAGTAGGTATTATGTACCTATCTGATCAAGTCTCGTTTTGATATCCGCGGGTGTAACATATGCGATTTTAAAAATCGGTCATAATTGAGGGTTTCCTCGTTTGACGTGGGTTATTTTAAATACTGTTATTTTTTAATTTACCCTCCATTACCCGTTGATATAAATCAGCCTTTAATTTCGTTCGGAGTTCACCAAATCTGGCGTCCCATGGCTTAGCCATGTGGTTGCAGGTCGTTACAGTGTTTAATTCGCCGAACTTTATCTGGCACTCATATTTCAGACAGTTAAATTTCGGTAAACGTGCGTATAAGTGTATCTATTCAAGTGGCTTGTTACCCTTCGGGGTCGTTTTCTCGCCGTTAGTCGTCCTTACGAACTATTAAAATGACCGGAGGTCGTGGTGGCACTCACCCGACACAACAGACAAAAGCCCCTCAGGGTCCTCGCACCGTTAACCAAGTTGTAAATCAACCTCATAAAAATTCTTTATCACCACAAAAGGAGAAGAATAAAGCCAAAAAGCCCAGAATTAACCCAAATACGACTGATTTCGATATCGAGTCCATTACTATGGACATTGTTACCGACGATGATTACGTAGACACCGATCACAGCGATAGTGAGTCAGTCGTCTCGCAGGAAGGAGAAAAAACACCCACCAACGTGTCTAACGATGACTCCCTAGCTTCAGTGGATAATTTGGTCAAAAAAATTAAAGACAAACTCACTAATAAACTTGCCAACGCCACACAAGACACCGTACAATTAATAGCTCAAGAGCTGGTTTGGGGTCGTGTTACAGATGATTCGTGAATTTTTACCAGACATGATTAAACGAAATGAAGGCCATATTGTAGCCGTATCATCGTTGGCTGGATTTATGGGCATTGCGAAAGCTTCCATGTACGTTGCCACCAAACACGGACTTATGGGTAAGTCCAAGACGTACCTAGATACTTGGATTATTACTTACCTAGTAAGTACATACCGGGCGCTCGATTAATTCTGGACTCCTCCTGTACTTTTTGTGGGTTGTATTTGTTAATTTTGTTTGATGATTGGACAATTTATACAAAGTATTACCAACTTATGATTTTTAACACCAAAAAGTACAGGGGGAGTCCAGAATTAATCGAGCACCCGGTACCTAGCACCTACCTACCTACCTACCTACCTACCTACCAAGACCAATTTACGTGAATCTCGTGTTCGCGTTTCGTGTTTCGTGCTTCGCGCGTCCAAATTTCGATATTTCTAGCGCAAGGTTGGCCGCCGGTCGCCAGCTCAAGTAATTGCTACCAATGCTACCTATCTCTGTACTCGTACCTACGTACAACCAACGTTAGGTATTATTTTGCCCGTTTGTCGAATATTCGTCACTACATTACCCATACCCGTAGTCCCGTACCTACGCTATTTTCGCGCGATAAGGCTAATAAATGGCGAGGAAAGTTTGGGGGCGAGGCTAACAGACAGACGCAGACGGTTCATAAACAAAATAAGTAAATTGATGTTGATTTGATATAGTAATAAGAATAAGTAATGGTAGAAGTTGCGCGAATAACAATGGATTGGCACCGTGCGTGGCTCACCGACGACGCGACGAGTAGGTATAAGCAGCAGGCTCACGCCCGCCCCACGCGTGCGTTTGCGCGTGAAAAATTAAAAACATGTATCGAACCTACCTAATGGTTATATTATATGGTATACATATGGTACCTATATGGTTTATGGTTTGTGGTTTGTGACCGTGGCATGGCACGGCGCGTCCTGTGCAGGATTGATGGAAAGCCTACACTACGAACTGCAAGAAATACCAAACAATCGAGTCCGGACTAGCGTCGTCTGCCCGTACTTCGTCAACACCAGCGCGTTATATCAGAGAAGTTGGTGTCTAAGGTATGCTTATTTTACCTAATTATGTACTTACGATAGGTACCTACCTAATATCTACGTGAATTAAAAACGGATACGGTACGGAGCTTTCGTGAGCTCGTATTTTGTCCCGCCACTACCGACCACCTACCTAGTACCTATACCTACCTACCTACCTACCTACCCAGCGGCGTAACCATGGGGAGGGGGGGGGTCCAGGTGGTCCGGACGCCCACATGAGGTAAAAAATTTACGTAAAAAAAATGTCTTTTTCGGGCATTGAAAAATTTTCGTAAAGCTTCGCCCTCGCTTCGCGCTTGGGCATAAAGAAAATCTCAATTATTTAAATTGTTTGCAATAATTATGCGAAAAAAGCCTCCATCTTGGTATTCTTAATCTTAGTCTCCATTCTCATTTTGTACCTTCCCAAAGAAAACTTCTCACGCTTTGCTTGAAGTTTCTGGTTATTATTTCGTTTTTTAAGGCCAAAATAATTACCGTCAGACCGTTATATCATGACACTTTTTGCAGTGGTACCAGCAAGCAAAAAAAGCTGCAGGGTTTCTCAAATCAACAAAAAATTGACAAATAGGTGGCTGGTAAATAAGAATTTTGTTTTAATTTTTCAAAGAAAACAAATGTTTTGATCGTTTATTTACTAAATAAATTTTTTCCAAAATTTGAGAATCCCTAAAATTTGGAACTTTTTGCCCATTGGTAACCCTGCAAAAAGTGTCAAGATATAACGGTCTGACAGTAGTTTGAAAGTTGCTTGTTCCAAAATTATACCTTTATCGAAGTATTTTTCTCTAAATATTTTATGAAAATTGTATAAGAACTTGATAGCACCCGTGTAATTGTGATTTCTTGATACATTTACGAATGAAAATGTTTCAAATTATGAATTTACTAACCTCATAGTGTATTTGGAGGGGGGGAGGAGGGATCGGTGAAAGGTAAGCTAAAAATTTATCGAAAAAATTTGGAAGTTCAGACACCCCCTCCCCCGGCCATGAAATTTCTGACTACGCCACTGTACCTACCTAGGTACCTGTGCCCAGACCTACCGACAATGAGCAATAATTAGAAGTTGATAGTTGATACCGATAAGAGGACCATGTATTGTCGTGTAAATCGCCAATTGCGCGTTCTAAACAGGCTCAACGAAAAGGGAGGCAGAGGGCACATTTGTACCGGGCCCGCGTGCGGGTTTCATGAAGTAGATTTTTCAATTGGAAAAATGTAAAAAAAAGTGCATCTTTTGCTCTTTAAACAGTATGTTTCGAAAATCAAGTATGGTGAATCTGCCCTTGAAACCAATTTTGACCGCTCCTACCCCAAAAGGTCAACCATGATGAGAACACATTCCGGAAAAAATTTCAGACCCTTAGCGCAAGTGTTTTCGGAGAAAGGGGCCAAAATGTGTTTTTTCAATGGATTTTTTCGTATTTTCGTGGCTTTTTGCTAAATGTAGATAAAAGTTTCGAGTTTTTTTAGGTGAATTTTAGGGAGTTGGAGGAACCCAAAATTTTTTTTTTCAAAATTTTTGGTGCATTTTTCGCCAAGTTATGGCATTTTAAAAATTTTGAGCGATCATTTTGTCTTGTAAGGTCAAAGGTACAATAAAACTTTTCCCCCAAAAGATGTGCCATTCATTCATAAATATACCACAAAAATTTCAAAAAAATCGGAGTGGTGGAACATTGTAAAAAAAAAAATAATAAAAACTAACCACCCCTCGCATGTAGCGCGTACAGTAACGTTGTATTTCCCACGGCACTCTCGTAGGAAGTACGATGTTCACGGGCTCATAACATGTCATTGAAGAAATTGAAAAATAGCCCAGTTATTTTTGGTCTGAACCTCGAGAACATAAAGTGAAACCTGAATTATTCTAAAAAAATGACTATGCCCTAGGTGAAAAAACTCAAAAAACGAAGAAAGTAAAAAAATATGAAAAAAATCGAAATAATTCAACTTATTTCTAAAAACGAAAAAAAAAATGATCAAGGAGTAAAAAAAAATGTGAATAACTCAGAACAGTTTATTTTTAAAAATGAAAAAAAAAACGTCGTAATCGGTAAAAAAAAATGAAGAAAATCGAAAAAAGTAAAAAAGAAATGATAAAAAAATTGAAACAACTGATGCTTTCATTTTAAGAAATCTCGATATAAAATTACAAATATTGCAATATTTGTAATTTTATATCGAGATTTTCCGACTTTTCAGGGCGAATATGTACCTATCTCAAAAACGAAACTTCGAAACCGAAATCCGACGCCGGATTCGTGTTTAGCGACCAGAAATTTACCTTTAAACGCAATCCAAGCGCATTGGGGAGTAAAAATTTTCCGTGTCACTGTCTCGTGAAAATTTTCCAACTTTTGTGGGGCGAATATCTCAAAAACGATCGAAAACCGACGCAACCCCGGATTCGTGTTTAGCGAACTAATACATAGGTAGGTAGGTACTTATCTACCTGTAACTCAATCCAAAATTTTCCAGATTTTTTTTGCAAAAAAATGAGTGATTTTAGAACATTTTTTTTGCCAAACACGTTTGAATATGAGTTAGTAAGTGGATTTTGGGTCGCTGAACCCAAAGTCCGGTGTCGGTTTTCGGCGTGGGATTTTAGTTTTCGAAATTTTTGCCCGGAAAAATCGGAAAATTTCTAAATTAAATTACAAAATATGGCCAAAGGTAGGTAAGTACATATATCGTTAGATCGAAATTTTGACGCCAGATTCGTATTCAACAATCCAAAACCTACCTTCAAACTCAATCCGAACGCATTTGGTGAGTAAAAATTTTTCGACTTTTCCGAACGAGAATCTCAAAAACGAAACTACGAACCGAAAACCGACGCTACGCCGGATTCGTGTTTAGTGAGTAGTGACCTAATAATATCTACCTGTAAACTCAATCCAAGTGCGTTTGGTTTGTAAAAATTCTCCGGTTCTTGTTTGCAAAAAATGAGTGACTTTTGGAACAGAAAATTTTTTATTCATAAAACGCCATTCGATGATTGAGTTTATAGGTAAAATTTGGGTCGCTTGAACACGAATCTGGTGTCGGATTTTCAATTCGGCTAGGTACCATTCCTTTGGCCATATTTTGCAATTTAATTTTGAAATTTTCCGACTTTTCCGGGCGTATATCCCGAAAACGGAACTTCAATTTTCCAAGGCAAATATCGGAAAAGCTGGTCTCGCGGGGCAAAAACCGACACCGAATTCATATTCAACGACCAAAAAGGAACCCCTAGACGAAATAGGTACAAGCGCATTTTGGCCATAAAAATTGGTCCGAAAATTTAGAAATTCTCACAGCTACCTGCATCGGTATTCGACGTGCAATTCCTATTTATTAACTGATGTTATTGGTGGTGGTGGTGATGATGATGATTGCGCTTTTTCTATAGAATACCTGAACTCAGCGTTGATCGAGTGGTGAACGAAGCGGTAGCCGGAATACGCGCGAATGCAAGAATAATCGCAAGTCCGGCTTACATGTACTACATGACAAACATCAGCAAGTGAGTGATGATTTTTCACAGTGTCAATGTCTTTTTTTTTTTTTTTTTAATTGTGCCACAGTCCAATATGCTTATTACTTGCCAACCCACCTACCTACTTACCGAGTGCTCGATCAATTCTGGACTCCCCTGTACTTTTCGTGGTAAAAATCGCGAGTTGGCACTACCTACTTCGCATTTGCTTATTTTGTTCATGATTAGACAATTTAAACAAAGTATTACCAACTTACGATTTTTAACACCAAAAAGTTGCGGGGGGAGGGGGGGTGTCCAGCTCCGGAATTAATCGAGCACCCGGTACCTATCTGTATCTACCTAGCTAATTACATACTGCAGATAATCTGTTTGCTGCCGAGTGAGCGTGGTATAATGTCCGCTGGGTTGCCTTCTTTTTCTTTTCACCAAATTCTACAAAAGTGATTTTTTTCAGCTAATTTTATTGCTTGAATTTTTTCTTTTTAAAAATCATTTTCGAAGTTTCAAAATCAAAGGCTCTGGTGTGGTAAGGGGGTCATTTGGCCTCTGGTCCAACTTTGGAGAAATGCTTACGCCATTCGATTTTCCATGGAAGGAGATGATTTTAAAGCGCATGAGCAAATTTTTATCCCACTCCTAGGGAGCTGGGGGGGGGGTGTCAAAATACGCGATTTTCAAGCCAAAAACTCATAAAAATTTTATCTTCTCGAGTTTTCAGCCGATTTCTTTAATGACTCGTACGTTGGGTAGATCAGTAGTAGGTAGTTACCTAGGTACCTACTACGTAATGCCGATTTGTATGCACCCAAGTATTTTTGTCGTCTGTTGCGTTGTAGGATACTTCCGGACCGTCTCAATCGAATGATACGAGAAACGTATTACGTCAAACTTGAAGTACCGTCCATAGAGTATCAAAAAACATTGCCCGTCTATAAACTATTGACAGAATCGTTTAAAAAGTTCAATTTAGTATTCGACGAATGATGTCGATGAAAGCGACACGCGCTAGGCGCAGCGCAGTTCAGGCGGCTACTTGCCACATTACGCGTTACCTTCGTCCTGCATCCTGCATCCGGTATCCGGCATCTTACATCGAATTCACTATTCGCCGAGAACAAAAAGCAGACCTTCTCACAGCGGCGGCGCCGCGACGACAGATTAAAGTTAACTAAAGCACACCTCTGTGTACTATGTATGTACTTACCTACTTACTATGTAGGACGTAGGTAGCTCACTAGCTAGGTACCTACTTGAGCCGTCCTTTCCCCAACAGACTGACATTACCACCAGGTTAAACCTAATGGTTTGATTTGTTCTCAAGTTTGTGTTGTCACGTTCATCGAAAAAATAAATAAATTGTTCTGTTATACAGTTACGAATTATGTTGCATTGATTTGTTATAAAAATTTCAACCGTTCAGTTAGCGGTTAATGATCTCGTCAAGTTAAAATCTGGCCTTTTTTTACATGTAAAAAAATGGTTTCGGTTCTTCATTTGGTTAGGTTACGTTATGCTCATGCAAAATGATCGTTTTGCTCAAGTTATTCGTTGATTTCCTTGTAAAAATTGGAAAATCGTTCAGGTAAATCCCTGATTACCACTTATTATTCATTACAATTTTGTTATGTATTTGTTATTTTATCCATACTTAGTCCATAGTCCACCACTCCTCACCCCTAATAAGCTGCTCTCGACATAAGGGATGATGGAGTTGGAATGGTAGTGTACTTTATTAACCCAATTAATAAATTTTTAAAAATCGGTACACGTAGGTATGAGTGATTCTGATTTATTGATAGCTGATAGGTGCTAGGCGAGGCGGTATCCATGGACTTGGGCAAGTAGCTAGGTATCTACCTAGTACCCATCTATACTTAGGTACGTGCAGTAGATAAGTTAAGTACGTAACATACCTACGTAGGTACTTAACGTATTCGTAGCCTTGTACACGTACAAGGCTACGAATAACTTTCGGTCTTCAGCGGCCAAGATGAATTATTTTTCATTTTTCACATTTTCAATTGCCCGCTTCCCCCTCTCCCCCACCGACATAGGTACTCTCTTAATTTGAATGGGTCAAAAATGCCTAATAGCCCAGGAGAAATGTACTTTGAAAAAAGAAATATATCATGTTACCTGCGATTTTATCGCGTAAAAAGCTCCTATACGATGTCTAGAGTCTCTGATAAATTCGCACCACCCGCACCCCCATTGCTTTCTGAAGGGGTGGGTCCCTTATGGGGGTGAAAATTGTTTTGCACCGATTTCGCTCAAATTCACGTTGATGGTTATTTAGGGGTAGAAGTACATCCCCAAAAAATTTCAGCATCCTTCGACTTCAAGGGGCTGAGCTATCGCTTCCCAAAGTTGTACTTTTTTGACCAAAATACAAAAAAGAAAACAAAAACTGATTTTTCGATTATTAAAACCACCCCCAACAGTTGAATTTTGAAAATTTGGGCATTTTCTGAATACATTTTGAGATGATGAATCCAGCTAGCGTATCACTTTTTTCATTCGTAGAGTACCTATAGTCGTCTCAGGAGCTCTCAAAGTACCTACACAGATCGTGATTTTTCCCACAAAAAATGTCCTCAGAAATCACCATCTGTGTAGGTATAGGTACTTTGAAAGAGCTCCTGAGACGACTATACTCTACGAATGAAAAAAGTGATACGCTAGCTGGATTCATCATCTCAAAATGTATTCAGTAAATGCCCAAATTTTCAAAATTCAACTGTTGGGGGTGGTTTTAATAATTGAAAAACCAGTTTTTGTTTTTTTTTGTATTTTGGTCAAAAAAGTACAACTTTGGGAAGCGATAGCTCAGCCCCTTGAAGTCGAAGGATGCTGAAATTTTTTGGAGATGTACTTCCACCCCTAAATAACCATCAACGTGAATTTGAGCGAAATCGGTGCAGAACAATTTTCACCCCCATAAGGGACCCTATGCGATAAAATCGCAGGTAACATACTTATATTCTTTTTTAACCACTTTTTTAATGCTACACATATTTCTCCTGGGCTATAAAAATAAATTGACTGAGGAAATAGAAGAAAATCAAGTCACTGATGATCAGTCAATTTCCACTGATTCTCCGGTTAATCAGCGTCATTTTACTGCCAAGTGCCAGTCGGTGAAAAATTAGTGATTCGAATAGTGAATTTTGATAGTTGAACCAGTGAAAATTAGTTGACTGGTTGAAATAAGTACCTAAAAATTTATTTTTACTGATTCAGTGATGAACATTCACCGATTGAATCAGTAATTTTTTGTACTGATTCCTACAGTGACTTGATTTTGTCGATTTTGATCAGTAAATTTTGACTGATTCAAATTAAGAGAGTAGATATCGCCGAGTCCTCGACAAACTGGCGATTTTGCTGGATGGAGTTGACGCCGCGCCGCGCCGCGCCGGCAGGGCATGTACCTATACCACAATATCGGTCTCAGCGAGCGTGATCAACGGCAACCATATATATATATATAGGTATTGGTAGGTCCAAGTAACCGCACTGGGTACTACCTTCATCCATCTAACTACAGGTACTGGTACAGTAGGGTGGAGCGCGAAAAAAAAAAATAGCTCGGATTCTGACCAAATTTGCTGGAGTTGTTGGGTCATCATCGGAGACTACCCAAAAAAATTTTGAGCCCCCCAGGTAACGAGGAAGGGGAGCTACGGATTTTCAAAGGGCACAGTCTTTAGAAAAAAAACGCGTTTTTTTTGTGCTTTTTAGCTCGAAAATGTGGCGTGAGAAACCTGACACAGCACTAAAAAAATGCGATTTGAGTTTCTACATCTCCCAAGACCATCGCCGTCCTCCTCCGATCAAAACTCAGACTGCTACCAGGGGGGTCCAAAAGTTGCAGATTGCGAAATTTCCATATTGTGAAATTTTTGCTGGCCCCTAATTGATCACTTTTGCACCGTGCCAGCTAATTAAATTTTTTTTTACATTTTGGAAGAAAATTTTTTAGAATTTTCTTCAATCAGTGTAGCCAACGGCGACGTGTGATATTCAAATTTCTGGAATTCGTATTGATCTAATCATAGCAAGGAATATAAAAATACTACGTATATTAAGTAGCCCGAATCGTTGTTGTATACACTGGAGTGAGTGAGGAGTGCAGGGTGTTGACGTCATTGGTAGCCAGCAGTAGTCCGTAACAACATAACAACTACGAGCACACACAAACGGTGGTGTTGACAAACATAAGCAGCGATGTCCGCGAATACTTCGTGGGATCAACGGAAAAATTAAATGGCGAGCTACCAATGACGTCACAATTCACTCACACTAGCACACGACTCGCTGACTTGGGCTACCTAATATACGTAATATTTTTATATTCCTTGAATCATAGTCGCAGTTGGCCACACTACTTACTGATTGAAGAAAATTCTAAAAAAATTTCTTCAAAAATGTAAAAAAAAAAAAAAATGAATTAGTCGGCGCGGTGCAAAAGTGATCAATCAGGGGCCAGCAAAAATTTCACAATATGGAAATTTCGCGATCTGCAACTTTTGGACCTCCCTGGTAGCAGTCTTGAGTTTTGATCGGAGGAGGACGGCGATATCGATGGTCTTGGGAGACGTAGAAACTCAAATCGCACCTTTTTAGTGCTGTGTTAGGTTTCTCACGCCACATTTTTGAGCTAAAAAGCACAAAAAACCGCGTTTTTTTTTCAAAAGGAGGTGCCCTTTGAGAAGACTCTAGCTCCCCTCCCTCGTTACTTGGGGGCTTAAAATTTTTTTGGGTAGTCTCCGATAATGACCCAACAACCCCAGCAAATTTGGTCGAAATCCGAGGTATGTTTTTTTTTTTTTCGCGCTCCACCCTACGGTACACACGCACATAACACGTAAGTAAGTAAGTAACGAAAGAATGAAAATTTACAATAATTGGAAAATTCGATTTAGGTAATTGAATACAGGTAGTAGGTAGTAAGTACATAGGTACATACTACTACATACATAGTACATACGCAATACGCAATACACATACACATTTACAAAAGTACATAGTAGGTACTAGGTACATACATCTACGATTATACCTACAATCTAGGCACATATCTATCTACACAGTATAGGTACATTTTATACATACGGACACGGACACAGACATACGTTATGGCATGGCGGCACATACATAACATAACTATATACATTGTATACTCTGTACGCGACGCGACGCGTACATATAATACAAATTTTTATGCAAACAGGCGAAACGGTTTTTTTCACGACTACTTTGGTATAGCTATAAAGTACCCTTACAATTTACATATCCTACCTACATGGATACAACGCGGCCGGCACGGCGCAGCCTAGATACCATACCTACTTCATTATCAAGTATTTTTCAATTCAGTAGACAGGTAGGTAGTAGGTACTAACGTAAGTAGATGCCGATAGATATGTAAGTATTAATTGATAAGTACATTACATACCTACAAGGTACCTACTACTTGACTATTATACTAACCAGCGTTGGCGTATTAGCGAATCGTTTGCCTTTCTCCGCTCTTACCATATCGATGGTATACTTGCAAAAGGTTATATGTCCAAAATTTTCAATTTTTGTTTTTTTGGATATTCTGATGTATCAGGATATCCAAAAAAAAAAAGATGAAAAATTTTGGACAAATAACCTTTTGCAAGTATACCATCGATATATTTTCGAATTTTGTTGCGTCTCTCGTATTTTTTCAATTACGAGAATACGAGTAAGTAGGCAAGTACCGTAATGCGTACGTAAAGTACCACGCCTACATTATGTGGGAAGCTAGGCACACAGGTACGGTAGGTACCAGTAGCGTAACTTGACATTCCCTCTGGGGGGGGGGCAGAAGTCGAAGGGTGAAAATTTTTTTCTTGGGTATACACTAAATGGGCATAAAAATCTCGGATAATTGGGGGGGGGGGGGTTGACAGAACCTTCTTTGGTACTGTCGGTTTAAATAAGAGGTCTGTTCAAAAAGTAAGGTAAGTAATTAGGCCAATTACAGAAAAGCGGTGAAAAATTTTTAAAAATTAAATAGTTTTTTTGCGAAATATTGGCAACATTGTCTCTAAACAGTAATCTAAAGTTTCGATTTTCTGTAATCGGTCTTGGTATCATACTTTTGAACGGCTTTTGCAATTTAAATAGTGATTATTTTATGCCCGAGCGAAGCGAGGGCAGAGATTTGAAAAAAATTGATTTTTAATACCCGAAAAATTCATTTTTGAGGGTTTTGAGGGAGGCATTTACGCTACAGGCTTACATATTGAAATTTTGAACTAGCCAAAATTAATAATTAATTTTGATTACTTACGTCCGAGCGAAGCGAGGGCAAAGTTTTGAAAAAATTTGATTTTTGATGTCCAAAAAATTCATTTTTGAAGGGTGTCGGGGGGGGGTGTACCCAACCCCCCTTATTTACGTCACTGGTAGGTACAGGGTACAGCTACTCGCATTACCTATACTTACTTACAGAAGAACTGAAACGAACCACAACCCTACGCAACGCAACGTACGTGGATACCCTTATCCCATCCAAAAATTTAACAAGTACCTAGACCCTAGACCTACCTATACCTATTCATTCGCTTAGTTGGTAGTGGTACCTCAGACGGGTAACCCAATCCGATTTTAAAGAAAAGGAAAACAAAGAAACGCGAAAAAATGTTCCACCTTATCTATATAGGTACCTACCCACATGATTATATACATTTATTTACTAGATATAATTATACATAGTTGGGTAAAAAAAAAAAAAAAGAACTATCACAGATTCGATAACAAAGATGAAAACATTTTTACATTTTTTAAAAAACGCACCGGTGGTTTAATGCTGTTGTTCAACAGGCTGGAGGAGCTGGAGTTGAGATGGAAAAAAAAATGAAAACAAAAACGAAAACCACGGCAACGCAGTAACGAGGAAGTATGTAACGTACGAGCAAGTAAATTTATAAGTCACCGACGAATCCTCTTACCCATTTCCTGAATGTTGGTTACATATACATAGGTAGATCTTCTAGTTAGCACATATGTACTATGCAGGCAGATGTACTACGTGATTCTGCATAGGCACCTAATTGAATAGGTTCTACGTAGACCATCCGGAACGACGACAAATAATTCGAATTTCAATTGATTGCGTTCAATACTTACGCACACGTACCACCACACACGAATAGATATTGAAAATGACTCGTCGAAAACGAAAATATAACCGGCGAACTGGTTATGCATTTCTTCCATCACCGACACCCACACCCCAGACCTTACCAAACGAATTTCAACGCGAGGCGAGGCTAGGCTAGGCCAACCGACAACGGTAAGATATCAATTGACGAACAAATACGCGCTACACGAAGGGTATTTTGTTGGGGGGGGGGGAGGAGGAGGAGGAGGAGGAGGAGATGGTAGAAATACGCAGATGCGGAATTGCGGACATTTGGAATGAATAGCGTTGGAAACTTGTTCGCTGACCTTCTACTCATTCCGCTTCAGAAGATGAAAATGATTGATTAAGCGATCACACGGCGCCCGCGCGGCCGGGCCCAGCGGTCGAACAACATCGACATATCTACATAAATTTGAACGCACGCATGAGTAATGCTGTGTAGTTGGATGCAAAAATACCTAAGTTTTCATAATTCCATGTTATCGCGTACCGCTGTAGCCGCCACCCGCCAGAGACGTAAGGTATTCTATTAACGTAAAATGCAGCTGTAAGTATAATGCGCGTAAAATACTCATCCTTATTTTCCAACGGCACTTTGGGTGCTCGGCTCGGTTCGGTCACTTCCGTGGGACTTGCATTTTTTACGTGATTACGCGAGCCTGTTTTACGGATGATTTTTTTTTCCAAGTCCACATTCCGACGTTTTTTTTTTGACTTCAAAATTTTTCTTAACGAGGTTTGAATTTTGTTCAACTTCTAAATAATATTTTTTGAAATCTAAATTTAATTTTTACGATTTTTTTTCCCCCCCAACTGAAACATAATTCGTACAAAGGGTATAAGTCAAGAAAGTGAAGAAATACAAATGGTATAAGTCAAAAAACTGTATTATGAGAAAAGAGACTTTATTGTTTTGTAAACAAAGTTACACACTCAAGTCCCTTTTCAATTGAAGTTTGGAAAAGTATTTAGAACAAGTCAAAAAATTTGAAGTTGAAAAAAATTTGGACCTCGTTAAGAAAAATTTTGAAGTTGAAAAAAAAATCAACCACGTCAAGAAAAATTTTGATTTTTGAAGTTGAAAAAAAAATTCGTAAAAAATTTAGACCTCGTCAAGAAAAAGAAATATTATTTAAAAGTTGAAAAAAATTCAGATTTCAAACCTTGTCAAGAAAAATTTTGATATTAAACAAAAAGTCGGAATGTGGACTTGAAAAAAAAATCATCCGTAAAACAGGTTCACGTAATCACGTAAAAAACGCAAGTCACACGAAAGTGACCGAACCGAGCCGAGCACCCAAACTGCCGTTGGAAAATAAGGATAAGTGCGTAAACTTACCGTATAATACCTACCTACGTATCATACGTGTTTTATTAAATTTTGATAAAAATCGCTTGAAAATTTGCACATTCTTAAAAAACTTTGAAAAACTATTTTTTTTTTGTAAATTGAATTTAGGTATGACATTTTTATTATCACAAAAAAAAAAAAATAGGTACCGTATTACACGATATTTTACGTACAATACTGTCGCGCCTTTTATATACATATGAAATAACCAAAAAATAAAATACCGCATTTCTACATTTCTGGTAGCTGCGCAGTGCGCATGGTTGTTTAGTTGTTTCTGTTTTCATTTTCATAACGCACCTTCGCGAAAACAACCAAGTGTCCAAATGGAAACTCTGCTCGCGCATACCTAAACGTATGCCTAAACAGTAAATACAAATACTACCTACATAAATACCTATCTATGTACTATACTAATACATATAAAACGGTTTTTCGTACTACCTACCAATCGACTTTTCATAAAAAGTAGGTAAATAAATACGCGAAAGAACTAACGAACGAACGAATAAATAAATAAATAAATAAACAAACAAACAAACAAACAAACGAAGAAATAAACAAATTAAAAAATTAAAAAAGAAAAAAAATAGGCGATAATTTTTTTTAAAAAAACAATCGTAATCGTAATCACGACGAATAAGTAAATGAAAAAAATTCGTTTTGTTTTACCCGTGGAAAAATTATAAACATAAACTTAGGCGAATGAGAGAGTAAAAGAGAGAGAAAAAAAAGTCGAACAAAATTGAAAGACGGTAATTAATTTTAGTTTTAAAAATAAAAACGATGATAGAGAGGAACGAAGGAAAGAACGACGACGATAAATGATGCAAATGGAGTGAAGGTAAGGGAGAGAGGAGCGGGGAGCGGGGAGCGGGAAGCGAAAGAGAAGTAGGATAAAAGGTAATTTCTAATAAAAAAAAAATTACAGGTAGGTCTGGGTGTAAGGCGTCGTTTAGTAAAATCGAGATCATCACCGAGACTGCGAGGGATCGTCTTTTTTCAAATGCAAATCTGTTCTCACGTGAAGCGCGCTGGACGTTGGTTCTTTTCGCAAATGTGTCGGCGGTGGAGGCGCGGCCGGATACGCGGCAAATAATTTCGCTCGTTGTTCTTCTTCTTCGCGAAAAGCCGCCATCAACGGATTGTAGCGTAACGGATCGAACCTGCAAAAGCAAATCCAATCGCGCCTTAGCGATAGAAACCAGCGTTGTTGGTTCTTCACCTACGCTACGTACGTAGTGTACGTACTACGTACTACATAGGTAGGTACCCAAATACTACCTATCATGAATCAGAAGTGGCTTTCTCTTTCTCCATGAGACAATCTCTGTAGAAAGGGACCTTAAGTGGAATTTTTTTTCTAGTTTTGGAGGTTTTGGAACTTGGAAAGAAAAAATTTCCACCAAAGGTCCCTTTTTACAGAGTGTCGCGTGGAGAAAGCCACTTTTGATTCTACACGCCTCACAACAGCGCAGCGTACGATGAATTTATAACGGTTTGACACACTGAAACATTTTCGAGAAGTTGAACATTTTAATAATTTTTTTTTTTTGGGGGGGGGGGGGGGGGTAGTAGGAAAAAAAGTTGGGAATTTTTAGGTCAATTAGTTGGAAAAATTTGAGGTAACCCCCCCCCGACACATCACTTCGTCACGCTACGGAAAATCAGCGACCTTCAATAAATCATTTAAAAAAAACAATAGATCATTAAAGGGAGAGGGAGTGTGGTTATAAAACTTTTTTACTTGCGTGCACGCAGTAGTAGAGGAGTTCATTATCAAGCAGCGGAAAAATATGTAGTACAAAATTTTCATCTCGAAAAATTCCGTAAAAATAGGGAAATTGGTTTAAATTCAGAGCTGTATTTCTCAAAATGAAAAACTTGATAAATGTAGGTACTGAAATACAAAATGCCCACAGTTCACGAAAAATAAAAATATAACACTTGCCTACATTAATATTTTTTAGCTTTTTTCACAAATTAAAAAGAAACATGATTTTGGAAATTACTGAGAAAAAGGAAGTTACTATAAACAGGTCCCATTTTCTAAGAAACCATGAATGAGACCTACAATCAGGGTGTCCATTATATCTCAGAAATGGTTTTGCCCGACTTTTCCAGGTTTTCCAGACCAATTTTCGAAATTTTCCAGGATCTTTTAAATATGTTATTCCTGAAGGAGTGAGAAGGGGATGGTACTTTTGGCGTGATGGAATTGTGCAGAACACTGACTTTTTCAGAAATCATTATCTACCTACTTCAATTTTTTTAAATGCCTCCTTTCAAGCGACAAAAACGATTTCAATTCAATTCTCAAAATTTTTGATGCCACCTCTCTTACAACTCGGTAATACAAAAACGTAATCTTGAATTTACAATAGAAAAAATTTGGAAAAAATTTCGAAAATAAAACTTGATTTCGACCAAATGATAGGTAAGAATAAAAGTTAGGATATTTCCAGTCTGAGAATTCGACAATTTCTTCACAATTCATACTTCCTCCCCCCTCCCCCAAAAAACCACATACGCACCTAAAATTAATTAATTCCACAGAAGTATCTCTTTTCGGATTGATCTAGTAAATATGTAAATAATAGGTCAATGAGGAGTAAAATATCAATTGTTTTGATGAAATAGAGAAATTCGATGAGCCGAACGGTTTTTAAACCCCATATAGGTAGGTACCTCACTCCCAAGTCAACTTTGGAGGCTGAAATTTTGGTTGCGCAAGTTGTTGTTTTTTATTGTAAGTAAGTAAGTAAGTAAGTAAGTAAGTAAGTAAGTAAGTATGTACATATGTGACTGCGCATACGAAAAGACGGCACCGACCAAAAAAATGAATTTTGAGTTAACCATCAATCCCTATGTAGAATTTCGCGTAGAATCCGATAAAAATATCGCTGGTTCGGTTACTCGACTTTAAAAGGCTGAAAACGGCTCTTACGTAAGGCCAAAAAAATCAAAAATGCTCAAAAATGCTAAAAAAAAAATAAAAAATTTTTCCCCTTAAATTTGTATATAAACTGAAGCAAAATACCACAAAACTCACGCCCGATCGATTTTCCCCTTCAAAATAGTCGAAAACCCGTTTTTTGGTTGATGAAAAAAATGAAAAAAAGTTCCAAAGTTCGTAAAAATTGAAAAATCATCCGCAGGAGCGATAAATATTTATTATCATGTTTTAGAATAGGGAGGAGTAACAGTGTGAGAAAATTGGTTAAAAATTATCCGCAGAAATGATAAATATTTATTAAGTATCATGTTATCAACATTTTTTGTGCTTGGACACCGCGATGAAAAACTGCATTGCACATCGTCGATGAGCGCGAATGGTTTGGTCAAATATCGCTAAAGTGTGTCAGTGACACACAGAAATAGATAAAATTTAGGCCACCCCTTAAGGTTCAACCAATTCAGAGAAAAATACGTTCAAAACTTAAAACGCGTTTATTTCAAAACACGTTTTTTGGTCGGTGCCGTCTTTTCGTATGCGCAGTCACATATGTAATATTTGTGTAGGTTTAGGTACCTAAATACGCGCTTACCTGTAGTGGTCCCACGGCGTGAATTGCGGCGGAGGCGGTAATGGTCGGCCACTATGCCTCGGTAAATACGTTAGCGGCGGCCGACCCAGCATCAGCATTTCTTCTTCTTTTAGAGCCATCGACGACGGCGTATCTCTTAGCGGCGATCTTTCACGCAGTCCAATTTTGGATTGCGTCGCTTGCTGCTGCACAGCCTGCGCAACTTGTTGCTGTTGATGATGGTGGTGGTGATGATGCTGCTGCTGCTGCTGCTGGTGATGATGGTGTTGTTGTTGTTGTTGTTGCTGTTGTTGTTGTTGTTGTTGCTGCTGCTGTTGTTGCTGCTGCTGTTGTTGCTGCTGCGCGATCAGTCTTCTTTGTTTTTCTTCGCGTCTCATACGGTCGCGCTCCTTGCTACGTTCTTTTTCTTTTTCGCGCTCGCGTTCGCGTTCACGCGCTTCGCGTTCCCGTTCCCGTTCCCGTTCGCGTTCTCGGTCGCGAGCTTCACGTTCTCTATCAGCGGCGTCGTTCGGTTCCGGCTTGATGGTCCACGCCGGCGGCGGTATCGGTGACGGGTAAGCGGCTGCGCCTCCTAAATTTGGGATCGTTCTGGGCTGCAACCTGCGCAAAATTAAACGTCGCGTCGCGTCGTGTAGTACATCTACAATCTACATACGTCTGCATAGATGCGTGGCGTTGTTTAACGCTAACTGATATAAGTACTTGATTACTTATGCAACCAATACGTGTATTATAAGGCCACCCTAAAAAGCGATACGCTGGAATTGATACTGATAGGTAGGTGGGCCTATAGGTGCCCAAGTAACCGACGTAGGTACATGTATGTAGATGTACCAAATACGCAAAGAATTACCTACAGTGACCTAAACTGGTGGTAGGGGAGGGGGACAAGAGGAGGAGGAGGAGGAGGAGGAGGAGGAGGAAAAAACGACGAGTTCAAACGGTAACTTGGTAAGTATAGGTAATCCGATGCAACGTCTTTAATAAAACGCATTGACGTGTGGTACTGCACTCTAATACCTGTACTCATGCATTTAGATGTTTGGGAAGCGTGCGACTTTTTTCCCCCAACTCGTTCACCACTCCGCATATTTTTACCCTCTCAGAATCGAATTTCACGCTTCGGAGATGCTGCAGGCAGTCGAGCCCAATACAACCCGCCTCCCCAGCTCCGCTCCGGTACATGTTCTAGTTTTCCTATCTACGTTAACAAATTTGGTTTTGTTCAGATGGGCATGCCAAGCTACTGGTGAAAACGTAAAAGTACACCATTTGAAAGTGATGCGTCACGAAAAAAAGTTTGCGTTTTTTGGTATTGTTTTGTTTTTTTTTCTCATTGTTTTTTTGGGAGGGTGAAGGGAGGGGAGGGGAGGGGAATTGTTTGTCAATGTTCCCAAGATCCCATTTTTAATGCTGGACTCAATTCGTAATCAGTCCAAGGACCGGATATGTATGTTCTAAAAAACGCAAAATATGTACATATTATTATGCGCTAAAAAAGGGCGAAATATGCAAAAATATGTGCTAAAACCTCGAAATATGTGAAAATATGTGAATACGATATGGGTATCGAAAAACAGCTTTTTTCGATCTTGTCATTAAATTATCACTCGAAGTGCTGAAATATTATTCATTTTAGGCAATTTTGACTGATTTCAGTAAATTCTTATTGATAAAATCGATTTTTAATTCAAAATCAAAAGTATTTAATTAACAGGCATTTTCATTTCTCAGACAGAAAAAAATTAAAAAATTAAATTTTGGGTGATAAGTACTAAAAAAAAAAAAAAAAAAAAAAAAGTGAAAAAACAGATAAAATGAGTAAAATATGCCCAAAAACGTGAAAAATGGTCAAAATATGGCCAATTTATGCGCCAAAAATGGCAAAATACGTAAAAATATGCGTTTATACCCAAAATATGCGCAAACATATGGGGCTCAAAATACTCAGAAATTTTAGATTCGTAAAGAAACCATCAGTAGCGTAACTTGACATTCCCTCTGGGGGGGGGGACAGAAGTCGAAGGGTGAAAATTTTTTTCTTAGGTATATACTAAATGGGCATAAAGATCTGGGATAATGGGGGGGGGGGTTGACATAACCTTGGTATCATACTTTTCGAATGGCGTTTGCAATTGAAATAGTGACTATTTTATGCCCGAGCGAAGCGAGGGCAGAGCTTTGAAAAAATTGATTTTTAATACCCGAAAAATTCATTTTTGAGGGTTTTGAGGGAGGTATTTACGCCACAGGCTTACATATTGAACTTTTGAAGTAGCCAAAATTAATAATAATGTGGTTTACTTACGCCCGAGCGAAGCGAGGGCGAAGCTTTGAAAAAATTTAATTTTTGATGTCCAAAAAATTCATTTTTGAAGGGTGTCTGGGGGGGGGGTTTGTACCCAAAACCCCCCCGTATTTACGCCACTGGAAACCATCGATATGCGTGATAGGAATACTCATCGGGAAATATGTTTTTTCATACATATCCGGTCCTTGGTAATGACGGAAAAAGTGTAAATAAAAAGACAAAATGAGTAAAATATGCACGAAAACGAGCAAAATGGACAAAATATGTAAAAATATGCGTTTATACCCAAAATATGCAAAAATATGCGCTAACATATGGGTCTCAAAATCAAAATACTCGGAATTTTTTGAATCGTAAAGAAACCACCGATATGCGCGATAGGAATGCTCGCAGAAAAATATGTTTTTACACATTTATCTGGTCCTTGGTAATCACATTAAAAAAGGTCTTAAGAAAAAGACTTGCAACGTGGCGCGGCGCGACGGAGCGAAAAATTTACCTGGCCCACTGATCGTGCAACGACGCTGGATATTGAGCGAGCGCGGGGAACGGCGCCGGTTGGTACCTGGAAAATACGCTGTTACCTGCGAAATATAATGAAACGAAAAATTTGAATAGATTAATATACGTACGACATGGACATACATCTTACATAGACATACACGGGTACGACTACGAATACATTATAATAAGTACCTATATTATGCAAACCAACGAGAGATTGATAGGTATTTCTCTGCGTCTTTTGAGCGTGTAAGTTAGGGTACCTAGGTAAAGGTAATAAAATAACGATAACGCCGACGCAGGTAACTAACCAACAAACTAACAAACCAACTCGAGAATAGCCAAGTACGCCTACCTACCTACCTACCTCCCTCTACACTCTGCATATTATCAATAAATTCGTTAATTCGTCAACAAGTAAGTGTAATAACTAATTAACCTACCTAGAGCGGCGTACGGACTAGAGGCGGCGTGCGGAGAATGGGTCTCGAAAGCAGCGCCGTGAGGTCGATGAGGAGTAGCGTAGGACGACAGATCGGGCCGCGCGGCGGCAGACTGAAACAGATGACTGGGCGTTCTATTTAATAACTCGTTTTTGCTGGGTTTTATATCGGCCGACGGCTGTTTTTGCTGCTGATGATGGTAGATTTCCCACGCTATACGCACATGCATCGCGTTCCATTTGCCGGTTTTCTGTTCCAACAACAACAACAACAACAACAAAATCATTTAGTATAAGTACGGCGCGGCGTCGCAGGTATTCGCATTCACTTTATTCGACAACTTCTCTATACGTAGGTATGTACATTTCTATTTCTATTCCTATTCCTATTCTTATTCGTTACCTACTCGTAAGTAATAAAAAATAGGTAAGTAAATAAAAAACGTACCAACGGTTTCGGTTTTGTCGGATCTACAACTTGCTGCAAACGAAAAAAGTACGATAAGAAAAAAAAATTACTCGCGAATAAGGTTCCTAACCTATCTACGTGCTATCTAGTGTTAGGTGTTACCTAACTACATACCTACTACCTACATTTACTTATTTGTATCTAACCCAAGGCATAACATAAGGCACCGCAACGGTGGTATGGCCACGGCGTGGCGGTTGGAAAGAAGGTGTGCGTAAGTGGGGAGGGATGGAGGGGGAGGGGGAGGGGGTGTTACGCAGATTGGACATTTTTCTCCGACTGCGAGGGATTTTTTTGTACCTATGTATTAGGATGGGTCAGGTTTCAGTTTTTCTAAAATTTGACGGTGCCACCCTATCATTTTGTTCGTTCTGATAAAAGAAGGCTCCCATAAAAATTTTTCCGTAAAAAAAATTCATTTTGAGTGGTGACGCAAACGAGCTGAAAAGTTGCCATACAAAACAATGTAAAAAATGGTCCAAAATTTGACATTAAACAAAAACGAAAAATCTCTTTGCTGTTGCTGAGCTATGTAGAAGTGAGGAAGTGATCATCTTTCACGTTTAAATTGAAAGTAATTCGAAAAACGGTTTGAAAGCAAATAAAATGAAATTAGCCTTCGAAGAAATAAAGCGAAATTCATTTTATATCATTGAAAAAACCTTACCAAACATTGCGCGATGAATCACCTACTTGCGTCACGGTTCGGCGCGGCGATTCATGCGAACATCGGGCAAATCACACTTACTCGTCATGTATCATTTTTGGGGGCTGATTTTTTTGTATTTCCTATCTTCTAGGTCCAATGAACATTTTAAGGGAGCGGCATTGGGACCGTGTTAGGTAATGGTGCGCTAGTGTCTTTTTTACCTACCTAATTTGAAAGGGGAATATTCTCATCAGTTAGGTACATGTATTCTTATGGGAGAATCGGCATTTTGGAATATTGATTAAAAATTCTAATTTATAGTTAAAGAGGATAATTTTTTTTTTAGCGTATTAGTAATTCGAACCTTCTTTTATGGAGAAAAAATATTTCTTTCTCTGTATTGACTATTAAAGTCAGAAAAAAGGAGGTTTTCTAGACCTCTTCATGTCGTCGTATAGTCATTTTCAACGGGTAATAAAATCGCAATTTTGAAGAAAAATGATTAAGTACTTGCATAATTGCAAATTATTGTTTCAGTTAATAGTATGTATCGAAGATGATTTTGTTTCAAATTGCTTCATTATTCTTCATCTTGTATTTGGGTTTGAAAGTAAAGTCAAAATATGTTAACAAAAGGTACACAAACATATGTATGTAATTCAAAAAAGACCTCCAACACTTCGAAACTCGATACTTGAACCACTTCAAGTTGCAACACTGACCTTCTAATCCCAGCTTTTCACGAAAATCAAAAATTTATTGAAATTTAAGTCAGAAATCAACATTAAATTGGCATGGAAAGAACCTTTACTTCGAATGATTTGTTCTATGTGCTACTAGGTTCATAAAATTATATTATTTAATTAAAAACACCTCCTTAGCTCACTCGGTAATGTAATAATGAATTGCCAAAAATTACGATTTTTCCATAAGAATATATGTAACTGATAACAGGTACCTATCCCCCTTTCGATTTTCAATTTTCATCAGCAGAAAAATCGTAGTTACTGGAATGCTCGTCAGGGCGCGCCTCCTTTGAAAACTCGGTCCCAATGGCACGTCAATCAAAAATATTGAACTTTTTTTTTTATTAAACCACACAGAAATGACACCCTTATATGCATACGTATTGTACCTCTACCTAGTACCTACACTTGCCTACCTCCCAACAAACAAGACACGAATCGCGAGTAAAAGCTAAAACGTTTAACGTACTTTGGGTGTAAACGTCGGCAGATGAGTAGGAGGCGCGAACGGTGTAGCGGCGCTCAACGTCGGGTGCAGCAAACTGGACGGATAGGCGGAATAATTGGCGATACCCAAGGTTTGTCGATAAAAAGGCGAATCTACGCCGCCTAATTTTGGAATGCCGTCTTTGAACTGTAACAAGAACGAACGATTCGCAACGCTCTGAATACATACCTAATATGATTGTGTAGGTCTAGGAACTAGGTACCCATCATTCGTAATCTGTTAGCCGTCGTCTTCATGGGTGGTTCAGACTTGAGATACACCCCCTCTCCCCTCTCCCCCCCCGGTACCCACTCTCAAATATCCAACTCGATCTCACGCGAACGTACGTAAGCGTAACACCTATCTACGTATGAACAATGCACCTATACCTGCCAACCTACCTACACATCAAGTTTGGATACGCACGCACGCACACTTCAATATGTACTATGTAGTGGCATCTCACGTCAGTTAGGTAGGTAGGTAGGTAGATAGATACATCCATTCATTCCATACATATACATTTATATGGATTTAGATACGCCGCGCCGCGTCGACGTACGAACGTGCAAGACCGAGATGGAGTCGACTCGATTCGCCGGCCGGTCGCACCACTTACCAGCGGAGGAGGATACAAAGCGGCAGCCGTTGGAGGCGGTAATAACGAAGCCGTATGCTGGTGAACGTGCGTATGCTGATGCTGATGATGATGCATTTCCGTTCGTAAATAAGGTGGCGGGCCGGCTCCTGCGGCCGCTGCCACCAAAGAGCGTTCTTGAGTAGCCAAAAATCTCGAATCGAGTTCTCTACGCAATAAATCCGCTTCATCTGTGAACACACCGTCGACAAACAGTCAAATCTGTCCAACTAGATACGTGGTAGACGTGTAACGCAAAATAGAGTACCCGGGGATCAATAAAAATAATGCCGTCGATACGCTGACGGCTGACGCGATGGTCTTTCTTTTTCTTTTCTTTTTCTCTCTTTTTTTTTTTTTTTTTTTCAACAAGACCTCTGAAAATTATAAGATGAATTGTTGCCAAATACGTATAACATAACATAACGTCGATCTGACCGTTTTGATAAACGATCGCCACCCTAAGAAAATAACAACCGCGTACCAACTACCCAAGTACCAACGTACGTTTTTTAGGACTTGCCTTTGGTTAGTTTCGTTTTGTTTTGTTTACGAAATCTCAGGGGTCTTGTTGAATGAAACGTCGCGCCGACTACAGAAGGTACTGAATACTTACTAGATTGAAAGAGCGATTCCGCCGAAAAGGGATTCGTCGTCGTCGAATGATTGGAATTATGATGCAGGGACGGCACAGCCGCAGACGAAGCAGCAACCGCAGCCACGCTAGGATGGGTCGTAGATGCGGCCGTCGACGAAGTGAAAAGCGGCGGCGCAAACGAATAATGCGACGATCTAGGTAGAGTGGTTGGTATGTTGGCGGCGACGGCTACCGCGCTACTCGCCGAGTTGTTTCTGCGTAACAAACAAAATAAAATCCCATCAGTCCAATGGCATTGCATTGCATTGCATTACATTGCATTGCATTCCAAATCAACTAACCGATCTACCGTCGAGCACCGTCGCGTCGCGTGCTATACCCACGTGGAAAAAATTGCGCCTAGCCACCGCTGCGGCCGTAGCCAGCCAGCGAGCGAGAGATATTTACGTTGAAAAATGGTTGGGTCGAGCGGCCCAGTGAGCAAAAAATGTAGGGTAAATACGCGTACCTATCAATGATTCGAATATAGGAGCGAGTAGTACAATACAAGTCAACTCGAAGAGAAGAGAGAACTAAGAGAGAGACAGACAGACAGACAGACAGACAGACAAACAGACAGTGTAGGTATATTTCAAACACATACAAGCACGAAAACAAAAATTATAGAGAGAAGAGACAGATGGTGCACAGCGCACATAGGTTTAGGTACTGAAACAGCAGCCAAGCTACACTTCCATGTCGGTGTAGAACGGACGCGACGCGAATCTCGCTTTGTCAGCTACTTACCCAACTGGCACTGGGCCCCATAACGACGGTTTATTACTAAGATTCAGACTAGAAGAAACGGCCACCGAAGGAGGAACTGGTACGGAAATTGGCATCGGTGGCACGTGCGCCGAAGGCGCCGGAATGGGCACAGCCACAGGAACCGAAGCAATCCCGAACGGTGACGAATTACTGATGGGCGTTTGAACGCTTCCTCTACTCAGCGTACTTACGTTACTGCTGCCGTTGCAAAAACAGAACAAAACAAAACAAAACAAAACGGATAAGCCCAATGAGCCGCCTTTCGCTTTTCGAATTTAGCGTCACTTTTTGTCGTTTATATTTTGCGTTTGCGCGCGGGTGCGGGTGCGGGCGCCGGTTTGGGTGTGAAAATAATACGTATTAGGTTAGTACTAAGTACATCATGTCAGTCATCAGCAACAACAAAACGAATATTGGTATTGGTATCGGTTTTTCAAACGTTTTGGTATTGGTATTGGTTTTGTGTTTATTTTTTCAGATTTTTTTCGGTTTTGGCTTTTTCGTTTTATTTTTTGTTTTGCTGATGACTGCACATGATTACGCAAAGCTAATGAAGTAAATCGTTCGGCTGAACATGATAATGCAAAAATGTGATGATCAAACGAAACAAAATGACTCAGACATACATGGACGCGAGGAACGAGGATGCTAAAATCAAAACCAAAACAAATTTCAATTTGGTTTTGGTTTTTTGTTTTTTGTTTTCTGTTTTTTCCTGTTTTTCGACTAAAAAACATACATTTTTTCTTTTTGGCACGAATATAGTCCTACCGTGATACATACAATAATGATATTTGTGATGCGCCATGAGAAACCGACCCTTAAGGTGAAAAATGAAATTTCACGTAAGGGTCGGTTTCTCATGGCGCGTCACATTTTTTTTCAGATTTTTACACTTGGTAAAACAGATCAAAAAATGCGATTTACTTTTCAAAAACACCCATTTCCCATTTCATCATCAACACAACCAAAAATTTTGAAATTTATTTGGTTTATATGGAGAGTAGTGACCAATTTTTGAGAATTTTTTCAGATTTAGCCTAAAAACCCACCCTTAAACTTTGAATTTCTCAAAGGGTCTGGCCGAATAAGGGGGGTGATTTTGGCCATGGGTTGGATTTTCGTTTCAACCTTTCCAAATGGTACCCTCTGATGTAAAAAAAATCTGGAAAAATTTTCAACTCCCCCCTCCCTTCCATTTCTGAGTTATGGCCATTTTATTGCTAGATTTTCAAGAATTTCTAATTTCAACTGTCGTGGAGAAAATTTTCTTTTAAAGTTTCAAAAAGGGGTTTTGGCTAGAAGGTAGCGCAAACAAAATTTGAAAAAATTCTCAAAAATTGGTCACCAGGTCACCACTCCCTATATACACCAGATTAATTTTGGAATTTTTGGTCCATTAGGTTCTGAGATACGATTTTTTGACGAAAATTCGCTATTTTGGGGGGGGGGGTACGGGGGGCTGAGTTGGGGAGTGGAAAAAATTTTCTGAAATCATTTTTTCGGGTTCTTGATAAAATCTGCTGGTTAGTTTCAAAAAGTAGCTCTTGGGCTGATTCGCCTATCTTATCTGGGGTACACTTTGTTCAAAATGTCGTAGTCATAGGAAATGGGTGAATATTGGTCGAAATTTAATAAAAAGCGAGCATGAATGTATTTTTAGTGAGAAAAAATGAAAAATACGGAATTGACGGGAAAGGCATAATTTTAAAGTAATAAAACGGCCGATTCATCAGTTTTTCGGACGCCACATGTAAACCACCACTCGAAAAAATCTGAAAAAATTCTGAGTGGTATAAAATGGAGTGGGAAACATGAAAATATATTTTTCTTTATACTCCGCGGCAAAACAGTGCTCCCAGGGCGATTGAAAAAATTTTCAAAGTCGAATTCAAGGTCATTGGAGTGGTCGAAAAAATCTGAAAAATTTCCGGGTATTCCCCTCTAGTACCACTACCTTTGTGCCAAGTTTGGAAAAAATCGGTTGATAACTCGCGGAAATAGAACCTTCAAGAGTTTTCAGCTTGAAAATCGCGTATTTTGACACCCCTCCCCCGCCACCCAGTGGTGAGATAAAGATTCGCTCATGGGCTCTAAAATCATCTTCTACCATGCCAAATCGAATGGCATAAGAATTTGGCCAAAGTTCCACCAAGGACTAAATGACCCCCTTACCACACCAGAGCCTTTCTCACAAACATTCGCGTCTGCAGTTACCAAGTCGATTCCGCGCCACCTCCCCCCCCCCCACCCTTATAATAAATATTAGCCCCTGGGTACCCCCCCCCCCCCCCCCCAAAAAAAAAAGTTGTGGTTGAGCTCCAGAGTCGGTAATTGAAAATCAGTACCTATGTGCCTAATTTTTGACTGACTTATTCCGACTGCAAAATCTAAAAAAAAATAATAATAATCGCTCATTAGGTAGTTAAATTTATTTCGCGGATGAAAAAAATGCAAAAATTCTCCAAATTTTAGCCCGTGATTCAAATTTGGTAAGTATAAGTACCAAGTTATGAGTACCGTTCGTTGATCGTTCCGAAAATTCTTCAATTTTTCTCCGTTCGAGTTACCTATCTATGCTAAATTGTACGCGGGTACTCGATTGAAAGCGAAAACACCCTAATCACAGATCATTCAACCTCCGACGCGACTCGCCCTTTTTCCCATTCCGCCCCGTCCATATATTTTATTCAAGTAGTAGGTACTTACTAGGTAATAATGATGAAAGAATGCATGTACAAGTACATACAAAATACCAACCTGTAGCTGTCGCGTTCTCTAGTCGGACTATGTCCAAGAGGCGAATGACTAAGACTGACGGCGGGAGCGGTGGCGCAATCACGATGACCGGCGGTTGCCGGTGCCGGCGTCGAAGCGATGGCAGCGCAAGTCGCCGAAATCGAAGCCGACGACGGTACGCACACGCCGGACGTGGTGATGGAAGCACTCATTATGTTACTTACACTAGACTTGGCGGATATCACAGGTAAGGGGGAACGGCTGGTTCTCTGCGAACACGACAATACATATTACGTAGGTAGGTAGGAAAATGTATCATACGGATAGGGTGAGGTAGGTACTTGTACTTACAGAATGAGAAGGTAAATACGGAGTATTGCTGTAGGGCGCATACAACGACGAAAGGTTATTGGCAGTAGTGGCGGTGGCGGTGGCGGTGGCGGTGACGGTGGCTGTGGTAGTAGCAGTGGTAGCGGCGGCAGTAGTAATAGTCTGCTGCTGCAGTTGTTGTTGTTGTTGTTGTTGTTGCTGATGATGATGGTGGTGGTGATGGTGATGATGATGATGGGGAGACGGCGAAGGTGTAGCGAAGCTGCTGGGAGCCGCCACAACCACCGTGTTACAATCGCTAGTAACGCTGCCGCCGGAACCAGAGTGGGCGGCGCTTCTGTGCGACGATATCGACGGTACGCCGCAAAATGCAGCCGACTGTATTTGCGGCGAAGAAGCGTGACTGAAGGGTGCTGGCGCTGGTGCTGACGCGGTCGTCGCCTGTATTTGAGACGTTAAATGAGACGGTGGCGGAGGCTGCGGCGGCGTCGCGGTGGTGGGCGCGTGAAGCAGCGACGAATTCGGATACGGTGTCGACGGAGAAGCGGCAGACGAGGACGACGACGACGTGGACGACGAAAGCTGCGGCTGCGGCAGCGAATTGTGAACTGGCGGTACTGCTGCTGATACTGGTACGGAGGTCGCGTTCAGCGTCGTATGGTGGTGGTGATGGTGATGGTGATGATGCGAGCTGATGGAATGCTGCGGCGAATACGCGCTCGTCACGGTAGTCGCTTGGGACGGCGTCGAAAGCGCCGAAGAGTAAGCGATAAGGGAAGCGGACGACGACGACGACGACGGCGTCGTCGACGATGCGTAGGCGTTGGTCGAGTGTGTGACGAGAGGCTGAGACGCGTAGTTGCTGCCGCCGCCGCCGCCGCCACCGACGCTCAGTTGTAGCGGGCATAGCTGCGGCGGCGTCGCGTACGACGACAGGCCCGGCGACGGCGCATTACCGGCGACCGGCGTCGAGGAGGTGGCGCACGCTACCATCGTCGAAGACGACGCCGGCAACGTTGTCGTTTGGGCGGCGGTTGCTGTCGCGGTAGTCGCCGTTAGTACCGCCGACGAAACGTTACCGGCAACCACCAAATGCTGAGGCGCGTGCGACGCGTACAATGCAGCGTGTTGACTCGCCAGCGGCAAATGGACACTAGCCCCGCCGCCGCCGATCGCGTTATTCGCGTTCCCGCCGCTGCCCGAATGCGCTTGAGGTGGCGCGCCAGTCGGCGTTAAGCCGCCGTTCATTACCTGAAAACATTCGCAAAAGCGTTACCAACTCGTACGGTGGCAGTTAGTAGGTACTAGGTACCAACCCTTCGGAGGGTGTAGGAGATTCCCCGCCCCCTAAAAATTCAATATCAAAAGCTCCCGTACGACATATCAAAATGCATTGAAATTTCACATAAAATCCGGGAATCACGTCCAACGTTCATGCAGAGCGTCAAAAGACGAACATTTTCCTTTTCCCCCCTTTTTTCCTACGTACTTTTAGGGTCAAACTATTAATTGCAAAAAGAAAAATTAGGCGTCGGGGCGTTCAGAACATTCCCACCAATTTTGAACCCCCTCTTTTGGGCAGGGGTGGTGGCGCCCGAATCCAAAGATTCCGTTCGGTTCGGATTCTGATTCTTTTTTTATATATATATAATATAATTGAAGCATGGCGTTGGAAAAGAGCCTAACTCCCATTTCCAAAATGCGCTCTTCTTTGACTTCCAGCGCCAAGACAGTCGGATTAAAAATTATCGAACTAGAAATTCTATGTTTGACTTTATTGAACATCATTAAACATGCCATTGATGGCATTTCAACGAAAAAAAAAAAAAAAAACAATTTACACCAGTTTGCGGAATTTGGGGAGTTGGGCTCTTTTCCAATTCCATGCTTCAATTTTGAAATGGAAAAAAGTTGTTTTTGATTTTAAGCTGAAAAAATGTATTAGAAATCAATCGAAAAGAAGGAAAAAATCCACTATTTCTACAAAATATTTCACTTTTTAAAATCGATTTAAAAACCAGAGAAGAAATAAAAACAAAAAATTCCCTAAAATCATTTAGAATTGCCCTACAAAAATACCTAAGAAATACCCAAAAATCTATGTAACTCCCAGTACGTCCCTACCACCCCTATTTGTTTTGTTTATATAGGTATACTACTTACTTCTTTGTTCTATTTTTGTTTTTCTTTTGAATTCTTTCCTATTTTGTTTTTCATTTCTTTTCGTTTTGTCTTCTACCTTATTCCTAATTTCTATCTCTCTTCTCTTACCTTAAATTCTTTCTTTCTTTTTTGCCTTTCTATTTTCTCTCTCACTTTCTATTGTATATTCTAAATTTTTTGTTTAATTCTTTGATTTTATTTTCTATTCTTTTTGTTTCTTCCTCTATCTTTATTATTTTTAGCCTTTTTTTCTCTCTCTTTTTGTTTCATTCTATCTTTATTTTTTTTTTCATTTTTTTCTCTCTTACCGTTCGACTGTAAATTTTCTAAATTCTATGTTTTCTTATATGTAATGATAATAATCCGTGTCTCCCGGTCACGCTCCGCGTATAGGGACAGGCACGTAAAAATAAACTTTCATTTCATTTCATTTCATTATACATGTGTACCTATTTGGAAACGTTTTCTTCGTAATTTAAAAGAGAGATTCAGGAAAATTTCAACTTGATCACAAACATTTCGTCGATCCATCAAAAATCAGCACCTCTGTTGGTATATCCCAAAAATCTCGAGGAAAAATAGGTACTCGTTACCTACGTACCTATTAGATGGAGATGGACGAATGGACGATGCGCCGTGTATGTACACGTACAGTATACCTACATACGTATAACTTTTTCCTCTCCCCCCCCCCCTCGGTAAAAAATCTAGACTTATGTCATTGTAATATGGTGGGTGGGGTAGTTGGGCGCGTGAAAGAGAAAAGAGAAAATTCGAAAAAAACTTGTTTACCGAAGAATAATGCGACGTAGATGCGGAAGAAAACTGCGATTGGGAAAACGCCAACGTTTGCTGAGAAGTGTGCGGAGAATGAGATTGCGTTCCGTGTGATACGAGTAGCGGTAGTGGGGGCGGCTGCGAATGCGACTGGGACGCGTTACTGTAGTGATGGTGCAAAGGTAAGACGCCGCTGTGACCTTGCTCGACGCTTGAAATTGTACTGCTATGTGGAGATTTATGATGCGACGGCGGCGGATACGGTAGCGCAGTTGACAAAGCATGGCTGTTGGATTGCATTGGCGGCGGCGGCTGCGGCTGCTGCTGCTGCTGGTGGTGGTGATGAAGGTGGTGATGTTGTAGATGCTGCTGTTGCTGTAGATGTTGGGGATGATGCAGCTGGTGGTGTTGCAGAGCTTTTGACGAATACTTGAGCGGCGGTGTGACTACTCTAATTTGAGGCTTACTCGCGTATCTATTCGGCGATCTTCTTTCACTGGCGTCGTTGGCGCTTCCATTCAACGAATTGTTATTATTCGAATGACTAGGTATTCCCGGTCTCGGTAACTCTTCTGAATGGCATGGCAAGGCGCACAAAACCAGCCGAAACAACAGAAAAAAAAAACAGCAACAAACATTAGCGATAAGTTCTACGTGGTTTCAAGAGTAGGTAAGTACTTTCGTAAAGATGTGCAAATATACACCTAGAAGTAACAGGGTGTCTAACAAAATTTGCTGAACAAAAATACTGACTTATAACCTTTTGGAATGTCTTTTGGGAGTCTACCCCCTTCCCCCACCCCCAAAAAAACCAAAGACATCAAGCAAGGGCAAAAATTTTGGTAAAGTCGTCTAAAAAAAAAATTAAAGACGGGTCGCGGCCGACCTCGCGACCTCAGTCGGCAACCAAAATTACGGTCGCCGTAAATAGGTTGATCGTTTTTGTTTTGTTTTGAAAACCTACGATGAAATTTCAACATTTGAACCTTATGGGCCGAAAATTTTCGTCCTCGCAACCGAATATTTACAATTCAAATCCCAAATATTTCACGCTAATATCGATACTCAAGCAGTTAAGATCTATAATAAATTACCCAACAAATTTAAAACATTACCCCTTGAAAAATTTCGGCCAGCACTAAAGAAATGGCTGGTAGCCAATGTAATATATTCTATACCCTCTTTCCTATCCTCTGAAAATCACCAATCCCTTCATACCACCCAAGATTCCTCGATTCCCCTAGTAATATAAGCTATGTATAAGTGGACTTTGTAAAAATGGTGTAACTATACATTACAAAAAAATGAAGGATTTGATTTGATTTGATTTGAACTTTATAATTACCTAGTTACATAATTCTATAAAGTATGCTTTTGCGCTACTTTTTGCAACTGATTAGGCGAAAGTACTCACTTTTACACGACGAAGGGGACGAAGGATACAGCATACAATCGCCATCCGAGCCCTGAAAGAAAACATAACAAACGTGAACGTCAACCGCTATGATATGCTACGCAGTTTATAGGTATGTGGTACTGGGTAGGTTCGGGTCTTGGTTTACACATGTAGTCCGGGCAAATTGGAATAAAAAACCATGTTATCGAGAAGAAATACCCAAATACCGGACCATAAATGCTGTGCGGAAATTTGTAGCCAATTGCTTCCCGGATAACCCTCATTTTTTGCTAAAAATCGCGCCGCGCCGTTGCTTATTCCCCCCCCCCCCCACGCACACAAAGAATCCACATTTTGCTCCCAAAACCAGTTTTTTGCTCATGGCATACGCCCCGATCGAAATACAGTAAAAAATATATACTTATATTCCGACTGAAAAAATATGTTCTTGCATGTCTTTCGATTAAATCCATAGAATTGCGAGAAAACTCCATTGAAACATACTACTTTAACCATATGGTAACATACCAGTTATGGATCACTTTTTCTTTGAATTCGTGCCCTGACTTTATTTATGAACCAATTATGGTGATTCTTTTTTTAAAATGAACGTTGGACTCTCCTCTACAAAGTAGCGCGATTGAATTTTGAAAAAAACTATTTCAAGTATTTTTTATGCAGGCTTGAAAGACCCAGAAAAAATACGCCTTTTTGGCGGATTCTACCAATTACGGATCATCAAATAAAATCGAAGTGATGCATTCTTTCTCCACTCTGGCTGTATTTCTAACATAATAAAGATGACCTTCAAAGATTTTCATCAACAAATTGTTAAAAAACCGAAGTTGAAAAACTACCAATTGTGGATCGATCCATAATTGGTAGCAAAATTTTTGATTCGCAATTATGGATCAAAAATTTTGCTACCAATTACGGATCAAACCAATTACGGATCACAATCACTTCGGCATCTCACTGCGCGGATTTAACAATGTGAATCACCCAATACATAAAAACACGACGAAAATCTCGGAACAAACGATTTTGGTGAAGAAATCCACCTTTTTTGGTACAAATTTACGTTTTCTTAGATGCTTGGCAAATGACACTCAAAATTCGTAAAACGGGTTGATCACACGAAAAATATGTCCATAGTACTTCCCTGAACATGAAATCACCAGCAAACCGCATCAAAAACTGAATATAAATATCATTACTTGCTCTTTTCAACATTAACCATTGAAAAAAACACGAAATTTTGACTAAAAATTTGACTCACTTTACTAAAATGAATCTACAAGCGGTTTGGTGACACGAAAAATGCTTCGTTTACATATCTTCTGAAAGCTGAGACTTCAGGCTACAATATTATGTTGGTAAAATTTCGAGTAGACAATCCTAGTCCTACGTAGAGCGCGTCAAAAAAATGATCCGTAATTGGTAGCCTGATCCACAACTGGTATTTTACCATATACGTAAAGCGTCATAGCATGACGCGCTGCCGCATCCGTAAATGTTACCGCGTCGCGTGTTACCGCGGCGTTACTTTTGTTTAGCGCGGTCGACTGCATGACATGAGTGATGTGTATTGCGAGATGGCTAATTCCATCTCCCGGCTCAGAAGCCTCGCATATCTTACGAAAATAAAGGGAAGTTAGATTTTGGATTCACCTCTCTCCCCCCAGGAGCTCCAATCATTTTTTTTGTTTTGGAGGGGGATGATCTCACAAATGAACTTTGTGTTTAAAAAAAAATGTATTTCGATATCACACTCGATACTGTCAAACCCCTCCTCCCCCGCGTCCCATCCATCTTTGTGAATCCGATTCTGAGCTGGGGCATGAGTTATACGCGAAAATTCCGATTTTGGACGGACCTGTTAATCAGAATGGTCGCCATTTCAATGTTACAGCCAACATTTTTTTCGAATACAACCGCTTAAAATGTTGTTTAAGGATATCCCCTTCAACAAAAATCATGTTTTGAAGGATCGGCGGGAGAGGAGATGGTGCAGTGCAATCTATCCCCTATGGGGCCCCCGGACTGCAAGGTACCTGCACCTACAGTAGGTATGTTATTCATGTATGTACCTAGGTACCTATACCTACTACCTAGCTGCTACTTATGTAGTAGGTATGTAAGTTAAGTGTACGCGTTACGAGTATTGAGCAATAATTCTACCAAGTTAAAGTTACCTTGTCGTCGTCTCCCTCATCTCCTTCGCTGTCGCACTGAAACAAATACACGCAAAACATAAACAACAACAATTTATGTGACGTGGCGTATGTATAGGTAGGGAAGGTGCTGTAGGTGGGTCATAGGTCTAGCATGGAATCTAACGGATTTTTATTTGGAAAATTCATTCGTCCTGAAAATGACTCTAGGTTAGACTTTTGGACTCCGAGTCCGAGTTCATTTTGGATGAACTCGCACATCACGGATTCGCGAGTCCAATTTAACGATGGAAAGAAGTCTTTTTATGAGTCCGAATCCAGTGGACCAGAGTCCATTAAATTTTGTAATGCACAAACATCGGGGAAATATTTCGGAAATTCGCACGATTTTTTGTTCTTCTACTTCCGCAGAGAACCTTTTTTCTACATATAATTATATGACCCCTGATTTTGACGACAATGAGAGGTGCACTCACGGATTCAAATTTTTTGGACTCGAGTCCGTTTAGTTATGGACTCGTGAATTTGGATTCGCGAGCTCAATTTATTTGGACTCTGGTCACCTCTGCTTTTTCACCTCTTTCATTTTCACCAGAAAATTTTTGCAGCCAGTTGCAGCTGGATTTATAATTCAAAAATTAGCTTAGAAAACGTGTAAAATACATACTCGTATAAACTGAAGGATATATGACAGGAAAAATAATGAATTTAGTCCTGGGAAGGCCATTTACTTGGGGCCAAATTGGTCATTTATTCTGCCGCATACCCTTTAGAATACACGCTTTCTAAGCTTAAATTCTGAGTTATAAATCCAGCTGCAACTGACTGCCAAAATTTTTTTGGTGCAAAAGAAAGAGGACATATTTAGGAATAATTTTGGGTAATTTTCATTTCCTGCAACATTATGCGTTAGAAACCAGCATATTCAATAACCTAAATTTCACCACCCATCTGGAAATTTTGAAAAATTTTGGATTTTCATCCTCCCTTGTGGGCTGAATTGGGTCCTGCACAAGAATGGTTGAAAATTTCGGAATCAGCGCTTGGGAAACCCTATATTTTGACACCCATCTTGAAATAGAAAAAACTTTGGATTTTGACCCCCTCGTGGGTCCAATTTGGGTCCTACTCAAAAATGGTTAAAAGATATGAAATCCGCGTGATCGATAACCCATATTTCAACCAGGGTTGTGCTGTAAATTTACATCAGTTATTTTACAGTAAAATAATGTGTAAAATAACGTAAAATAACTCATGTAAAATAACTTCGGTTATTTTACATTATTTTACAAGTGTAAAATAATGTAAAATAAATAAAATGACGTAAAAATAAATAACGAAATATTATAAGCACGTTATCACCTTTTAGGCTCTTATCAAAGTTATTTTACATTATTTTACCAGAAATTCGTTATTTTACATTATTTTACATCATTATTTTACGTTATTTTACACATAATGAAAAATAATTATTTCACATGTAAAAGAACAACCCTGATTTCAACACCCATCTTAATTTTTTGGGAAATTTTTTCGAAATCTTGAAAAATGTTGGATTTTGACCCCCCTCGTAGGGGCCTTATTTTGGGGTCTACTCAAAAATTGTTGAAAGAATCGAAATCAGCGTCAATTTTTACCCCTAGAACCAAGTTTTTGAATTTTCATTTCCACTGGAACTTATAGGTACTGTACGTTTACAAAAATGGCCGTCGCGGTTCTTATCAAGTTTGTAGTCGTTTTTTCATTTCTTGAAATAAGATTTACATCAAGATTTTAATTCAAACATCAATTTTTATGTCCTTATTTTCTAGTTGGAAAATAACGACATAAAAATTGACGTTTGAATTAAAATCTTGACGTAAATCTTATTTCAAGAAATGAAAAAACGACTACAAACTTGATAAGAACGGCGGCGGCCATTTTTGTAAACGTACCTATGAAATTGATCTTTGAAACGCTAGATTTCTCATCTGGCCCACTGTGATGACGCACACGCATCACACCTACTCTTTTCGAAAAGTTTATCGCATGAACTGTAATGGCAAAACAACCGACATATACTCACCATATAGCCTTTGCCGGAACTGCATCGACTGCTTATCTGCAAAAAAAAAAAAAAAAAAAAAAAAAACTTTAGACCGCAGAATTGCCAAGTAATAGAGCTGCACGCTTTAGCGTGCGTCAATTTAATTCTTCACCGAGTTTTTCGTCAGTGTACTCGATTACATGAGGAAAAGATTCCATGTAGTTGGCATAGGTATCTAATCTACTATCAACGCGTTACACGGTGCACTGGTACAGGTTCGAAGTGACAGTTGATCGTCGTCGGTTTATTGGTCGATTTTAAAAAGTGGGCACGCTAAAAATTAAGTAGATGGCAGGTACCGGCATGGCACTAGGTAATACGTACTAATGCACCAATAACGCACGCCGAAAATTTTCTGTTTTTGTTTTTTCGTTTTTAATTCTCTCCTCTCCCCCCCCCCCCCAAACTTCGGACGTGAAACATTCTAACATGAAAAATAGTAAACAGCGAACGCTCGAGTATACATGTGTAATTGTGTAAGTACACAATTTAGAGTGCAAACAATATAATTATAGGTAAAGCATAAGCCGGTAGTGCACAAGTATAAATAACTCGTACCCTGTTAATTTTTCAAAATAGACTTCGAGGCACCAGTTAATATGCATCAATGAGGCTGAAAATTTTTGTGTGTTATTTCGTCACAAAGTGGAACCAAACTAGGGGAGGTCCCGACAAAAAAATCGAAGGTAAGAAGTGAAAATTTCGTTTGGGGTATCGATTTCTGCTGATTCGAAGGCGCTGAGTTCGAATATGTATTCAGTTTTTTTGTCCGACCCCTCTGGAACCCTTATCAGTCTCCCTTTTACATTTTTTAAAAATTTTGACCCCCATTGGGGGATTGATAGGGGTTCCAGAGGGGTCGGACGAAAAAACTGAATACATATTCGAACTGAGCGCCTTCGAATCAGCAGAAATCGATACCCCAAACGATATTTTCACTTCTCACATGCTTTTCTCAAAATGGGGAGGTGGCTGGGTGGGGGCTCAATGGGTCGAATCGCAAAAATAACCACATATTCGAAATCAGCGACCCCAAAAACCTGACAAACGACTGTTCAGTGTTCACACGTGATTTTCCATTTTTTTGAATTTTGACCCTTTTCGGGGGGCCAATAGGGGCACTCAGAGGGGTCGGACGAAAAAACTGAATACATACTTATTCGAACTCAGCGCCTTCAAATCAGTAGAAATCGACATGTTTCTCAAGTTTTTACATTTTTTAAAATTTTGGTCAAAATTGGGGCCCCCGGTACCCCCTAGGGGTCTTGAGATCCCATTTTGAAAATTCAAAGGTTGAAAAGGGCATAAAAAATACTACCCATAGTAATTTTTTTCAGATTTTTAAATGGGAGCCTGCGAATGTTGTATTCATCACGAAAGTTGAACTCTCATTTCAAAAGTTCAACTTTGAACTTTGCGAAATGTGATTATCAAATTCGAATCTCCTTTCAATTCTCTACAAAACTGCGTAAACAAATCTGTTCAACGCCAAACCCACTTCGAGCTAAACACCTTCAAAGTTGAGCCGTTTCACAAAAAATCCCGATGATACGAAAATTACAAGGGTCAACCCCCCACCCCCTGAGCAGTTAGGATCAAAATAATGGTGATTACTTCATTAGGTCATCGAGGGGAACTCGTAAAAAAATTTGAGCAAAATCGGTGGACCTAACGTCAAAAAGTGGGTAATGAGCCGTTAGTGTATTTATGAAAACCCTTTTACTGCACTGTGAGTATTCCCAGCTGTTCGCTTCTAAGCACAGCGAAAGCTCACAAGTTAGCAAATTCAGTGCAACTTTCGACCAAACATATCGACGCGACGGTCGAAATTAATATTGGAGTACCTATAAAGGATGTTGTGAGCTGAATCCGACTATGCAGGTCTGCCGACTACGAAGTGCTGCCATAGAGCCGGCAGATACGATGAAAAGGGGAGAAAATAGGACTAAGACAAAACGTTGTTTCAAAAGTCGCATTATCGCATAATCGAGTGGAAAGAGGTTTATGAATGATTGTAGGAGCTAAGGCTAAGCAATGAAGCATCATTACTCAAGAAGAGGGATGAATTTCCAACTCGAAACTTTCACCAAATTTTTACATGTAAGGAGGTGGGGCGCGGGAGGAGGGTATCAACAAACTCGTCAGGAGCATACAGTACACCAAAATGATGGGTAGGTTTTCCGGGTTCGTGGATTGTAGAATCCGACTGCGACTACGATAATATACTGAATTACATTGCTATGCCATGCCATGCCATGCCATGCCATGCCATGCCATGCCACTCCAACGACTGCGATGAAAAAATATTGGCGTAATCGGGTTCCATACTATTCGGAAAACGCGGGTATGTAGGTATCGGAAGAAACCTAGGTAGTAGGTAGAGGTACTACCACTACCCTGCATACCACCGTAACCGTACTATAATTATGTATTTTGATATATCACATGGCCACAGATATGCATGCGTTTGTTGATGCTCTCCAACGTCCCACCCTTCTTGAATATGAAAAAGGTTACGAAATTTAAAAGTTGCAAATCGTCTCCATTCTCGAGTAATATTCTTACAACCATTCACGAACCACTTCCAACTCAATCACGCGACTTGAACGAAAATTTTACAGAGTGTCCACTACAACTCAGAAATGATTTTCCCTGACTTTTCTAGGTTCTCCGAATCAAATTTTCGTAATTTTCCGGCCCTTTCAAATATGTTATTCCTGAAGGATGGAGAAGGGGGTGGTTTTTTCGCGTGATGAAATTGTGCAGAAGAATAAGTAATTCAAAATGCATGATGTGCAACCTTTTTTTTTCGATTTCTAGATGCTTCCTTTTCCCGCCACATAAACAACTCAGTATAATTTGTGGATTTTTCGAATTTTTGCACCTATCTACGCCATTTATCGACCCTATGCTGGCAGCACTCATGGATGGGCAGACCCACATATTCGGAATCATTACCTACCAAAAAATCTTGTAATTCGACACTACTTCCAACCGTCGATGTAATCGGTCGTGTTAGCTGATTACAGTTGTTAACTTGATCTTTTGCCGTGCTTAAAATGAACAGTTGACTGTACGGGAGTCAGAAAATGATCAAGAGCTCGATAGCAGAAACCCGCAGAAACCAGAAACTAGGAAATGGCGTAAAAAAAAAAAACACCACGTATTTAAGGGAGCGGCTCCACCTATCCGGTGCGATGTGGTGTGGTGAGACGCGTTTTCAACGCCGAAAAATGTCTATCTAAAAAAACATGAAAAAATTTCACAAAATTTCAGCAGCAACGACAAATAGAAACTATCACCGCGAAAGCGAATAAAAACATTTGTTCATTTTCATTTATCCCTGGCAACTGAAAATTTTGAAAATAAATTCGGCGCACTTTTCTATAGACTTTCAATTTTGTTAGATGCAGGTCAGGTACCTATTCGTGAGAACAGCTAGGTTAAAGATAGCAGCGTAGTGCGTAGACTGCGTACTACGTCAAACTCAATCAATTGAACATTTTAGGTGGTTAGGTACTAGGTAGTAGGTAGGTATCGAGTCGAGTAACTCACATCGCTTAATCGATCGTGCGAACTAGCTCTTTGATCGCGCAACGGTGACAACGTTTGTTGCATTATCAATTTATCACGTGAGTTATCCGCGTTCGCGTTCCTGGAATACGAATTCTCAGCAATCGAATCCGGAGGCGTATTTGGTGGTATTGCAGACATGGAAGCAGACAAAGGCGTTCTACATCTGTTCGCCGGCGAATGAATTCCGACGGACACTTCGGGCGTCGCTGTTCTATTCGGTATATTTGCGTTCTGTAAGAAGAAAAAATTATAAAATAAAATAATAGGTACCTAATGATTCGGTTTTGAAAATTTGAAAAAAAAAAAACACACGGTTCTGCTTCCAATGATTGATTTGGAGTAATGGAAGTAGGTATTCGCTTCCGGACTGTATTTTTTTTTTTCGTAGTCAAATGTTTGAAATGAAAAAAACGAAGGTTTTTAGACTCTAGTCCCCCATTAAAAAAAGGGCAAAACTCCCTAATATGCGTTTTCAGGATTTCGGAACCCGCACGCACAGTAGCCAAACGATATTCTTGTGACGCAAAAAGTACACCAATTTCGATTTCTGTAACACTTTCCCCCAGTTGGGTGGTGAAATAGGAAATTCATTGTTATTATATCAAGGACCGGATTGGTATGTTCTATGTACAAAAGGCAAAATACGTAGGTAGGTACATATTTCATGCGCTAAAAAGGGAGTGAAATATGTAAAAATTTGCGAATACATACGATATGGATATCAAAAAGCAGATTTTTTTCGGACCACTCCTTTATTCTTATTACATTTTATCAAGAAATCCGCGGTCAAAAAAAACCAGTTCAATTGATGAAAACGTGTGTTCAAATCAATTTTCTTGTATGCACATTAGGATCACTATATTTACTTACTATACCTACCAATCAAAATTTTTCAAAAATTTTGGCGTCGCTGCGCCCCGGATTTATTGAATTTTTTCTCCCATAATTTTAAAACAATCCAAATTCTACAACAATAGTAATTGTTTTTCAAATTTTTTCTCAAAATTATTTCAACAAATTTTTTTTTTCTATCAAAACTCATTTTTGATATTTGGAAATCGATTTATTTCATCATATTCTCTCTTGAGAGCTATTCCATACTGAAACAGGACAAAAACGAAGTCGAGTCCTCTGATTTCGCTCAATTTTTTTTACGATTTTCCCTTGGTGGATTATTCACAAAAGCAAAACTAGGGGGCGAGGCGGGGGGTGGGCCTCGAGATGTTTATGCAAAAATTGCTCAACTTTGAAGGCTTCTATATCGAGATTGGTGGTACGGTACTCGGGAAAAACTGTTTGCGGGGTCTAAAATTCAAAATCGATAATCACATTTTGAAAAGCTCAAACTTGAACTTTGGTAGTGAGAGCCCAAATTTCATGAGGACAACAAAGGTAAAAGCTACCAAACCATTTAAAAATCTGAAAAAGTTATAATAAGTAGCCCTTTTTACCTACTTTTCAACCAAAAAATTTTCAAGATGGAATCTCCAGACCCATAGGGGAAGATAAAGAGAGCATGGAGGAGCCGCCATAAATCATTTTCTGTACATGTTTTTCACTTGAAGAAGTGAACAGATTGCCTATTTCAACTCGCGAAATGGTAAAATCTGGTGCCATTCAGGTAGGAATAATACTTACCACTTTAAAAAAGAATTGAAATTTTTTAATTTTTGCATTGTACAAAGAGAAAAAAATTCATAAAGTTTGGAAAAAATTCGCAACTTGTGATTAATTTTGCGTCAATTTTGTCACGTTTTCGCGATTTCAACAACCGAAATCTAAATTCGTGACTTATTCGCGACTTTCGCTACCTGTAGACACCCTAATACTATTGATTTTAAAAAATTAAAAATTCATCTTTTGGATCCTTTTTTTCAAAAATTTTCGCCCGAGCCGCAAATCATTCTCAAAAATAATGGCACGATACCGAACCATTTTGTTAATCGATTTTTCAGATTTAAATAAATGTTCAAGTTAAAATAACGTTAATGGTAAGGGTTGGAAAATTTTCTAAGGGTCAAAAATCAACATTTTCAATTTGAGTATCTTTTTTTACCTGAGGGGTACAGGGGTCCATAATTTCGGTCAAAATTCAAAAAAATCAAAAAAGTAAAGTACCCACATCGATTTCTACTAAATTAGTTTTTTCATCTGACGCCTCCGCCCCCTCTCCCCTAGAAGCCCCCTTAATGGGGTCAAAATTCATAAAAATGAAAACTAACTTCAAAGGCGGATATTTTTTCTCACATTCTAACTCAGAAGTCCAGGTTAAATTGTTCGATTACCAAGCGCCTTGTAGAGGTTCTTGAACATTTTTTTTTTGACATACAAAGGGTACCGGCGGTTAAGATAGGCGAATCTGCCCCCGAGCTGAAATTTGAAACTAACCGACGGAATTTGGTCCTTAGGGTCTGAAAACCACCTGGTAAAAATTTTGGCCCCCTACCCCTCCCCTAACCCGAGTTATGGGGCAAAACGTTACTTTTTTCAGCCTTTTCATTAAAAATTTTTATCTCCGAGAATTTTCAACCAAATTTTTTCAAATTTACGTGAGTTATACTCCATACTGAGGGGTATTAGTGGGTGGTTTGAAAAAAATTTTTTGATGATTTTTTCTAGCCAAAAATCGCATTTTAAAACTTGAAATCGAGTTTTCTACATGATGTTGCAGAGGTGCAAAAATGAAAAAATATATATCATGTATCTAGTCTCTATCTACAACGTAATATTTTTTTTCAGAATTTTTTAGGTGGGTGGAAGACCTTCAAAAACGCAAAAACCGCATTTTTATCACGTTTTTCGCTCAAAAATGGTCATTTTTGGCCGAAAAAATTTTTCTGGTAATAATATTCCAAAATACGTATTTTTACGCCACTTGCCCGATTTTCACTTCATTTCATTCTTTTTGAATGATTTTCGCAATTTCAAGTAACCTAAAGCTCAAGACTTAAAATTGTATATATGTAACTTTCCTTATACCTGTATAAAATTATCATACGGAAAACACTGAAAGAAAATTTGTGTTCAGTCGCTCGAACTACCTTCGAAAATTCATTTGCATGAGCAGAGCACTCAAATTTCGAAAATTCACTTTGTAATCAACAATTTTTTTTTCAACAATACTTACGTTGCGTTGCTACCAATATCATTATCAACAGGAGATATGGTGAATCTGCCCTTGAAACTAGTTTTGACCGCTCCTACCCCCAAAAGGTCAACCATGATGAGAAAACATTCCAGAAAAAATTTCAGACCCCTAGCGCAAGTGTTTTCGGAGAAAGGGGCCAAAATGTGTTTTTTCAATGGATTTTTTCGTATTTTTGTGGTTTTTTGCTAAATGTAGATAAAAGTTTCGAGTTTTTTTTTAGATGAATTTTAGGGAGTTGGAGGAATCATAAAAAATTTTGAAAAAATTTTTAGTTCATTTTTTGCCGAGTTATGGCATTTTAAAAGTTTTGAGCGGCCATTTTGTCTTGAAAGGACAAAGGTACAATAAAACTTTTCCCCCCCAAAGATGTGCCATTCATTTTTATAAATATACCACAAAAATTTCAAAAAAATCAAAGTGGTAGAGCATTGTCAAAAAAAATAAAAACTAACCACCCCTCGCATGTAGCGCGTACAGTAACGTTGCATTTCCCACGGCATGCACTCATGTAGGAAGTACGACGATCACGGGCCCACATTTATTATAAAAAATACAAGTCTCAAAAAAAAGAAAAATATTTTCTCAAAGGGTTCAAAATTTTTGTTGGAATGTTTTCCTATTATGGTTTACTGTTCGGGATAGAAACAGTCAAAACTGGTTTCAATGAACTTTCCTCCCTTACCTTGTTCCTTGCATATAGAAATTACTCAAATTAGCAAAAATATGAGGTACCTGGTGAATTCTTCCAAACCAAACAATTTTTTATTCCTACCTTTTGCTATTCTGCATTTCCGTTGGCATTTCTCTATTCAACTTCGATTTGAATTTTTCTTCCCTGCAAGTTTCTTATCGCAATAATTCTCCAAGGAGAATTTAACTTTTTTCTAAAAACGAAAGAAATGACCAAGTAGTCAATAAAAATGTGAATAACTCCGAACAGTTTATTTTTAAAAATGAAAAAAAAACGTGTCATCGGTAAAAAAAGAAATGAAGAAAATCGAAAGAAGTAAAAAAAAATAATAAAAAAATTGAAACAACTGAAGCTTCCATTTTAAAAAAATGACCTCAGACCATTTTGAAAGTTTCTCCTTGGAGAATTATTGCGATAAGAAACTTGCAGGGAAGAAAAATTCAAATCGAACTCCCTAAAATTCATCTAAAAAAAAACTCGAAACTTTTATCTACATTTAGCAAAAAACCACAAAAATACGAAAAAATCCATTGAAAAAACACATTTTGGCCCCTTTCTCCGAAAACACTTGCGCTAGGGGTCTGAAATTTTTTCTGGAATGTTTTCTCATCATGGTTGACCTTTTGGGGGTAGGAGCGGTCAAAACTAGTTTCAAGGGCAGATTCACCATATCTCCTGTTGATAATGATATTGGTAGCAACGCAACGTAAGTATTGTTGAAAAAAAAATTGTTGATTACAAAGTGAATTTTCGAAATTTGAGTGCTCTGCTCATGCAAATGAATTTTTCGAAGGTAGTTCGAGCTACTGAACACAAATTTTCTTTCAGTGTTTTCCGTATGATAATTTTATACAGGTATAAGGAAAGTTACATATATACAATTTTAAGTCTTGAGCTTTAGGTTACTTGAAATTGCGAAAATCATTCAAAAAAGAATGAAATGAAGTGAAAATCGGGCAAGTGGCGTAAAAATACGTATTTTGGAATATTATTACCAGAAAAATTTTTTCGGCCAAAAATGACCATTTTTTGAGCGAAAAACGTGATAAAAATGCGGTTTTTTGCGTTTTTGAAGGTCTTCCACCCACCTAAAAAATTCTGAAAAAAATATTACGTTGTAGATAGAGACTAGATACATGATATATATTTTTTTCATTTTTGCACCTCTGCAACATCATGTAGAAAACTCGATTTCAAGTTTTAAAATGCGATTTTTGGCTAGAAAAAATCATCAAAAAATTTTTTTCAAACCACCCACTAATACCCCTCAGTATGGAGTATAACTCACGTAAATTTGAAAAAATTTGGTTGAAAATTCTCGGAGATAAAAATTTTTAATGAAAAGGCTGAAAAAAGTAACGTTTTGCCCCATAACTCGGGTTAGGGGAGGGGTAGGGGGCCAAAATTTTTACCAGGTGGTTTTCAGACCCTAAGGACCAAATTCCGTCGGTTAGTTTCAAATTTCAGCTCGGGGGCAGATTCGCCTATCTTAACCGCCGGTACCCTTTGTGTCATTATTTCCTTACGCAGAATCTCCATGACATCACTAGAGACCGGAAAAATATGCGCTCTAGAGTACCGAAATATGCGCATATAATATGCACTCTAGACGTCTAAAATATGCGCTTAAGACCTCAAATATGCAAAAATATGCATACTCGATATGGGTATCATTGGAAAGGTATTCTACATCTGAGCAACATAGCGCTACCAACACAATTGCCTGCTGTATTACTCGGCCATTTGCCCGAAAAGGACATTTTACGCGCCGAATCAAAATCCACGCATTGCCTAGACTTCTAAAAAGAATTTTTTTCCATTATTTTTCAAATTTTCAAAACAAAATTGTAGGTAGTATTTTTACAGTTTGAGATTTTAACAAAAAAAAAAAAAAAAGAGAATCTAAAAGTGGAAAATTTTGTGAAAATACTGGGAAAATGCTTAAAAATAATGTACAAAAAAAAAAAGAGGAAAATGGTCGAAATATGCCAAAATCTGCGAAAATATGCGTTTTTAGTCAAAATATGCAAAATAAAATTTGGTCTCTCCACCTCAGAATTTCACGAATCGCAAAGATATGTTAAATATGCACTATACCTAATTTCAATTACAGAAAAACATGCATTTAATATTTTTCCGGTCTCTAGACATCACTAGATAAGATACCTACTAGATTATATCTATGTAAGTATTTAGTATAATATGCCTACACGTATACGCATTAGGGTGGGCCGAAAAAACAATTTTTTCGATTTTCAAAAACATACCCCCCGCAAAAGTTGTTGGCTGATGAGACTTGAAGAATAAAAAAAAAAAATTCAAAATCAATTCATATCTTCCGATCGCGCATTGGCATTGAAATTTTCAAAAATTGGCTAAAATCCAATATTTTCAAAACTTTTAGAAAATTCTGAAAAAATTTGAAATTCATTTAAATTGGTTTTAGAGCTTATCTAGTGACTATTCAAACCAAAAAGCAGAATTTTTTGAAAAAAATTCATGGTTTACATCTTTTTTAAATTTCTGCTATTTCTTCGCATGAAGAAAAATCAAAAAAAAAATTATAAAACGTCGATTTCTTCAAAAAAAAAAGTGTTTTTCGGTCTATGTGGTCACTAGATAAGCTCTAAAATTGATTGTAGTCAATTTTTAATTTTTTCCAAATTTTTAAAATTTTGAATTTTTGGTAATTTTTGAAAACTTCAACGCCAATGCGCGATCGGAAGATATGAATCGATTTTTAATTTTTTAATTTTATTCTTCAAGTCTCATCAGCCAACAACTTTTGCGGGGGGTATGTTTTTGAAAATCGAAAAAATTGTTTTTTCGGCCCACCCTAATACGCATGTACGTATTGTCGGCGACGCGATCCGACGCGAAACGATCCTATACTGTCAACTTATGCATAATACTTACATAATGTACGTTAGACCTACCTTTTTAATATAATCAGATAACGGCGAATCGATGCCATTATTGCGGATTTGATGGGATGATTGAACGGGCGAGGAAGGGACGGATTTTGAAACGTGGTTATTGAGCACCGGTGGCGTCAGGGCAGACGACGATCTTGACGGTAGCTTCATCCCATCTGTTGACAGGCCAAGCGTTACTTGTCCACATTCTAATTGCCGCAAGGAATTCTGCACAACAAAAAGAAATGAACAACAAAAATTATTAAATTATCGTAAGATATGTAGATGTACATGTACAAATATCGGTAAGGTAAGAAAATTACGCGGATCCAAGGTAGCGTAACTCCCCCTCCCCCACTCCTCACAACACGCCACAAATACTTGGCAAATGGCAATAATTACAGGATTATTGTTGAAATACATACCGAAAGACGATTTTTTTTAAAATGTCATTCTATTTACAATTCATAAAATGAAAAATGAACACAAAAACCATACCTGCATAGTGCATATACTTATTTCTAAAACAATATTAACAACCATTTTTTCCTGTTTGGATAAGAAAAACTTGGACACACTGCGTCATACTTATGTACCTACTACCTACACGCACGTCTACGTCGAAAAGGTCCACTTTGTCGATTCAAGATTCGGAGATGCATATACGTTGGATATATGTAGATTATGTACAATACGTGGGATCGTAGGTAGCCGTTTTTGTGAAAAATACATAGAAGAAAAAGTCAAAAAAAAATGCGTCTTGTATACCTGAAGGCCTGCTTTATTGCGAAAAATTACGCTGATAAGAAAGGGCCCACTTTGTCGATACCCTTGGTCAATCTCAATACCCAGTTTTCGATGTTTTTTTCTATGTACTACTGAAAAACATTAAAACTGAAAGGTCTTACTCAATCGATATACTCAATTCACTTCTTTAAAAAAAATAAAAACCTTCGTTTCAATTTTTTCTATACTACCTACTACGGACGATTTAGCTATAAAAAAAGCCCAAACCCAAATAAAATTAGCAGAAAGGGGAAGTTTGGTATATTAAGCTCAGTAGGACACGTAATTTAATATTCCCGAACTTTCCTAAAATTGGTGCATATTTTGTCCCCCTTTTGGGAGTCAAGAGGGTCCAAATTTTGGTTTTTTGGTCATAACTTTTGAAATTGAGCATTTATGAAAAAACAACCGTGATGAAAGTTGTAGAGCATGAAAAAAACGAACAACTTTCACATTTATCATTTTTCGCTAGGACGTCATGGGGGAGGGGGGGAGATGGAGCCTTCCGAAAAAAATCGAATTTTGAAAATTATCAATCACCACAAAAAATTGCCCGAAATCGGGTTAATCGACTTTTAGAAGCGGTTTTTCAGCACAGTACATTCCATTAGTATGTAGAATAAGAAAAACTTACAACCGACCCCTTATCTCAAAGTGGGGGGTGGACCCTCTGTACAAAAAGTCGCCTTTTCCCCCAACTATAACTCAACCACGGTGCAAAATTCGAAAAAATCAATTAAGCCACGTTGTAGAGCGTTAACAGACGATCATTTTACTTTTTTTACTTTTTTTTACGTGCATTTGGGGCCGAGCTATTGCAAAATGAAAAAAAGGGGGACGTTTGAAAATTTCTCATTCAACTCAATAATTTACGTAAGTATATGTGCGCCTGGTGTAAAATCTAGCGAACTTATACCCAGTGGTTCTCGGGTTTTCAAGGGTGCTGAACTCGAACTAGATTTTCGTAATAATTTTACCCCAGACCCCAAATTGAGCCCCAAAAGAGGGGGGGTCAAAATTCAAAATTTTACCAAATTTCGACATGGCATTGTTGTAAAACGTCAGAAAAGTGCTATTTCAGGGTTTTGAAAATTTCAAGCTCTCGGACCCGAATGAAGCTCCAGGAAGGGAGGGGCCTAATTTCCAAATTTGACATAATTCGACAACGAGAATTGATGTAAGTATGCGATTTCTAATTCGTGGTATGGGATGGTATCGAGTGTTGAAACTTTGGGACCCAAATTGGGCTCCGGGAGGGGGGGTGTCAAAATTCAAAATTTTACCAAATTTCGACATGGATATCGTTATAAAACGTCAAAAAATATGCTGTTTCAGAGTTTTGAAAGTTTCAAGCTCTCGGACCCGAATGAAGCCCCGGGGGAGGAGGGGCCAAATTTTCAAATTTCACATAATTCGACAACAAAAATTCATCAATTTTCAAAAATTCATTCAACTAAAAATGGCTAGTTTTTGAGAAACGTTCATGACCATCAAAATTGTAAAGTGTGAAATTTCTGCCTACCATTTTGGTATCCATTTTATGCGCCGATTGCAAGATATTCTCAAAAGCAAACTTTTCAAAATTTAATCCAAGTGCTTACCTTTTTTCTCACTCAACACTCGACTAATCCTCTAAAGAAATTTCAAACCAATTGTCGCTTTAGTCACACATTAATTATTTCATCAAAAATGAAAAAAAGATTCAAAGTTCATAAGCTCAAGTACGTTTTACATGTAGAATTATAAAAAATTTATACGTTGAGTATAACAGATGAGCAATTTTTTTGATTTTTTCAGCAGCCAATTTGTCATTTTTTTTATAATTTTATTTCGCGTTTTGTTTAAATTTTGAAAGAAAAAAAAAATGGCAACCGTACATTGCATAAATGCTGAACATTTTGAAACTATTCAATGCTACTGATAATTAATTTCTCCGGAACCAAGGTGGTAAAAATATACGAAAACCGAACCATAGGCGGTAAAGTGAGCGAGTCACCGTACGAATGAATCGATTCTAATTGGCGGATTTGGGTATCACAGTAAGAAATTCGAATGTAGGTCTTCGTATTTGCACTTTGCACTGCGATTAGTAGGTAAGTAGTAAGTGAGTACGTATGATAATTGAAAAACTTTGGCCATACGGATTGCCCTGAATAAAGCGACTGAAAAAGTGCCGATTGCGAAAATGAAGATTTTTTCATTTTCACGAAATCTAAATTATTCACTCGATTACTCTAAAATTGAGCTAAATTTCTTCGATCGCCGAAATTAATTCGAATTTGTCAGGGGGAAAAAAATGAAAGTTCCGCCAAACACACACACACACACACACACACCATATTATTTCTTATAACATTTTTGAATTTGTGTGCATACTAATCGTTCTGAAAAGCTGAAAAATGTTATAAAATACCTATGACAGATTTTAGTGATTAGGTTAAGGACTCCGGAAAACCATAACTTCCGTCTGTTGTCGATGCGGAGGTGACGACACGACGCGACGTGAGGAACTGGAAGGCACGCGGCGGGAGGGGACGGTTGACGGTTCAACCCATCGCCGTGGATATTAGGTATTAGGTATTTTCAAATTAAACATACAACTTGAAAATGCCTGTCGTTCACAGCGCGCGTTTTTTCTTCTTTACCTAGCAAATTAGTCCCATAATTAGATACATATTTCAACGATGATTCGTACCTATTCGCGGTTTTTTTTCCTCTTTCAGAAACGACTGATTTGACGCGTTTAATTTGCGAACCGATATTTAAAAAAATGAATCTGATGAGTACCTAATAAAGGGTCGAGTTCCTACAGAAAGAAGAAGAAAAAGAACATAGGACAGACACGAAAATCTCCGCGCCAACTTCTCTAAACATTTATCGATATCGAACGCGGAAAGACGACTAGCGACTACCTATACCTATCTAACGAGAGCCGTAGTCACCGAAATTTCCACACCTGGCGCGCACACACGCACGTGCCTATTAGGTACCAAGTAGCTTTTTCCGATTTTCACCCGTACACATTCGTACTACAGTACCCGATACTCGGAAATGAATAAGGACCGAACGAGATTCACGATATCAACGCAAAGTTTAATGACACAAGTTTACACCATGGCGAATCGTAGAAAACGAAATCATAACAATCAAAATATCATCCAGCAATCCAACTACGGCAGCGGCACAGAAAATTCGGTCAGACCTCCGGCGTATCCGCCTATCGTACACAGTGGATGCAATCGAGTCACGTAAATTTCCCAAAAACTAGGTATACCTTCGTCTTGGCTTTTGCACTTATTTTTTTTTAATTTTTCAACCCCTATACACACATTTGTACATTTATACGTACCGTGTACACGCCGGTATAGGTATAGGTAGTTGGGTACATACATACACAATATGCACCATTATATGGGTATTGTATTCAATCACATACGATTATTAGCACACGAGTAATATTCCTAGCTACTCATCATTACGAATATAGGAACAGTGAATAATTATGCGCGCGTAATAATACGAATCGAGTGCGATTACAAGATGAAATTGCCGCGGCGGCGGCGGCGGCGTCATCATCATTATCATTAGTAATCAATACAACAACTGCAACCATCAATATATGTGCGCCATCATCTTAGCCATACCGTTATCAAAAGAAATAGACATCACAAGCATGCACACGATCGTCATTAATTTCTACGCCTTTTAGTCTTTATTTTTCATTCTGTTGATAGTACATATAAATTGATCCGTACAAAATTATTCTACGAATGAAAAAATTCGAAATGGAGAATATGACCCGTTGACCACTCTTCAAAAACATTAGAATCTAGAAAAGTGCCAGCATATTTTACGACCGTTTTGATCCCTCAACACCATTCCAATCGTTTTTGATCAGACTTCAGAAAAAGATTCTTTCTGTCTTGAAATATTTTCCAGAATTCCAAGAATTTCAACATTAACACTCTTCAAAAATGAATTCGTCCCCGAGTGGATCGAAATCGAAAAATTGTTCGAGGAAGCCACTCAAAATCATTTTTCTTATATTGTCCAACATTGCAGCTTTCTGGATTGGAGTTGATTTTTTCGAGAATAATGACTGAAAGTGACTGCATGTGGAAGAAGTGACCAAAGGGGCACACTGCAAACAGCGTATTTTCACGAGAAATAGAAAGGAACTAAAATTACAAACCAGAAAATTTTTAATCAACGAACGTCCTTAGATTTTTGATACGTGCAATTTAAAAAAAAAAAAAAAAAAAAACATTCTTCGCATCTATAGGTGCAAGATATAAAGAGCGAAATTTTCAAGCAAACCTCGCAATCGTTCGAAGAAAGCTGAATTTTGCGTTATTTGCACACAATAGCCTACCAAACACTTTCTAAATATGCACCACACCACACACACCCCCCCCCCCCCAACTCGACGGCTACCCCAAAGAGATCAATAATTTTAGCGGATATGTATTTATTGAGGTACATTCTTTGACTGCAGCCCCGAAAGAAAGGATCGGAAAGGCAAAATAATGATATGAAAAATTGTCTAGATGATTGACTAGTTCAGTTTAAAAATCTGCATTTAGCTCTCTGATATTAATCTTGTCATTCGGGCGCGCGTACTGATATGTCAATTTTTAGCTTCTAACTTTCTGGTTTCTGATATATGTACGAAGGTTGATTTTGAAAATATAAAAATTGTATAAGTTTTCAGAAGTTAGCTTATGATTTTCTGACATTCAGTTGATTTCGAAAGTATAAAAATTTATAAGTTTTTGACTTTTGGTGACGCAAAACAGCGTCTTAAAAATTGTTGAATACCCCCCCCCTCACCCCAAGTAAAAAACATATCCATGATAAAGTCTTTCAGTCACAATGCTGAAATTACCGATTTTTACAAATTTTTTCAAGGTTAAAAAGTTTAACCCCCACTCAAAGGGGAAAAACAACAATTTTGAGGACAAGTGAACTGGTTTTGTTAATGGAAAACTGAACGTAGACCAATTTTTTTCGCCACTTTTTCCTGTTCCGGCTTTTCATTTCAGCACTACAACTGAAATACGCATACCCGCTAGGGTTATTGAACTCAAGGAAAAGGGCGAGGGTGACTCGCATATCTGAAATGACCAATCTTTTCAAAGTTTTCTGACGTTCAAAACTTGGACTCCCACTGTAAATGAAATTTTGCAATTTTGACAACTGAACCGGTTAATTTTGTAGAAAATTTCACAAATTTCACGTGGAACATTTTTATCGCCACTTATCCCTCTCCCAATCCTTACTTTCGACGCTACAACGTACAACCAAATCAATATCTTCTCATCTAAGCGGTGTGGAAACGAATAGGCTACGAAGATCCGACGAGTCCGAGGTGGATGCGCGGAGGTCGGTATCGTGGGATAGCCATCGACGAGAGGAAGGTTTATGGTGCAAAGAGAACTTGAAAAGCTCTCTCGAAAGTTGAGAAAAATCGCGTCAAAGTTTCGCAAACTTTGACTTCTGTTTGACCGATCAGAAAGCGGATAGCCGTGAACACGGTTTTTTGTAAATAAGGTATCTCAAAAAGGGTGGGTCAAATTGAAAATCTAACGACACATAGACGATAGTAAATTTTACGAGCTACAATTTTGGCTCTCTTCGACTTTTGCCCAAACCATTTCTCTTCGCAATAATGAAACAGTCTAGATGTTTAAGAAATTGAAATGAGGTCTTTCGCTATCATGAAGGCAACCTGGGTAACGTACTGGTTGGCGTAAAGCTGTAAAGCTTTCTCCTGGTTGCCAAAGTTCACAGATTCTTCCTTTTTTCTTTTTCTTCCTTCAATTTGACGATACGATGAGTTTCAAACATTGAACAAGGTTGGAAAAAGAATGAAAATCTGTTCAAGAATCATGAAAAATGCGTTTACGTGCGTTTTTTTGAAATTAAAATGATACAGCTTCAATTGATACGTAACGGACTTCAAAGAAAGCTGCCTCACGTCTACGTTGGAACTTCAAAATACGTCGACGTGAATTTTTCAAAATTTTGGAGTTGGAAGTGGTAAAAATTTGACATGTATGTATGTACTCTTCTTACTACATCAACTTCAACGCTCCACCGCATCGTAAAGCTTCTAACACGCATCCATTTTTCTCACAAACACACTTTTCTTCATCTCTCACTCAAAAGCAATTATTCATTCATCATACACTGGTTCCGATTGTTATGTACCACTATTGACATTGCATTAGTACAAGTCAAGAGCATTCGAGCTCGAGCGTAGATGCTCATTTCAGTTGAACTCTTGATTTGCAGCAGGTCAATACTCACATTGTAAGTAATGCACCGCACCACACCAGAGTCAAACCAATCGTTCGGTATACTTGGAAGTAGAACGATACAGGGGTACCGTCCTACTATACGTGAACTGTTGAAACATCGTGTACTTCATTCGATTAAGTAATTCAACGTCGAAAATTGACCCAATCTAGAAGATAGAGGTATCAAGTTTATGACTGACCGTGAATTATATGCATTAGAATAGTATAGAGATCATTTGCGTACACACATACATACATTGATGGGTACACATACAACATGAACGGGATTGGTTCTTATTCTTACCTCTAAATCATCGTATGATGTGAATGAAAATATAGCGAATCCATCAATTATGTCTTCTTCGTACAAGCTTCCTTTGCTATCGCCATCGTCGTCGTTATTCGCAACGACAAGAGCACTGCACTCTTTTTTACGATTCGTTTTTCCGCCATCATCACGATCATTATTACTATTGGTGTGGTGGTTGTTATTGTTATTGCTGATCTTCTTTCTTCGATTAGGCGGCGGAGGCCGTTTGGGTTTTTCTTTCATGGGTTCATCTTCGGCGCTATCGCAATCCTTACTCTTGTTCAGCGTCTGGCGTTTCTCCGCTTGCATGCGTTGAGCTCGTTCTCTTCTTCTCGTTTTCTGGTTTCTTTGCTTATCCTTCTCCATGATGTTTGAAAATCATATCTTGCACGCCTGCGCGTCCTTTTAAAAACCGCAACAAAATATTATACTTGAAAAACCGACCGATCGAGATAAACAAAGCAAAACACCTAGTCCACGCCACAAACACGCAAATCACACTGTTCATACGGCCACCGACATTTTTCTCAACTAAGTTAGAAATAATAAGTATACAGAAACAAATGCATTGACAAGTCTGCGAACGTGGTGGATATCGAAAAACGATTCGTTATCCTTTCGGCGGCGCGCATCCATCATTTCGGTAACGAGCGAAACACAAAACGAAAGTTGAAACGAAGTAAATGAAACGTGAAAATGAAAAGTAACAAAATATGTACGTCAACTGAACTGAAGTTTAAAATGAATATCACATCACACGGCGTTACATTACACTATCTTTTTTTCATTTTTTGGAACAACACAATAACAAAAAAAAATACTCGCGAAAACAACAGCTAGAAAACCAACAGAAAACAACTATCAATTATTACACTTTTATTACCGATAACAGAAGACTTTTCATCGCAGACACTGTTGCCACATTTCACACTTCTGTATCTGTAACCAACGCATTCGTAAAATGGCCGCAACATCACGATGATAATGATAATAATAATAATAATTGGTAAATATATTATATCATCGACAAACGGCGAAAATTATTCTAATTTTTGTTTCCGCGAACAGAGAAGAGAAAACCTTAGCCGCCATTACTCGAGACGGCATTCAAAGATGAACAACTGAATAACATGATAACAATTAAACTGAACTGAGCCATTGAATACATTTTTATTCACGATCACCGGCAGGTCGCGATCGCGAAAATAAGAAATATCAACATCACAGAGTAGTAAAAATCTGAACTGAAAATCGCGATAACACAGTTGACCAATTTGACGATTCGGGTTCTTTCTAATTCTAATCTAAATATTCAAAATCAAATAAACGCTTCGGCTTCGGGCTTCAGTGCTTACTTTTTTTCACAACATTAACACCAGCACCATAGACATAGACCATACGCTGGTATCATATACGCCTATGACGCCTATCACTACCACTATTACATACAATCCTAATATAACACGAACACGATCAAAAATGCACGCAGTCGATTCGTAACTAACTGAAAGCATAAACCTCCCGCTCAGTGCTTAGTCGCATCACTATCAATATCAAATACCATATGATGACAATATGCAATATGCATTATGCATGTACTTCTCTATGTACACCTTTTTTACTTACTACAATCATACATACGTCTGACCATCAAAAATCTTAATCAACATCAACAATTACCCTCCTCCTCATCCCCAAACAATCCATCCATCAATACTTGCCGAATTCCATTCAGTTTTCCTGCTGTACTTCCTACCTCAAACAATACAAAAAATAATGTTATCTATTTTTATGGAGCATATGCGCCGGCCAAAGGCGCCGGCTGCAGTGAGTAGTGCAGCTGCAGTGCAGTGACCGGAACGTTGAAAAATTTTCGGTTCCGTATTCCTGGTAAGATTTGCGCCATTGGAAACGATACAATTGAAGCAGCCAAGTTTTTCAAGTTTTTTCTTTCAAAAACACTGTCAGTGATTATCTTCTTAGACCATTTAGTATTAATACTGAAAGGTCTATGATTATCTTGGTTGTTGAGTGGTGCGTGATCGAAAACGCCAGCCAAAATTTAAAACGAAATAATATGTTTTTAGAAGCGCTTGATTCTGCCCCTTCAATCCCAAAGAAATGCCAAATTCAGAGAAACGGTAACGTTTCTCTGAATTTGGCATTTCTTTGGAATTGAAGGGGCAGAATTAAGCGCTTCTAAAAACATATTATTTCGTTTTAAATTTTGGCTGGCGTTTTCGATCACGCACCACTCAACAAGATGTCATAACGGAATTTTTTTTCGTTACGTTATTTCGTTACGTTACAAATTTCTCAATAACGTTATTAGTTCCAGTATGTGTAACGGAAAAAAATAAAAATGTTGTAACGCAATTATTCGGAAATAACGTTATTTCCGTTTTTCGTTACCGTTATTTCGTTACGTTATTCCGTTATAGGCAAAAATTCGAAAATATTCTGCCCCCATAGCTCCCCCTTTTTTTAGGAACTGCAATAGGGAACCGCAGCCTAAAGTTGTGTGCGTAAGTAAACAATCTCATTTGGTCCAAACCGAAAGTGTCGTCCCATTTAAATACATGTAAAATCGTGAGTTTTCAAATTAATTTTTCTTCGTATTAAACTCAGCGATTTTTTTTGAAACTTAGATATGTTGAAGAAGAATCGTCCTCCTTTAAAATCTTTTTTGTTTCAATAAAATCGCTGTGTTGAATGCAAAGAAATTTGAAATTGAAAACTCGCAATTTTACATGCGATTAAATGGGACGACGTTTTCGGTTTGGACCAAACGAGTTTGTGTATTTACGCACACAATATCGTTGTTAACACACACAAATAAAACTGTGACGTCACGCTGCGGTTCCCTATACTGCAAAACAAAAAATTGGTTGTTTTTTTCAAGGAATATAGATATACTACGTATAATAGGTAGCCCGGATCGTTGTTGTACACACTCGCGTGAGTGAGGAGTGCGGGGTGCTGACGTCATTGGTAGTTTGCGGTAGCTGTAACAACATAACAACTACAAGCACACACAACGTCGATGTTGACAAATATAATCAGCGATGTCCGCGCATACTTCGTGGGATCAACGGCAAAATAAAGTGGTAAATAATGGCCAACTACCAACGACGTCATAATTCACTCACACTAGCACACAAACTCGCTGATCCGGGCTACCTATTATACGTAGTATATCTATATTCCTTGGTTTTTTTTATGTCAGACTTTTTTTCTTTGCCGATTTGAACTTGAACTCTTGACAAATTATTTTCCAATGTTGTCGATCCTTACGTCGTTATTTTATTTCATGATTCTTTCATTTCTTTCCGAAGTTTTTCATGAAATAATTGAAATACCTACTGTATGTACTAATTATTATTATTTATTATTGCTACATATAATGGATTTAAATTTCATTCAGATTACAAAAAAAAAAAAAAACGGAAAATTTGCCTTGAAATCTGATGTGAGACGGAGGGGTCACTTTAAATTTTTTTAAAGACGATTTTCACCTCGAAAGTTTTTTTAAAAATTTTTTACACACAGCACTAAAAAAAAAATAACGAAAAAAGTAACGAAAAAATAACGTAATTTTTTCGTTATTCGTTACGTTACATTTTTGAAATATATTGTAACGTTATTATTTCGTTACAAGTAAAATTCAGTTACCGTTATTTTTTTCGTTACGTGTAACGGAAAAAATTCCGTTATTTTCGTTATTTCGTTACGTTACATTATTCGTTATGACATCATTGCCGCTAAACCGTAACCGTTATTTTTTTCGATTTTTTCGGTTAACACCCCTGTCTGTAAAAATTGAACTTGTTATTTTTCTCTTTCTTTTCAAAGTTCATTTTTTCAACTTTTCAATTATATTTAAGCTCAGCACAAAAAATTTCGAGGAGAAACCGATGACTCATGGTCATGACTTCCTGAGTCCTTAATTTTTCAACATTCAACAAAAAAAATTCAAATTTACAACTCATTTTTCGATGTTCACTTCTCTACGTACATTTTTAATGTCATTTTGGGGTCTTTTTTTTTTTTTCAATTTTTAGTAAAAAATTTTCTATAGAATATTGACTAATATTGAACATCTCAAGTTTCTGCTTCTCCGCATCAAATTTTCGTTTTACTCTGTTTAGAAATTTGTTGACAAACCCTGAATTTTTCAAAAAAAAAAAGATGTGTTATGTATGGGAAGAACAAAAGGAAGATGATTTTAATCGTGTAAAAATTGATGAAAAATTTAGGAAAAATTGAAATTTTCAAAAAATGCTGGAACTGGTATATGTAAAACTGAAACTCATTTTAGTTCCAGTTGCAGTTTTCTGTTTTCAGTTGCAGTTTTTCAATTCTAGTTCCGATTCCAGTTTTCCATCACTGTATTTTTGTGTACCAACTTGATATAAATGCAATGGCTAAAGGCTAAAACCCCTAAAAATATTGATATTCATTCAAAACCTTTTTGAGTGGAATGAGCAAAAAAATTTGTACACTTTAGAAAAATTCCCCTGAATATTTTGGGGGAAAAAATGATGGAAACGCTTGGAAACGCGTTTCTGGAAACGGAAACGTTTTCTTCGCGTTTCCACATCTCTGTTGCCAACAATACGTCGGTATTAACAAATCGAAATGAAGAAATGTTGACGAATCAGTAAGTACGCGTCGCGTCGCGTCGTGGGTATAAATTTTTTATTCTGTAACATGGCCCGCTACGACGCGGCGATAATCGTACAAGTATAAAAAATTGAACTTTCCAATGCAGGACTAGAAAACATAAATTATGCAGCGATGCGCCGCGCCATTCCACACGCGTGCATAGGAGTAAAAGATAGGAATATGTATGTTGTATGTATGTAATGTACTTGGGAGGTTGATGTACCTACATACATATTACATAATTATACAGTACCTATGCGAGTACTCGCGGCACGCACTTATGTACTGTAGGCCTAAGTAGTCGCGACGTGGCGTCGAACAACGGTCGGGAAGGAATCGATTAGGGCCAGATAGAGATACGGCGCGGCGATACGATGCGATGGTTGGATTTAATTCGTTATTGCTTTTCGTCGTCGGGAAACAAATCTTGCATCATGGAGTTCAAATCGAAATGTTTGTCGATGCTGTAAAAGTCGGATGTGCCGTCGTATTTCTTCACGTCGACCATTTTTTCGGCGAATATTTCGGCGGCGGCGGCGTTGTTTATGCACCACTTGTTGACATCTTTGTCCATTTCGATGATCTCAACTCGACCGTCAAAGCAAACGTCCCTGATCGGCGTATTCAACGTCTCCGGATGGTGTCTGACTTTGTGCGTTTTCAACGTCTTGGCGGACACGAAAACGCTGCCGCACTCGTCGCAAGGCCACTGTTCGTCCGTCGTTCGCGTATGCTGGCGTAAATGAATTTTCAAACTGCTTTCTTGGTTGAATCTCGAATCGCAAATTTCGCAACGGAACGTTTTTTCGTTGGCGTGACCGCTCAGGTGCCGATCCAGATCGCACTTTTTCTCGAACGCCTTGCGACAGATTGCACAACAGTGCGAACGCTTGTTGGCACGAGCCGACGACGATACGCTCGTACACGCGCTTGGATCGTCGTCGCTGCCACTTACGCTTCCATTGCAATCGCCTTTGCCATTTCCATTGCTACTGCCGTTGCCACCGCTCATATCTGACAAATCCACGTCCTGCATAAGCGCAACACAAAAACACGCGCATTTCGTCAATAGTCCGCACCAGCGTGGGCTACATGTACGTAGTACATTTATGTACGTATAGTCGTATACATATAATATACCTACATATGTATTATAAGTAATACATACTGTACGTAATTATAATAGCGTACGTACGAGGAGCAGTTTAGGTACCTACGCCTACACCGTAGGCACTTAGTACAAGACAAGCAAAAGCAAACACCGAATACCGACTTTCTAGTTTCTACTTTCTACCAACTTACTGGGCACACTGATTGTTGGATACCCGACTGCGACTCCGGGCCGGAATCGATAACATCGCATACGACAGACATCGACATACCTACCTAGCTACCTATGTACATTGTACGTGTCTGCCGAGTTTTGAGACCAACTCGTTTCTAACGTAAGTAGAGTAGTACATATAGTTACATACAGATTAGCCGTGTACACATAGGCCATAGGCGATGTTTTGTTTGTTTCGGAACGGTATGATATGATGAAGAAGGGCGCGAAATTTCGCTTTTTCTTTCAAGGTAGGTACCTCAATCAAAACCTCCTATACCTACACAAGGCTCGAGTGGTGGATTGATGACGTGATGAATGCTGCTATTTTTCCGTTGTACGTGGTGATTTTCGACATTCGCTCAATTCACACCGATTCTGTACGTTTTTGTTTCGTGTTTTCAGTTTTCATCAAGTAAACAAAACCGTAAACAGCGTGGATTTAGTAAAAACTTAGGGTCAACCAATCAGAATCGTCGAAAAATAACCACGTTCATTACGTCATCAATTCAGCACTCACGTCAGGCGCTCAGACCTTGTGTAGGTATAGGAAGGTTTAGCCTCTACCTACCATCTACTACTCAATATGAAGAGGAACAGAGGAAGACCAACCAGTTTCTTCCTGAAAATTAGCGAATCGATACCTACCATACAGGTAGGTAGGTAGGTAGGTAGGTAGGTACCCATGCGCATATGTACAAGTAAAAAGCACGTAGCAAGCAGCAGGTGGCACCGTGGCAGTGACAGGTATTAGATTGGTACAAGTGAAGATCAACGTCAAAGTCAATCAACTGAACGTACTTGAAATTTGAAATCGTTCGGGTCGCCAATGCCAGGTAAAATGTAAACGGCGTCGGCGTCTTCGGCTGGTTCTAAATGTACGCCCAGCTCGTTATCTTCGATCTCGATTAAAGCCGATTCCGCGGAACATTTCCATTTGGCGGCTTTATCTCTACCTCCTAAATGTCTTTTTTGATGGCTGTCCCTGTGGCCCGAAGTACGGAACGTTTCCTTGCAGTAAAGGCATTTGTAAGGTCGTTCGCCTGTAAAATGCCACAAAATCGAATTAGACTCGCCATGTCACGTTATCATCTCAATCGCACCGTCATCACTGTCATCAGTCATCCGTTAACCACGGCTCACTCACACGACGCATACCCACAGCATAACGATGGCATTTAATTGATCGATAATCCAAGTCAGCTTTATGCTATATCTGCTCAAATGAGCCACCGCGGACTCTTAAAAAGTAAAAAAAAAAAAAAAAAAAAACCGCAGAACAACAAAGCCGAACGATTCCTTTAAAACGTTTCGAATCCGTTATGACTGTCGAATTCGGATCATTGAAACGAATCGAGTGTCAAATAATGAGTTGTTGACATAAAGAAAAGAAAAGAAATGAAAAGCAGGGGCGGCGCGATGGGAGAGGTATGGGTGAGCAGTGGCGTCGGAAGCTTTTTTTGGGGGGGGAGAGTACAAAATGAGTACCAAGATTTCAAATACCGGAAGGATTTCTAGGGGAGGGGGTAAAAAGAAGCATTTATGGGCTCTGTCGTCTCAAATAATTCATATAATTGTAATTTTGTACATGCCCGAGCGAAGCTTTGAAACAATTGAGTTTTTATTGCCCAAAAAATTATTTTTTCCCACATTGTAAGGCACCGGAGAACAATATATCGCAAAATTAATGAACAGAGATTCTCAATTACCCCATAAAGTCCATGGAAACGCTTCAAAAGTTCACATATCGCCACAAGTCCCTCAGTCTGCATTGATAACACAACAGTCACTCACTGACTCAAAAACGTTGAAAAAAACGACACAGGAGCCCCGTCCGAGACCGTCAACAATTATCCCAAAAACTCAATTAATTCCGAAAAATACGCGGAGGTGATAATGTATGTCCGGGAAGGAAGGAAGGAAGGAAGGAAGGAAAGAAAGACAAACAGACATATATTTCGATTTTCAACACAACAAAACTATAAATTAAGATCTCGGTCCCCTTGAAAAGAAGGAATAGTGGGGATAGCTGTGAGGGAAAACTTAACGCTGCCGCTTTCTCTGATCGGAAATTTTTCAGTTACGAAACGTGAAAAAGTTTCTCGCTAACCGTTTGCTGCAAGTACGTTACCGATACGTAACCGCGGTACTGCGTTAACCGGTTTACGGACCACGGCCACGCACGTCGGTCTCGGTCGTTATGTCGTATACGTACCTGTATGTAGTCGCATATGCGTTTTCAATGATCCAACGGTCGCGAAAAAACGATTGCAGACGTGGCAGAAAATATTGTTGACGGAAAAATGCGTTTTCAGGTGGCAGTTCAAAATCGATTTGACGGTAAAACATTTGCTGCAATAATCGCATTTGAAAGGCTTCTCTCCGGTATGGATGCGAATATGGCGTACCAGATCGCACATCTTTTTAAAAGCTCGGCTGCAGTAGCTACAGATGTTTTCTTTTTGCATCTTTCTCGTTTCGTATTTCTTCTTTTTCTGCGAACACGTATACGTCTATAGGTAGACACGGAGCACAGAGATATTAGGTAAGTATGATGTACGGGCGGCCGGGCGGGGCGGGGTACCAAGTACCAATGCCTAAGCTACGCTACTTACGGCGAGGACGTTTGGTTTCTCGTCTCTATCCAGCCAAGGACGAACGCGAGTTTTCGTATTTTCGGCGGCGGCCACCGCGTTGTTTTTCAGCAACGAAGAAAGCACCTTCTCGGAAATGGAACTGTATTTGTGGGGCTTTTGGCAAGCGATTTGCATTTTTTGCTTCTCGCTGAGTAACAAATCGTTGGCGGAATTCTTTTTGCGTTTCTGCTCCGACTTTTTATCGACAGACGACATGAGATGGATATCCGTTATATGTTTTTTAACTACGTTCAACGAATCGAACAATTCGCCGCAATGCACGCAAGGAAATTCCCTTTGAAACGAAAAATGAAAACAACCAAACAAACAAAAGGTTGAAGCACGAGTCTAAATAATAATGTAGAAATGGGTAGATAGGTAGGTAGGTAAGTAAGAAAGAGGAAACGATCAATATTCAGGTATACGCCTATTCCTACTATCCGTGGATGGGTCGATGCAGGATCGGCCGTGTTCGTGTGAATTGTTGCGACCGCGAACCATTTCGTGATTTTCTTCAACTCGACGAAGAGATACTTGCAAAGAAGACGTGACTCGAGCAAAGCAAAGCGCCGAAACTTTCACGCAATGACGGCTTTTTCGACGCCGAGTCCAAGTCGACCGAATCTCCTTCGTTCCCATTTCGGTTTCGGTTAAAAGTAAGAGATTCGAAAAGGCGACAGGTGACTTACTTGCGTAACGAATGTTGCGCTATGTGATGAGTGAGTTGCGCCTGAGTTTTATTTTCTTTTCCGCAATACAAGCATTCGAACAATGTACTTCCATCGTGAGTTTGTAAATGCTTCTGCAAGCGTAAAATTTGTCAGTGCACCAGTTGGCGAATTCGTAGAGAGTAGTAAATACGACGCGACGGTAGGTCTAGGTACATTGCATATATACGCAGTGCTCGATCGTCCGAATGAAATCAACAAACCGACGACCGAGTAATGTACTTGTGGGCAGTTAGGTAGGTAGGAAGGAAGGAAGGAAGGAAGGAAGGAAGGCAGGTAGGTAGACGACAGGTACAATAGTAGGTACCTACCTAAAATAGGTAACGAATAACTATAGGGAAAATATATAATCTTACGACAAGACAAAAAAGGAGGTTTGAACGACAGGCAAGCATAACGACAACTCGAATTTATAAATCACGAAAAATTATACTCTAATCAATCTAACAGGTATAGGCGCACCCAGAAATTTATTCAATTTTTTCATTTAGAAATGTGCATTAGATTGTACATAGAAAAAAAATTGTCGTTCAAAAATACTACTCAAGTTGTTGTCGTTTGAGGTCATTATACTGCCGTGCGATGTTTTATTTGTCGTTAATCCGACAAGTCTACGTCTACACTAAATCGAACGTACCAGTAGAGTGGGTAAATTCCTGAAGGTTAAATAGCACGTATTGCAAGCGTAAAAATAACTATCGATAGAATTCGCTTCGCCGCCGTTGAGGTTGACGACGACGACGTCGTCGCCGTCGCCGTCATCGCCGTTTTGACCACCATGAGCATCCATCTCCGCGAAAGATTGCGCAAAACATTTCGTACTCCTACGAAGAAAATAATGGTGAAATAAATAAATAAATAAATAAGAAGAAGACAAAAAGAAAAAGACGAGCATGTTACTCTACGGCGCCGGCGAGAAAATTAGTGGTTGACATGTAATTTCACAGGTATTATGTCACGTTTGAAAATGTATTTAAAAGCAACTTGCACCCGCCCGCCGGCACACCAACCCATCACGCTATCCCGGTCTAATGATTTCGTTGCGGTCTGCATCACGCCGCGCCAGCCTACCGACAGCGGCATCAGGTGAGGCGACGCGACACCGACACGATATAGTGCATAGGTAGTCAAATACGCGCGGCTTACTTGTAAATCACGGCGTCGGCGTTATTCGTGAGACCTTCTGACGATGCGGCGACGTCTTCGTGGTTCACTTGGATCGGTATCACATTCGACTGCGTTGCCGTTGCCGTTGCCGTTGCATCGAAACAAAAACCACGAACCGACGGTCAAATGTAGCACGTCGTTCGCATCGACGAGTAAACGATCCAATCGAATTAGATCCATTGGAAAACGAAAACGAAAACGCAAACGTAAACAAAAACAAAAACAAAAACATCATCATCATGACGGCGATTTGAGATTTACAACGTAACGCAGAAAGCAGAAAGCAGAACGTAGACCGTACGGTACACATATATGGTACATGTAATACCATACCTGTGACATGACGTACCTACTAGGTGCAGGTAGAGGTACAAAGAAGAATAGGAGAAAGAAAAAGAAAAAGGCACGTAAAGACTCACTTGAAACTCAAACAAATTATCTTCCAGAGAATGCAGAGTCAACAGTTGCGTTTTCAAATGATCGTTACGCAATTCGATGGAATTTTCCACGTTTTCGTTCTGGGGGAGGCGAAAAACAAACAACAACAAAAATAAATAAATAAAAATAGGTACCTAATTTGCTCGTCGACGAGTCGACAAAATAGGTACTGTATTACGAGATATACTCTTGATATGCACGTATGTATTTGTACGAGACACTGACCACGGTGATTCGCGACTCGTCGATTAAGGACGATTCGTTAGCGCCGCCGCTGAACTGGTGGTCGGTACGCTGCGTACGATTGGCCGAAGTTTGTAAGGCTGCGTCGAACGCTCGGGCGGCGGTATTGGTCGCAGAAAATCCGTCGTCGTTCGTAACGCTGATTTCGACCGCTTGCGCTTGATCGGTCGCGGTCGCAGCAACGTCGCAAGACACGAATACAGCGACGCTGGCCGCATCTGTAAACCGCGTTCGCGTATCGCTGTTTCTTTTACAAATTCCAGCCAGCCAGCCAGCCAGCCAGCCGGTCGGCTGGCCGGCTAAGGCTAGGCGTTTTCAACAAGCATTTACATTCGCATACGCGCAAATGTAAATGCAAACGCGTCCGGCGTCCGTCTATCAGTATCATCGCAAGACAATCAAATCAATCGCCTGACGAATCGAGCGATTGAAAACTAAAACTCACCATCGGCAAATGGATTAGTCGCGTCGGAATTGACGTCGGTTAGTTGGGCGATGGTTGGCGTCCCGATCTCACCGACATCGTCAGCCGAGTCGTTATCGACAGGCCGCGAGGAACGGGCGTCGGCGTTTCTTTCGTTTATCGTCGACGGCGCATCTCGCTGCGGAAATATTGCAAATTAAACGATCGAACAAACAACAAACAACAACAACAACAACAACAACATTCACGAGTAAGAATGGCATAATACGTAGGTACGTTAAGTACCTACGATTTTTTAGTACCTGCCTACCTAGTACCATCCTAAGTCCTAACACCTAAGGGTACCAAACAACTTTACTCGAGATACATACGTACACATGTATACGTAGGTAATATACCTCTACAAGTCTACCTACTACCTAAAATTAATCGACGACCGCCAAACAGCTACACTACACGTACATCTCTACATAGTACATACATAGGTAGGTATAGTATAGGTACCAAAAGTACACGTAAGAAGAATATTGGCCGCGGCGCGTTGCCTTGCGTATCCACCTATCAGGTAGCCGTAACTACGAATCGCGACGCGACGCGTCCACTGTCATCTTTTATCCCAGATATTTATGAAAATTGCGACGTCGCGTCGCAATCGCTTTTTCAGCACGTAGGTAATGGGTAGGTGGTAGGTGGTACGTGGTACGTGGTAGGAGGAAGGAACTAGGCAGTATAGGCGCATATACACGAATCGAAATTTTACGGCTTATAGAGAGAAAAAATACGACTTACTCGCAGTGCAACGCCAGAGGAGGAGGAGGAGGAGGAAGAAGAAGAAGAGAAACAATGATGACGATGACGACGACGGCGGCGACGTTGACGACCACGACCAGAGTGACTGTCCCGAGTGTTTTTCGCTCGCTTGTGTGGCGAACCGTCGACTCCGACAACAATCTTACCACACAGCTGACATTCGACCTCGTCTCCGGATTCCTCGGGGTGACATTTATAATGCAGATCCCGCCGTTTTTCTGTACGAAGTCGTTTGCCGCACTTCAAACGCGTTCGTTTGCGTGTTTCTTCGGCTGATTGATTGCCGGCATACCTTGCTACCGTAGTTTTATTGAGAAATCGGCTGCGGAAAAGGCGACGACGGTGAACGATTAGGTAACTAATAAGTATGAGGTAGTAGGTACCTATCTACATCTATGTACAATTGTACATCTACATAGCTACACTTAGCTATAGCTACATACATATGTACGAAGGTTGGAGCGGTGCAAAGTTGGTGGCTGGTAAAAATAAACGTAGGTATAGTCTGTTTTTTATACGTACATACCATTACCATTACCATTACCATTATGTAACTTGACCCCGTAGAATTTTACGATGTTGCCAAATTTTGTAACGTCGCTGACTATTATGATGCTTTGTTTTGATAAACGATAGTTTTTTTTAAAAAAAACGGCTGCTGTTGCATGCACATAATATAAATACATATGTACGTAACCGTATAATACATAGGTACGTAAAATTTGGTACTAGGTACCTTTTTGTATGGTACGTCCGTATCTGTACCTAGGTAGTGGGTATGATGCGATGTAGGTACCTACGTATTGTACCTACGCGTAATTACGTACCTCCGTATACCAGGTACCTATTGTATCGTATGTATTTACGTAAACGTAGTTGTACTCACGGGCTACAATTTTGGCAAATTACAGCGTCGTGGATACCGCGCAGGTGTTGCTTCAATTTATAGTAACTTTCGAAGCCAACTTGGCAAAATTTGCAGTCGTACGGAGGCAGAACGAGGTTCACGGCACCTGCGAACAGACGATATCGAAGCGTGTACTCGCACAAACACATAATAGTATAGGTAGGTAGGCACTTTTTTTTTTGTAAATGAAACTTAAAGACCGAACGCGGCGTCTAGAATCACGCCACCTATTCGACGACGCAAAATTGGAAAAAGTCGAGACGCGAAACACATACCGCACGTACTCTCCGGAGCGATTAAACAGCCATCCAGCGCAAATACATAGCGACGCGTAGGAAGAAACCGCACAATCAACACGCAGCGAAGCGCATAAGCCACTCAAACAAGATACGAGATCGGGCTTACTTAATTTTTCACGTTTTTCTTCTCTTCTCTTCTTTTTTCTTTTCTTTTCTTTTTTTTTCGCACACCGACAATATTGATGGTACCCGGATCAGATTGCAAAAATTGATTTTTCTACACCCACGCATACACGCACACCGCGACTCGCGGTAATTTTTTTCAAAAAGTCGACTTTCATAAACGTGAAATTAGATTTTCAAGATCGTGCTGTTTCCGACGTTCGCGCCATCGATGGAGTTTACATCGTAAATAACCTACTCTTATCGCGCTTAGAGGAAGTACAGTACATAGGTACGTACTACGTAGACGTACCCTACCTACCTACCTACCTACCTACCTACCTATGTAGTACATATTGCATTACCGGCAGATAGCCGGCTATTCTACGATAATTTTGTTTTTGATTTTATTTTATTTTTTTGTCGCGCGCTTTCTTTGAGCGTTTTAAAGGCGCGTTCGTTTTCACGCTTGAAAGTCAACTACATATTTTACCCGCGTTGTGCGCATTCCAGCGGTAACCCTCCGGGGAACGGTAACTTTTCTTGGTTGCAGCGACGTCCGCGGAGGCGATGGCGACGTTGGAATTTATTCGGCCGGCCGAGTCCGCAATCGACGATGTAGGATCGATGTCGGCGGAACAAACGCCGCTATTCGGCAGGTTGTTACGAAATGACGTTCCGCTATCAGTACTATTCCGCCGCTCGATAGTGTCGCCGTGTAATCTGCAATTGAAACAACAAAAACTACCCTCGTTAAAACGCTCAACGCTCGATACACAGGTCTTTCTAAAAAAAAAAAAATTATAATAAGCCCTCCCGCCTCTTTCTCCTTTACGTTACCGATCCTATTTTTATTCTATACTCGAGTATCGAGCCGAGCAGCAGCGGCCGCAGAAGAATGTGGTTTTGCTCGGGAACGTATTCAGATATTGCGAAATGTATTGTCGAGTCATGAAATTTCAATTTTTGCAGAAATATGGGTGAAAAAAAAAAACCTAAAATCTGGCCGTTTTTTCAACATGATTCAATCCAACATTTGAAAAAAGTCGAAAAGTCACCCAAAATCTGCTGCCTTATGCAGACGCCTACATATAAAGCGTGGAATTGGAGAAGGGTCCAACTCCAAATTCCAAAATACCTACATACACTCTTTTCGACTTGCAGTGCCATCGCAGTCGGATTAAAAATGTTCGAACTGGAATTTCTGTGTTTGGGATGAGCTTATGACTTTATTGAACACCTTTAAACATGCAATTGATGGAGTTTTAATGATAAAAAAAATACCATTTTACACCAGTTTGCAAAACTTGGGAGAGTTAGGCCCCTTTCCAATTCCATGGTTCATATGTTGCTTGCGCGTACGAATAAATACGGCTTCGATGTCATTGGAATTTTGGCAAAACCTAGTCTACTGAAAACTTGTGTTCTTCAAAATTTTTACGCCTCGAAAGCAGCAAAACAAAACGCGAATTTAAGCACACATTTCTTTGTCTTTTTCTCGCTCGCTCGCTAGCTTTATGTAGATACAATCATTATATCACCACCCCCCACAAAAAAAAAACACGACAAGTATTATTTTTCCAACATATGTGTTGCAAACTACATTGGATTAGAAGGAGTAAGGAGATATGTAGGTACTGGGTAGCTAGGTAGCTAGGGTCTCGCGTCGTCATATTTACCTACCGAAGTCCGATTATCCGATTTAATTGGGGCAAGGGAAAGTCGGATACCGGAAAAAGTCCGATAATCGGAAGTGATGACTTTTATCAAGGAAATGGACTCAGAATTTTATAATAGGTACCTAACAAGGCAGCAATCTCAATTTAGAAGTAAAATTTTGAGCCGAAACAAAAAATAGATCTAAAGTACATCATAAGACCACCCTATATTCAAAATCTTAGATTCTCAAGTTCATTTCTTGAATTTTGGCAATTTTTTTTTGAAATTTTAAAATTACCCTATCGTTCTAAAAATTATGAAAATTTGATCTGATCAACACAAAAAACTAAAATTTGGTGTGTAGGTAGTAGGTACCCTATTTTCGACCTCTCATATCGATTTCAACCGGTTTTGAGAAATTTTTGAGCTTCCGGAAAATTTCGGAATTTTCCAGCTCCTGAGAAGATTCCAAAAAAAATGTTCGTATGAACTTTTGGCTTTTATAATTGCGGATTACCCACACTGATGACTTATTTGATCGATTAAACCACTAGGTATTTTCCCGAATTTGTAACCTTCAGTTGAAATCCATATTTTTCAACAGAAAATTTACTTTTGACCCATTTTTGTTCAGGCTCAAAAATTCATTTCGAATTAAAATACCTCGATCCTTAAGTAAACTTTCAAACAAAAACAAAATTAAAAAATATCTGAAAGAAACTAAAACTTTTTCAGAAAAAAAAAAAAAAAAATGCAATAATTGATGAATTACAGAAATTCCGTTTTAAGTTCCTAATTAACTTCTGTTCAGTCTCTGCAAATATTTTTTTGTAGTAAAATTTCGCCATTTTCGAACACTCGAATAATTCTTGTCTTGAATAGTGATAGAGGCTGTTGCTCAAAAAAAGTATCATAGTTCATCATTATTTCGCAAAAAACGCGTAAAATCGGATAATAAAAAATTAACCGACTTTTTTGACTCGGTTAATCAAGAAAAATCGGATAATCGGGCGTCGGATAATCGAACTTCTACTTACATAACATACATTAGATTTGTATTTTTCGAGCTTACTTGGAATGAATTTTCACCTCGAGAGGATTCGAAAAGCTACGATCACAGACGGCGCACCGGTACATTTCGGCGGTAGCGTGTAATGTTAGATGCGTCAAAAACGTCGGCCGTTGCGAAAATGTCTTCGCGCAATGTTCACACTGAAACAAAGACGTACGTTGGCGCGTGTTGCAAACCAAACGGTAGGCACACGTCACGTAGGTACCTATAAGTTGCTAATTTCACGGCATGAAATGTACGACGCGACGACGCACGTTACGTAGGTAGATAGGTACCTACTATAGGTACGCGAATAAACCGATTGCCGCCCGCTCGCTCGCAGCCAACTCACCTTAAACGGTTTCCCCAGAATACTGAACTTCAAATGACGAATGATTTCTTTCAATTTAACGTTCTCCTTGGGACAGTGAGAACATCGGTAAATGCGCGTGTTTCCTTGCTTTTTAACCAACACGTTTTGATTGCTGTAAAAGTTGTTGTCGTACTCGAGTACACGTTGCGATACTGATAGGTGAATAAGATACATACATACATACATACATACATACATACATACATACCTACCTACCTACCTACCTACCTATATACATACATATTATGCCGGAATGTCTAGCTAGCCAATAGCCAATAGCCGTTAGCCGTTAGCTAATCCAAATTTTGATGTTTTAGCTTTAGCCATTAGCTAGCTAATTAAATCAATTAGCCAATAGCTATTAGCTTTAGCCGATCAAATTCGGCTAAATCATCGGCTAAATTTCTAACTATTGCTACACAACATTCCAACAAAATAAGAAAAAAACCAGAACATTATTTTAAAAAATAATAAAAATTCATTGAATTATTTAAATTTGGAAAATTAAAATTCTTTCAAAATGAAATTTGAAAAAAAAAGGCGTAGATTTTTGAAAGGTATTAATAACAAAAATGAAAATCTGATATCAGCAATATCATTTAAAGTTCGAATTCGAATTTATTCCAAGTTCATCTTTTTTCACCTGTTGAATTTTTTCAGTTTCTTCAATTCTGAATTTCTTTTCGAAGCTATATCAAATTTGAAGGTTTTTATTTTTTCCGACCAGTAAAATTATTTCTATTTCGAGAATAATTACTTAACTGAAATTCTAAAAAGCAAGTAAGTAATGGAAAATCAAAAACAACAATTTTCAAATTTTTTCTCCCTTTTTTTCAAATTTAATCCTTATGACTTGCGAAATCCCCAAAATGAAGTCATTTAAAAGAATCTACAGACCCAGACCTTTATTTTGATATGTCACTCGACTTTCAAAATTTTTAGCTGTTAGCCAGCTGTTAGCTAGCTAATCAAACCCCCTCAGCCAATAGCTGTTAGCTTTATCCAAAAAAATTAGCTTTAGCCAATCCGATTAGCTATGTAGACATCCCTGATGTGATGCGAATGTAGTACGATATGCGCTGCGCAATTGCACGCCTGCATCCGTAATTGCGTTATTTACAACATACACAAATGTAGTATATACGGTAGTAAGTAAGTAAGTAAGTACCTACATTGCATATGTACACCTACAAGTGCGTTACGTACGTAGGTAGATAGGTACTAGGTATGTACTTGTGGCGAAATTTATCGCTCGGATACAAAACATAACGACCAGGCTAGGCTAGGCTAGGCTAGCTATGTGTATGTAATGTATGTATATGTACGTACTACACGTACGTGCATGCAACATTGTAACTATACATACAATAGGTACATTTGTACGCAAACGTAACGCCGACAGCGCCGCGTCGTTGTCCGCCAGCGACCGATACGCGTCTAGCTGTTTCTTTCTACTTCTTCCTCTTCTTCTTCTTCGATTTTTTTCTTTCTTCTTTTTCTCCGCGCTTCTCGCACTGTAATTTGTTTCTCCGTCTTTGCCGAAAAAGCGACGCGGCGGAGCGCGTAGATATGTACTTACCAAATAGTACCGTTGCCGTTGTCGAAGTTGATACTGATCGTATTTATATCGGAATCTTTGTCGAGCAAAACGGCCATATCTTCGTCATCGACATCTGTAAGGTGAACGACGCGGTTTATTCGCCAAATTCACGTCGCGTCGTTCTCATCTTTATCGAAATACATGAATACCGAACGAGTGCGAATACAATGCGCGCGCCACGCGTAAACGATTAGGTAGTAGGTACAAACAAAATTTGTTGAATAAAAAATAGGTATCTACTGACTTATATGGACATTTCGGAATGACTTTCGACATGACTTTTTTGCTTGTCTCCCGCCCCCCCCCCCCCGCAAAAAAACAAGACAACGTTTTTTGACGTCAATACGTTAATTTTCCGTAAATTTTTATATTATTTCAGATCATTGACCGAATTAGAAATTGATTGAATATTAGTATTCATTTGTAAAATAAAGTGATTAAAATAGGGAAAAATTTTTTAAGAAAAGGACATTCGGAATCCGAAATTTCATTATTTGATAAAATAAAATTGTGCTTTTTTTGTGGTTTGTTTCAACTTTTAAAAAACCTATATGTGACGCCGCATACGAAAAGGGTGTAGCAGGCCGAAAACGCGTTTCGAGAAAAACGCATTTTAATATTGTAACTTGAATTTCTCCGGTTTAAGGAAACCTTAATGGGCGAGGTTTGATTTTTTAGGTTCTGTGTGTCTCTGGCTCACTCTCTCAGCAATGTCCGAACCATTCGCGCTCGTCGGCGATGTACCATCTCTCGGTGTCCGTGCGTAAAAACTTTGATAATGCGATAATAAATGTTTACGAAGTTTTAATCATTCGTGGCGATTCTGAAGGGAAAAATCGACCGGGCGATGGTTTTGTGGTATTCTGCATTGGATTATATGCTAATTTAAAAAAAAAAAAAAAAAAAAATTTGACCATTTTTGACCATTTTTGATTTTTTTGCCTTACGTAAAAGCGGTTTTTCAGCACTTTAAAAGCGAGTAATCGATCTGGCGATACGTTTTTCGGATTCTACGTGAAATTCTACATAAGGATTGATATGTAACTCAAAAGTCGATTTTCGGCCTGCTACACCCTTTTCGTATGCGGCGTCACATATATCTATTGGCTCGTTTCCTGATCTCCTTCCAAAAAAATCGAAACATTTTTGAAAATTCCAATCAAGATCATTATCGGGTCCGACGAATGAAGGGGACAATTTTTTTTTCACTTGATAATTATGATCGTCTAGGTTGGAAAGGAAGAAGTACCATACCATTATTTTGAAATTAAAAGTGCGCAAAGTTACTGATCCCGAGCGAAGCGAGGGTGAAATTTTTTAAAATCAGTTATGGACTCGTAAATTTGGACCCGCGAGTCCAATTTACTTGGACTCTGGTCACCTCTGCATGGATTACGGCGCATATAGACCTTGAGGTGCCCAGTCTGGACGCCATAAGATACTCCAGTTACGTAGTAATGGTGTATATAAGGCGGACACCCCTTACGACTATCAAGGACCCGGGCACCATAAGGAATAAAGTGTGTGCATTCATATAATATGTACGTTTATGGTCAAAGTGGCATTTTTTTTTTTTTTTTTTTTTCGTCTACAGGTAAACTGGTATCATTTTCGGATATTGGCATCATTTTTCAGTTTTCGAACGCCACTTACTATCCAACCCTTTGCCTATTGATTCAGCAATGTAGGTATGTATCAGGATGTTTTACATACCGGGTGCTCGATTAATTCTGGACTCCCCCTGTTTGTGGTAAAAATCGTAAGTTGGCAATACTTTGTATTTGTTTATTTTGTTTATGATTGGACAATTTATACAAAGTATTACCAACTTATGATTTTTAACGCCGAAAAGTGCAGGGGGAGTCCAGAATTAAGCGAGCACCCGGTATATGTACGGTACCTATGCAGTAATTTTGATGATGCCACTTTACCACTTATATTCTACTTCTTGAAACGAAAATTTTCTCGTGCCCATGGTCGAGATGGCATCTTTTTCAAAGTTTACAGGTAAAGTGGCATCATTTTTAAAATTAGTTTTCACAAAAACCTCATGCGCAGCACCGCTGGGCTGGGGTATAGATGCCGCCAATGCCACTTCGAGATTAGACGACTACATTAAACGAGTGCATATATCATCGTACCGTCGACGCCGTTCTCGATGGTAATGGCGGTGCCCTCCTTCGTAAGGTCGGCAGCAGTCGATTCACCTTGGTCGGCTTTTGAAGCGTATTTGGTCGTGACCGAGGACCTGTTGCCGTTCTGTACGCAGACACATGATATAAACATAATTACAGGTAGGTCTAGGTAAGTCAAACGCGCACGAGCACGTACGTAGTACGTAGACGTACGCGCATAGATATTGCTCGATATTCTTACGTAAAGTCGTTGATGTACTCGATTTTTATGAGCGTTAAGACTGCACATTTTCTTGAACATACAAGGACACTCGGAGCATTTGTACACTTTTTCTTCTACTTTGGGAATAGAATGTACCCGGTTGATATGTTGACGTAGATTTCCTGCAAATAGCGTACGTTTACGTATAATACACGCATTTGTCGGTACATACGAATATAGAGATAAATGTACACGTGTATCTATTCTATGTACGTAGGTAGGGTGAGTGAGAAACGTTGAAAAGGCCGTTACATATATAACGCTGCGTCGTTAAGACATACCTCTTTGACTGAAACTGGTGCCGCAAAATGGACACTGGAATGGTCGGTCTCCGGTATGCTTGAGCATATGTATTTTCAAAGAATTGGCCTGATTGAAAGCTTTGTCGCATACGTTACACTGCCAACGAAATAAAGTCAACGTAGTTGTAGCTTGTAGCGAACGTGTCGCGCCGCATCGCGTCGATAGCACAAATACATCAACGACGACGACATGACGCAGACGCGTCAAGAGTGAATATGAACGTGCGCCTACCACGAACGGACGTTCCCCGGTATGTATACGCATGTGACGAATCAACTGACTAGGTTTCAGGAACCATTTCGGGCACATTTTACATCGATTTATTCTCGAGCTAGGCACGGTAGAGGTAGATTTCTTCTTGTGCGCCTTGGTGGCAAGAGCTTTCTTCAACTGCGTCACCAAAAATACACGCAAGCCGTTTCCCGACAACGCGCACAAACGCATGTAAAAATAAGTAAGTAAGTAAATAAGTACATACAGATGCGACAGAAACTCATTCGGTACGCTCGCCCGACGAAAAAAAAAAATGCAAAAGACTAATACTCGACGATTAAAATAAAATACAAATAAAATACCGAGAAATCGTCACCTTTTCGTGTTCTTTTTTGTGCGCGATGAAAGTTTCGATTCGCTCGAAATTACGATCGCACAATTTGCACAGCAAAGTTTTACTTCGACTCGGACTCGTAGTTGGTTCGAAACTGGAAAAGCGGCACTGCGACTGATACTTGTAATGCAACTCCAAATACAGCTGAAATGAGCGGTTATATCGCCGTGTATTACGCGTGGGTGCGGTATAACAATAACGTACTGACAATTCGACTCGGACGATTCGCGACGATCGTATTATACGAAATCAAAAACGTTACGTTACTTGATTGCGAAATTCTTCTCCGCATTCTGAACACGTCAAAGATTCGTCTTCTTCGTGAAGTTTTACGTGAGCTTTCAGACTAGCTTTTCGATTGAATTTCTTCTGACATCCCGGTAACGGACATTTCGTATCGTTAGAATGCGTGATTTGGTGCAGTACTAAATTATTCTGTAATTTCAAACACCGACAGCACAATCTGTCAATACTAGACGGACCAATTTTTTCATCCTTCACCAACTAAAGTAATTTCGGGAAAATTCTCATTCGAAAAACACAAACCATACGTACGATTTTGTTAAACGAAACTCCGCATAGTTTGCATTCGTGCATTTTATGGTCGTTGTGGTTGGTGAGATGTTTTTTATAGTCTTTCAACGACCCGAATTTCTCAAAACACAATTTACACGAGTGTTTCGCCTAGAAAATTTAAAAATCATTCGTTTACTCGAATTTTACCATTTTTTAAAATTTTTTTGGAAATAAAATCTTCAACGAGGAAGAAAACGGAGAGATGATTACGCACATTTTTCGTACAACCGATAGTTACTTTCTTCTCTGCATCGCCAACGTGATTATTTACCGTTTCAGCGTTTTCCACGGCACAACACTTCTTTTTCTGTTTCACATTCGATTCTAAAGCGTCTGCGCAAATAGAAGCAATCAGTTTCCAAAAATCGGAAAACGAAATTTTGTTCGCGTAGTACGTACGCAGACGTACCCTCAAAATCAATCGTGATTGGTGTTTTACAATCGCCCAATTTTTGCTCCGGCTGAGAACCATTCAATACGCATTCCAAAACGAATGGATCTGAATTGGACGGAATTAAGTTTTCCTCGTCGTTCGGAATGATTATAGATCCACCGGTGAACAACATCACCTGAAAGTTGAAAAACGAAAAATTTTAGAAGCACAATCGACGTGGACTCGACTAATTGTAAATCTGATTTTTCTGAAACGAGCAGTTTACCTGGCCGCCGTCACTAAACAAAGGTAAGTCTGTTAAAGGCGAAATTGATGAGGCACTGTACGAAGAAAATGTAGAATTGACATTTGGAATGGAATCGGTGTTGCTGATACTAGATGAAATCATTTGAACTGGCATGTTGACATAAACTAGTTCGTTGTTGGTTTCGTCAAAACACAATGTTCCTTCGACTGAAAAATATAAACGAAAACGAAAACAATCAGGCTGCACCCATAAAAAAAAAAAGAAAAAAAAAGAAAAAAACGTCAAGTAACGCAGTATCCTAAGCAAGTACATATTACACAACAGCATCGAAAAATGATTTCCATGCGAATCCTCACTTCGATGCTAGCGAATGAAAAATAATGAAAATTCAAATTTAACGTCTACGATGCTCTCGCAAACAGACAAAATTGTAGGTTGTGCTCACAAGATGATAATCCGCCGCTCATATCCGAAGTTAGAATGAGATTACCAGAACTGTAATCTGAAAATAGAACACCAGTTCCTAGATTACTTTCGGACACGGAAGCTATATCCGGATTCATATTACGGTCGTTATCCACATCCATATCAACGGAACCCATGAACTATACAGCGCCTGAAACGAGACAAATCATTTTCCGTCGATACCATCACGCAAAATACTAATGTTTTTAAGTACATTCTTAACGAATAATGGAAAGGACAAATAACGATGAATTACTTATTCTTTCGCAAGTGACGAGCGCAGTTACGCTTATATTACTGAAAATTTTGAGCGAAATTTTTCTTCTGCGAATTGAAATTTTATAAAAAATTATTTCGGATATATCATTATTGTTCGCCGGAAACGCTCGATGCTCCATTCACTCGGATAAGCGAACACGGAAACAGATTACATACAACAATGAAATTTAGATATCACTACTCAATTTAAAAATCATAAGTTACCGCACGGCTAGCATTCTGTAGCCGAATTAAATACGTTATTTTTGTTGGATATCTTCAACTAATGATAAATAACGCGGAACACAAAAGCAAGAAGCGACCATTGTTGAACATAACAGGTAAAACTTTTACTAGACAGAAATTCAAAATCGACATCGAGAATCGTTGATTACATTATCATTTTCTTTTATCATTATCAATGAAAAATTATTTGAAATTCAAAAAACGAAAAAAAAAAAGCTCGAAAGAAAAAGCGTAATAAACGAGACACCATCATCAGTGTTGTTACAATCAAACATCAAAAAGTAATGTGGAGAATATCATTTCTCTACATGTCGGCAAAACGGAATCGGCTTGTCAGGATCTGTGGCGGTCGACGGATTACAAGACGTCCTATAGTGTCCTTGACCACGATGACGCCTCTTGCGCTGCTGTGATGCTGTGAAATATTTTTTTCAAATATACCACTTAGATATTCCTTCCTTTTTTGTTGGTACTGTTTTTTTTTGCTTCAAAGAATTTTTGGATTTTTCTGAATTTCGTCATTTCAAAAGGAAAAGATATAAGAATTCTATTTTACGCAAACTATATATAGTTCAAATAAATAAATACGTGAAGCAAATTAAAAAAGTATAATGACTTCAGAGATAAATTTACATATTACTCAAATATCACAACATTATTTACGACATCTACATCACGTTTTGAAAAACAAAAATTAAACAATACATCAAAGCACGCATAAGAAAAAAATCAAAAATGGTAAAATGACCCAGTCGACATGAACGTAACAATATCAAATAAAATAGATGTGTCTGGTGACACGGGTAAAACAGAAATATTCGTTCAACTACAATAAAAATTAGGATCGAATGATTAAAGAATATCAGTATACAAAAAAAAAAAAAAAAATTTAAAATTAACAGGTGTTGAATCTCTATTATGCGGCATTATATTTCAGTAACGCTGTTATCGATATCAGAATCACATATGAATCAATCGTATTTATCATGGGTGACCATTGTAGTCATCTGCAAGATGAAAAAAATTAAATTAATACAAATACATGATGATACGTAATTTCATATCAATTCATATACATAACTAGTCAAGGCTACGAGAGTAAGGAACGCAAAAAAACGCAATTTTTTGAAGGACTCGAACGAATTAAGAAGAATGCAAAAAAGTACAGAAGGAACAGAAGGAACGAACGAATGATGAGATGAATAAGAATTGAGTTTTAAAGGAATGAATGTTTTTTAAATTTGAATCAAACAAGCAAGTTCTTAGAATTTTCAAATTGTCCATTTATTATTCCTTGCAATTTTTTTCGAATTCATAATTTTTAAAAACTTTTTTACAGATACTGAATTCCACACTTAATTTTGCAAAGTATCTCTTCGATCTACATACGAGTAAATGTTCAAATTTCACAAGAATTGTCAAATTGATCATTTGTGTTGCTGAGGGTTTTGTACTCTTTGACTCGTCCGACGTACTGGTGGCGTAACACTTTGTGTAATTCTAGCGACGCGACGCCTCGAAAATCGGTGTGATAACTTTGCAAAGCATCTCCCGACGTTCGAATTTAACGCAGTCGTCGTCGTTGTCGGTGACGCCGCTATTGCTACTGTTAGCTTCAGCGACGCTGCAATCGCGATACGCGTGCAACGCGTCAAATACGTTACAATATTGTAGGTGACAAAAAGCCCGAGATGCTTGTACGTTTCGATAGTTTTGACGTTGTACTCTCTAAATCTGAATCAGTCAAAAAACTGAAAATTCACTGATTAAACAGCGAAAAGTGTGCAACTATTAATCAGTGAAATTTGACTGTCAATCAGTGAAAAATTACTGATTCAATTAGTGAATTTTCATTTTTGAATCAGTAATCTTTTTTCAACTACTGAAATGAATCAGTAAAAATCAAAATTTACTAATTCAATCAGTGAATAATTACTGATTTAATCAGTGATTACTCACTGATTCAATCAGTAAATTAAAATTTTTACTGATTCGATCAGTAAATTACAATTTTTACCGATTCAAAAATGAAAATTCACTGATTGAATCGGTAAAATTTTCACTGATTTCTTCAGTTGCACACTTTTGTCTTATTAATCAGTGAATTTTGACTGATTCAAGTTTAGAGAGTAGCCGAGCCGTAAATGCTGGCAATCGTGCGTAACGATGAAAACTGCCAGCTGCAGACGTACAGATCTTTCGAGCCAATGGCGTAACACAGGCATCTGACAGAAAATTTGAAAAAAAATAGTGACTTTAGTGACTTCTGATAGTCGAAATAGTGACCAAAAAAGTTCAAAATAGTGACCTTTTTTTTAATTTCAATTCATTATTTAGCCCAGAAAATATTAAAAAATTCAAAAAAAAATTATATTTGTGTAGATATGTAGATATGATTAATAATGAATTCTAAGATAATATCTCAAAACAAATTTTAATAATGAATACTAAGAAAAGATAATAAAATATCTCAAAGAGATTTTCATTTTTCTTCAACTTCTTTTTTTTTTTTTTAAACCCAAAAACAGAAAAACTACAAAAAAATTGATTTTTTGGTGAAATTTTTAAAAAAATAGTGACTTTTTTGAGAGAATAGTGACCAAAAGTGACTTTTGAGCACAAATAGTGACCAATAGTGACTTTGCTTGAAAATAGTGACAAAGTCACTATAATAGTGACCTTGTCAGATGCCTGCGTAACACTTTGTGTAATTCTAGCGACGCGACGCCTCGAAAATCGGTGTGATACGAAGAACCGCTGGCAAAACGGGGGTGTCGCCGAAAATTGATACAAACATCAGATTCGGCAGTAGCAGCAGCAGCAACAGTGTTTCTGCGATTCGCTGCTCGACTGTTTTCGTAGGCAAGTCCGAGCGTTTGCCGCGCAGCGTAGATTGTCGATTCGACGATTTCGTCGATAAGACCTTACACGGGTACGAGACAACTCACAGAGATGGGCACAAAATAAACCTAACACTCTGCTCTTACCCGCTTCGCGACCGGGTCTCGGACTGGCGTTCATTTTCTGGTAGGCCGGTCTTTTTTAGGGTTGATCAGAGCCATGTTCTTCAGGGCTGCTTGAAGATGAAACAACCTCATCTGTTCCGTTCGACGAGTTAGAGGACGTCGATCGATCTGAGGTACTGTTCGAGGGATCTGAGGTCGTTTCAGTTTCTGCGGCCGACGTTCCGTTTGAGTGATCCGGCCACGTGTCATTTTCTGCGACCGAGGATTTTCCGTTCGACGGGTTCGACGGCGGCGGAACCGAAGGTAGAGGTGATCTTCGAACCTCACATCGGCATCTAAAACAAAAGAACATGTTATATATTTAATAAAATGTCGCGACATTTTAATGATAGAATAATGCAATTAAGCTTACCTGGCCGCATTGATTTCCTTGCGTATTGGATGGATAACAACCTCATCTGTTCCGTCCGACGAGTTAGAGGACGTCGAGCGATCGGAGGACGTTCCGTTCGATCGATCTGAGGTACTGTTCGAGGGATCTGAGGTCGTTTCAGTTTCTGCGGCCGACGTTCTGTTTGAGTGATCCGGCCACGTGTCATTTTCTGCGACCGAGGATTTTCCGTTCGACGGGCTCGACGGCGGCGGAACCGAAGGTAGAGGTGATCTTCGAACCTCACATCGGCATCTAAAACAAAAGAACATGTTATATATTTAATAAAATGTCGCGACATTTTAATGATAGAATAATGCAATTAAGCTTACCTGGCCGCATCGATTTCCTTGCGTATTGGATGGATAACAACCTCATCTGTTCCGTCCGACGAGTTAGAGGACGTCGAGCGATCGGAGGACGTTCCGTTCGATCGATCTGAGGTACCGTTCGATCGATCTGAGGTACCGTTCGATCGATCTGAGGTACTGTTCGAGGGATCTGAGGTCGTTTCAGTTTCTGCGGCCGACGTTCTGTTTGAGTGATCCGGCCACGTGTCATTTTCTGCGACCGAGGATTTTCCGTTCGACGGGTTCGACGGCGGCGGAACCGAAGGTAGAGGTGATCTTCGAACCTCACATCGGCATCTAAAACAAAAGAACATGTTATATATTTAATAAAATGTCGCGACATTTTAATGATAGAATAATGCAATTAAGCTTACCTGGCCGCATCGATTTCCTTGCGTATTGCGTGTCCTTCACCCCACAAAGTATGATGGATGTCGGCGATCGGATTGACAATCTCATTTCGTATAATTCCAGCCAGTGGTTCCCGAAACATCGGGTGATTAATACTTTCATTCATGGCATCAATAACGACATCACGAAGACCGTTTTGTAGTTCAGTTGGTAACATTTCACGGATTGATGCTTGCACAGAATTTGGAACGACGCCATTAATAGCCGTTTGAACGAGGCCGGGAAGGTTGTTGGTCAAGTAGACACCAACTCTCCCTGGAACAGTTTCTCCTAAAATTCTCCCAAGGTCATCGGGGAGTGCAGTCACTTTCGTTTGGATTGTATCGAATATTCCATCGATCTTGCGTTCCATTTTCAATGCGATGCCGTCGATTTTTTGTCCCATTTCCAAAGCGATACTATCGAACTTTTCTCCAATTTCCAAAGCGATTTCTTTCTTCACATTGCAAATTTCGAATTTAACTGCTGCCTAAAACATAAATACACAGTTCACAGTTGATAAACGTGAGATACAAATACATTTCTACGACGAAATCAACCTGCGGCTCGAAATTTGAGTTTTCACACTTTCATGGTAGGAACGCGGTCTCCAATGCCCCAAAATTCAAATAAAAGATTGCGTCGAATTTTCGAAGAGGAAAAGGTGGAGAAGGAGGCATGAATTTTTTCGCGAAAAGTCCTAACATCTAGCAACCGATAGCCATAGCCAAGTGGGAAGAAGAAAATAATTTATGTAAACACATGGTAAACTCGTAAATAAAATTAAAATTCTGAAAGCAGCGCGGGCTATTCCATTCTAAAACAGGACAAAAATGAAGTGGGGTCTTGGGATTTCGCTCAAATTTTTTGTACGAGTTCCCCTTGGTGGACTATTCACAAAACCACGATCATTTTTTTCCTAACCCTCTAGGGGGCGGAGGGACGAACGTCGAAATTTTTATGCAATTACGATTTTTAGCAAAATTTTCCAACTTTGAAGACTCATATCTCGAGATAGGTGGTACTTGAGGGGAAACTGTTTGCGGGGCCTGAAAGAGAATTGATAGGAGATTCAAAATCGATACTCACATTTTGAAAATTTTTAAGTTGAACTTTGGTGGTGAAAACTCAACTTTCATGATAAAAACAAAGGATGAAAGCTACCATTTAAAAATCTGAAAAAATTACAGTAAGTAGCTCTTTTTGCCCGCTTTTCAACTAAAAAATTTTCAAGATGGGATCTCCAGACCCCTGGGGGGAGGGGGGTGCAGGGGTCCACAATATTGACCAAAATTCAAAAAAAACGAAAAAGTAAAGTAGCACATTGATTTCCACTAATTTGAAGGCGCTGATTACGAATATGTACTTGGTTTTTTCATCCAAACCCTCTAAACCCCCCCCCCTCCCTATGAGCCTCCTTAATAGGGGTCAAAATTCAAAAAAATGAAAAATAACGAGTGACCTGTCGCTTGTTAGGTATTTGAGGGCGCGGAGTTCGAAAATGGGCTTATTTTTTAGATTTGACCCAACAATGCCTCCCTAGCCCCCCAATTTTGGGGAAGGTACCTTCTTAAGCTAAAAAAGCGTGTGACATATTGATTGTCACTAATTGGTCACTAATTTGATGTCGTAGAATTCGAATATCGACTTACTTTTTGATTTTACCCCTTTCCCCTTGCTGTAATCGGCCTCCTAATAGATTAATCGTAGGTAAAGTTACATATATTTTGGGTGGTTTTGTGAATAGTCCACCAAGGAGAACTCGTAAAAAAAATTTTAGCGAAATCCGAAGACCCCACTTCATTTTTGTCCTGTTTTAGTATGGGATGGCCCAGGGGTTTCCAGAATTCATCACAGAAATCGATTTTCAAGTCAAATTTTCAAATCGAACCGAAAAAATTCCATATCGAAATTGCTAGAGTTTGAAAATTGAAAAAACTCGACGTACTCGTAAACTCACTCATCAAGCAAGGGAAAAAATAAACTCACGAATCTTATTCTTAACGAAGCCCTCGGCATCTCTCTCCTCTTAGTCCTCTTCTCTGCTTGTAAATTCGAGTATTTCCAGACGAAACGAAAAAAAATTAAACTTTAATTTAAAAATCCATGACCATGATTTGAAAAATAAATATACGTACCAACGCGATGAGTGCACCTGTGCATAAGTTGCCATGTATGTACAGATGCACTAAATCAGTCGATAAATGATTAGGATTTGTATGAAATTAGTATATTATGCAACTAGGGAGATAAAGTGATTTTCGATGAATTTTGAGGTTTATTGCCCGAGCAAAGCGAGGGAAATAATTCAAAAACGTCGAAAATCATTTGTCTCCCGAGTTGCATACGATATTTTTTGTTGCAGTGGAAGTAAAAGGCGAGTTTGAGCCCTCGAGTGATTCGCGAGAGGGAGTAAAAGTGCACTTTTACTCACACTAAAACGAAAAAACATATTTTCCTATGAGCATTCCTATTGCGCATATCAATGTTTCTTTTACGATTCAGAAAATTCTGAGTATTTTGAGCCCCATTTGTTTGCGCATATTTTTACATATTTTGCCATTTTTGGCGCATAAAATATGTGCATATTTTGCGTTTTCTAGAGCATACATATCCGCAACCACGACTTCTCATCACTCCCACGACTTTTTAAAACATTTTCAAAACAAAGTGGAGGAGGGGAGGTTTTTTACGTAAATACATGTATCTATCGCTACTTAGAAATTTCTGCTGAGTCATCGCGATCGAGTGCCGCAAAAACGACACCGTCAAGTCATAGAGGACCCTCAGCCATACATTTTAAGAAAAAATTTGGAATTTTTCTATGCATAGATTCGGAGATAGAAATTTTCAAAGACGAACGTAAGCACTTTTCTACAATATTTTAATTTTTGCTGACTCATCGCGATCGAGTGCCGCAATACCAACACCGTCAACTCATAGAGGACCCTTGACCTTACATTTTAAGAAAAAATTCGGAATTTTTCTATGCATAGATTCGGAGATAGAAATTTTGAAGTTTGAGGACTTGAGGTTTTTTTTCTTGATAACTCTATTTAATCGATTTTTCAATTATGCTGACTCATCGCGATTGAGTGCCGCAATACCAACACCCCCACGTCATAGTGGACCCCCAACCCAATATTTTAAAAAGAAATTCGGAAGTTTTCTATGCATAGATTACACTGAAACGGGTCGCCCGAAAAGACCTATTATTACGTTACACGAATATTTTTCACGCGTCAGGTTGATTCCGCGTGATCGAATTTTCGTGAAAAAATTGCCCAAACCCAAACATTGCACAACTATTTTTTCCTTCGAGGAAAACGCGATTGCTTATCTTTGAGAAACCTAAAAACCGACTCGAACGCAATTCGATTTGGGTAAGCGAGGAGGGCAACACACACCTTTATGTAGGGGTACCTACCTCAATCACTCCGTACACATTCTCGAGTACTTATTCAGCACTAAGCAACGCTTAGCGAATTTTCCTGAGTTGTGGTCCTCAACATACAGAGAGCGATAGTAGATTTCTTCCTTAATGGCATCCCTGCCTCCTTCCCTCCCGCTATATCATTTCTCGCTTAGATTTAAATAAAATCAGTCACTTACGAAAATATCTTCTTTTTCTTTTACATTCGGAGTTTCATCTCTTCCGAGGGTATCCTTCGTTTTTTCTGGTCCAGTTTCTTCAATTTTTGATGTCTTTCCTGAATGACTATCCGTGATGTCGTCTTCCGCTTTCCGTTTCGACATGCTGTTGAAACAATTCGATTAGATAAAATAACAATGTGGTGAAGCGAAAGTGTAGTAAAATAACTAAAGCCACAATTAAAATACCAAGAATTAGATTGAGCATTTAGAGAATAAGATGGGATGGATATGACTCATTAACTAGAAGTATCAAATATCATTAAAAACCACCACCATAGGAAATATATAACTAATTATAAGGGACATAGTTCTAAGAACCATGTATACAATGTAGCAAGGTTATGCATGTATCGCAGTGGCGTAGCCAGAAATTTCTTTGGATTTTTTTCGAGAAATTTTTAGTTCAACTTTCATCATTTCCCCCCACTCCCCTCCCCCCCCCCCCCAAATGCACCATGAGAACAGTAAATTCATAATTTGAAACATTTTCATTCATTCATGCATCAAAAAGTCACAGTTACACGGGTGTTATCAAGTTCTTATACAATATGCATAAAGTAGTTACTTAGAGAAAAAACTTCGATGTAGGTGTAATTTTAGAACAAGTACTTCCAAACAAATTATTTTGACCTTAAAAAACAAAAATAAAGCCCAAAAATTCCAAGAAATAACATCAGAAGCTTTATTTGGAAAGGTACAAAGTGGGTATGGAGACTTGGAATACCAAGAAGGAGCCGTTCTTCGCATAATCATTGCAAATAATTTATACATTTGCGATTCTCGACATGCCCGAGGCGAAGCTTTGAGAAAATTTGGGTTTTAATGCCCTAAAAAGGCATTTTTTTCCACGTAAATTTTTGACCTCATGGGGGTGGGGGGTCCGGACCCCCTGGATCCCCTGGCTACGCCACTGCTGTATCGTATTACAACTTCCCAACAAGGCAATAGCCGACATGACTCCCTATGAGTCAACCGGACACCCCTATACTCACACCTTACATTTTTACCATTCTCACACTAAGTTCCTTCATGTACACTACCCTAGTTGTACGTTTCCTCGTACGACAGTAAACTAAACAAGAGTCTTAATTTTACTTACATCATATGACTAGTGGAATGAAGGGCAGGCATTGCGCTTAGGTATCGGAAACGGATATCCCCAAAAATTTCTTGATTAGCGCTGAAAATGAAATATCAAATATAAAATATACAATACATAATTGTGTAAGTTGATAAAGATTACGTAAATGTGAATTGTGGCGAATAAAAACGTAGTTCGAAAGTTTTGCAAACAAAGGCGTCGTCAAGGGGGGCCCGGCCTCCCGGAAAAAACTCCTCTCTCAACCTCTGCCATTCCTTCCGATTCAGCGCTACCCTCTCAAAATTTATTTCAAAATAATGATGCCTTACGTTATTTTTATTTTAACGAGTTTAGATTACAATTTGATTAATTAAATATGAATAGTTGAAAGCCAAATCACACATAGTATGTTTTTGGCCGAGTTACGGGCAGTTTTCTGCGGCGCCGACCATCCATCAACCATCCGCGCCGAAAAAAAAGTCAACTTTCGTTCTAGAGCTCGAAGTGGGATGGTAAAAAAAACCATTCGATTCGTCATGACGAGAGGATTCCAAAAATGTATTCGTTTTTGCATTTTGGGTGATTTTCGAAAAAGTTGCTAGAATTTTTTTCCGTGTGGTCTTAACATCCTTCCATTTCAGCTTACAACAATGAATTGTCCTTCCAAGATATAAGCTCTATTAAATTATCGGAAATTCTTATTCAAAGCTTCAACTTGCATTATGTATAGAGGTGAAAAATTTCAAATTCAGTTGTAATTTTCAAAAGTTTTCGAAAAAATTGTGGGGCGGACAGATGACAAACATATTAGGCCTCAAAAAATGGGTTCGTTTCCTGATACCTTCATCTCTGAAATACTTCTGAGGATGTAGAAACATTTGGGTTATCTGTCCGCCCCACAATTTTTTCGAAAACTTTTGAAAATTACAACTGATTTGAAATTTTTCACCTCTATAATGCAAGTTGAAGCTTTGAATAAGAATTTCCGATAATTTAATAGAGCTTATATCTTGGAAGGACAATTCATTGTTGTAAGCTGAAATGGAAGGATGTTTCTTGGGACGTATTTTACCTTGATATCATAAAATTTTATTATCGAAATGCTTATCCGGTGATATTGAAAATATTCAAATGTGATACCTAGGTATCATTCGTAGATAAACTTTACTGGCAATACTGGCACACGCTTTGGCCGCAAACTAATGGTCCCAAGAGGGCGGGGACTCATTCTTTTTCAGAGATTTTTTTGCGGATTACCATTTTCAATAATTCTATGCTACGATAGGACTTTCCAATAGACCTTCGGACATTCGTTTTGAAGGGTAAATCATCAACCAGAAGATAATTCAAAGCATACTCCTTTAATTTTTCCGGAGCACTGGACTAAATTTGTTGGCATAATGATCGTTCTTTTTCGTACAAAACACATGGCAATAAAGACCTCCAACTTCAGATATCAACCAGGGTTGCGAAAACGGGAACGGAACGGAACGGATAAAATTGCCTTTTTAGAACGGAACGAAACGGTAACGCAACGGTAACGGTAACGGAACGGAAAAAATATTTTTGGAACTTAACGGAACGGTAACGGGACGGAAAAATTATTTTTGGAACGGAACAGAACGGTAACGGAACGGAACGTGATCCGTTCTCGCAACCCTGCTTGGACAAAACAGATTTAATATTAATAATAATAAATTTTCAATCATATATTTTTGGCGAAAATTGACAACTATCATAAAAACAGAAATTTGGCGCCGGAAAAGGACACTGGAACTGCCGGAACCAGGGTTGCAAGAACGGGAACGGAACGTAATAACGGAACGGAACGGATAAAATTGCCATTTTAGAACGGAACGGAACGGTAACGGAACGGAAAAATTATTTTTAGAACGGAACGGAAACGGAACGGAAAAATTATTTTTTAGAACGGAACGGAAACGGAACGGAACGCGATCCGTTCTCGCAACCCTGATATCAACATCCATCTGACAAACTCGAAAAATTTATGTTCGTCGAAAATATTTTTTACTTGGTTCCAAAATGGGATCGCTAATGACCTACGTTTCGAATTCTCAATCAATGTTCGTAAAATAAATGTAGGTACCCTCTTTGACTAAAATCCTCAGTAAATGAGCATCATTTACCAATTTTGACAGAGAAAATTTAACATAATTGCAATCTTGGGCCGAAATCATTTTTAAAATACAGCCTACTTGGGATTCGAAATTTAAATAAGGCCAGAAGTATTCGGTGGCTCATCGATTCAGAGGCATATTTAGTACCATATCATCCTGGTCAAAAGTATCCGGAATACGTGTGCAGTCGGGTAGATTTTTCATCCGATCGATCCAGTATTGCAACAGCCAAGGTCCAAGAGACTCCCATAGTTCGATCTTTGCCTGCACCCGAATCCAAAGTTCTCCGATATCTTTTTCTTGACAATACGAGCAAGCCATTGTGAATTTTTCATCATCAGATAATTGATCAGTTCGGAGTAGATTTTGTCATGTATTTAAATAATCGATTGTGGTATAATCGGATTTCCAGACCAGTTTATCGAAGGATCTGATCCAAGTATTGTAATTGTTTGAGAATAGAATACGATCGAAGCCATCGTACGGATCACTCAGCACTCAGCCAATAACGAGTAATCGAGTAAATTTTGAGATGATAAAACTATTTTGATGTAAAAAGTTCAATTCAATTCAAAATAACGAATACTCAAATCACTATCACAACAATATAGAAGGGAAAAAACTGTATCTATGTAAAATTATCGATAAAATGTCTTTCAAAATTGAAATTTCTCGAAAAATTATCCTCATAAATCAGATCCCATTGGGGAAAAAAATTGTTAAAATTAGAAATTAATGAGGCAAATTACCTTCATCAATATTCTAGAAATTTGAGGAAAATGCTTGAAAAATGGTCACCAATTCCCTTCAATTTTGATATTGGATTAAAATTAATCATCGTCAGCTTTTGAGCTTTTAAACTATCAACTACAATATAAAAGTGATGATTTCAATCACCAAGTTTCAAGTACCCCTTAAAAATGGTATTTTTTGGTACATACATTCGAATCGAAAAACGACATTTTTTCGAATTTTTCATATCTCATTGCTTGTTTGCTTTGTTTTTTTCGTTCTCTGGCATCAATTAACAATTCAGCTACAATGTAAAAATTGATAATTATGGGTTCTCGATGATTTTTTTGGCCAAATATTTTTCAAGAGTACCCAACGTCGCGTTGTTCAAAAATTCAATTATGGGCGGACAATATTATATAAACTTTCAGTAACGTTATTGATTAAAATTGAAAATGAAGTGTTCTCGAAAAAAAAACAAAAAAATTAGTTTTAAGACGTGATTAAACACGTGAAAAAATTCAAAGTATCAATATGCCTAGTTCTTCATGGTTAAATTTCAACGTCTTGATAATATAAATTTCAATCGCTTGAAAATTTCACAATCAATTCACGAACTGAAAATAAATTCAGGAGCAGATTCAAAAATCATTCGAATATTAAATCGTCTAGAAATAATTCAGGTTTGATTCAGACATCGAATATTTTTACGTCAAGCAATTAGAAAGATGGTACGAAGGAAATACAATGGGACGATAGCAATTATGTGTACTCAAACAATGATCACAGATCACATACACTTAAGATTACTTCAATACGATAAGCATTATGGCAGGGTGTGGGGAAAGGGAATTATAATTCGCTGATATCGATAAGATAAACAGTCGACCGGAGAAACGACGACTTGAGACGATTAAATCCGTCGTGTTCATTTTTAAAAGCGACGAGAAAGCAATTTGAATGGTTTTTATACAGCTTCGAGTAGCGCGATGATGGGGGCCGGAGAGACAGTGCGGGTGTTTTTCGCTCGTAAACGTAATAAGCATTTGATTAAATTCATCGTTTAAACTTATCTAAATCCAAACACCAGTTGGATTTTTCCATTCGTCGGTAGGGTGTAAATTGGAATTCGCGCGACGAAGAAATACAGAGAGGATGGTTTTTATCTAGTCGAAAATTTGCAACGTGTTGTTGGCGATAAACTTTATAAATATTGTACCAATGTAGCTAGCTGTAGCTCTAGCAACTACGTCGTTCGTAGGTGGGTAGCTGGGATAGGGTAGGCAGGTAGCTAGGTGCTCGTACGTGTGTCTGTGTCTGTAACTCTGTATACGAGTCCTCGGCGTACGCGTACTGTGAACCGATTACCGATGTAAAATAAGAGAAAGGTTCGGATGTTATTTTCTATACGCTTTTTAAACCTTCTCCGGCTCTCTCGGTGGGTTTTTTCCCGCGCTCTCAATACCGTAATCATGGCGTATATAAAACGACCATCTAAGAACGATTTCGTTCACAATTTTGTTTCTTTTTTTTTCTCACTTTGCTGAAAACTACACGTAAACACTTTCGTATTAGAAGTAATTTCGTTGACGAGCTTTAAAATAATTTTATTTCCAATTTTATCCGCGCGAATTTAGCGCGTAAAAGAGGCTATACGGGCGTCGACGTCGACTCGGTTTTAAATACATCGTTTCTGGCGTAATAAAATCGAAAATCATTTCTTTATCGTCAACCATAACGTACATTACGTTCGACAAAGTAGATAAATAGAGCAACCGAATTGTGTTACCGAAATTGCGAATAGAGAATGTTCAATCTGTCGTGCTACCTCGAACGGAAGCACTTCGCAGGTCGCTCGGTACAACGCTACTTGGCTGAAATCCCGTTTCAAAAATTCTACTCAGAAATCGAGTTTTGAAAATAGGCTAAGAGCGGTTCAAAGTTTTTAAGACTTTTTGATGCTTAGCTCACATTGAATTTTTCGTTTCAATTTAGTCAAAAATTGGTTTTTGAATTGAAGTTCTCCATTGATTATAATACTACATCTGAATTCTGAAATGTTCAAAATCAGCGTCAACTCAAAAACAAATTTTTGATCAATTAAGGGCGGTTTCTATAACTATGCAGTATGCAGGTTCCTATTCGGTAATCAAGTTAGCCCCCCCCCCCCCCATCATCCCGCCAAAAATCGCAGAAAATCATACATTTTTTTTTACTTTTCAATGTTGAAAAAAAATTATGTTAAAACCGATCTTTTGCAAAGGAAAAAATTGAATATCGACCAAAAAAAATACTAATTTAAACCATGTATTTTTGAAGTCATTTCGCAATAATTTAAAAAAAAATGCTTTGAAATGCCATACTAATCATTTGCAAAACAACAAATATCAAAATTTTCAACAATAATATTGTAGAAAAAATTTCCTCTTTGAATTTTTTAATCGAAAAATGAAATGTAACAATTTTTCATTTTTATCAAAATTCAAATTGCTCACTTCAACACTTTGAAAGCGAGCCAAAATATTTTTTCAATTGTCGATCAGCTTAGAAAGATGTTTGATAAAATTTCTCGAAAATACTTTCAAGTTGTGTGTTCATCCAGTGACTTGAAAAGTTTACTAAACTATATTTTTTGCCGTTGAAATGAATTTAAATTAATTTTATTGAATTTTTGTCAAGATTTTATGAAAATTTTGAAGAATTAAAATTCAGTGGGCGTCACTTTCATGAAAAAATGTTGAAAATTTTCATTAAAAACAATCCGAGATGCCCGAAAAAATCAGGTCGATTCTGAGGTGTTTACGTGAGCAATTTGAAAAATTGAAATCTGTAAGTAAACGATAAAATGTACTTAGTATCCAATTTCGAGAAGAATGGTTCACAGGAAGACAAGGGAATTTTCATCAAAATTCGTTGTTTTTTCTTGTCTGAAAATTTTACGTTCATTCGGTAGCTTTCATTTTATTTCCTGTCATTTCATTGCTATGAAACTGCGAAAAAAAAAGTGCTCAAGGTAATTTCTTCCAAAATGAACATAAACGAGCGAGGGGGTAGAAAGGAATATTTTTTGGAAATAGTTAACATACAGGAAAAGACATTCAAAAGGCAACCCAGGGACGTACCGATAGGGGGGAGGGGGGAGCTTCCCTCCCTGAGAAAATTTTTTACTTGTAAGTTGGGAAAATTGAGCAATTCAACACATCAGTTGGGAAAATTGGGCAGTTGGGAATTAGTCTTTTTATCGACTGAAAATTCATCATTTTCCCAACTGAAAATGTATCATTTTTCCAAGTTGGAAATCAATAAAATTTTCACTTGTTAGTTTAAAAATTTTTCGCCATCGCTTCGCTCGGGCATGAACAAACTCATAATCCAACAAACAATTTCAAGTAACAACTAGTAACAACAGTGTTGAAGAAGGCTCCTTTCATCCATTCACCTGAAAATACTTTTGATCCGATGCTCTGTGTTTTTATTCTCAATTTTTACTCTCCCCCCTCTCAAATTACATCAAATAAGAATTTTGAAAGCCTTAAAATAAGAAAAAAATGGCTTTTTTAGACATTAAAAATATAATTTTTTCAAAGCTTCACCCTCGCTTCGCTTGGGTATAAATTAAATCATATTTATATGCATTATTTGAGGCGATAGCGCCAAAAAAGGTTCCTTTTTACTCATTCTTCATAAAATTGTTCTGGTATTTCAAGTTGCATCCATTTTGAGTTGGGAATTTCATGAATTCGAGTTGGGATTTTCATGAGATCCCCCCCCCCCTGAAAAAAGCCTTCGGTACGTCATTGAGGCAACCTAATTCAGTAAGCACATTGATTTTGAAAATTTTGTCTATGAACACATTTTTGCAAACGCAGCAAGCCAAATAAATATCTTAAGGCTGTGTGGTAAAAATGAATCTTCTGCTGCAGTAAAAATCTGTTCGAAAATTCAGTCTGTATTTTGGTTTTATCTTCCATATTACGCGACGAGTGCAGAATGAGATTTTGCGGCGGCGGTATTTCTAGAAAAAATTTAATTACAACGACAACGTGATACGAGACAGGATTTGATAAAAATTTGGCAAATCTCGGCGGAAATCTGAAAATCTCTCGAAGAAAAAGTTTATAATATATAAATGGGCCCACAAAGCTGCCGGTCCATTCATTCGAGGCATATTCTCGTCGATCTCGTGTCCGCCTATAGATATTAGATAGAAAGTGGATCGGAAAAAAAAAACACAAAAAGAACCTTGGATTTTTGAAAAAGAATGGCGAAATAGTTTACTTCGTGTGAGAGATTTCTCGAAAAACAACAATATCGAGGCTCCGAACCCGAAGTGTACAGAACGAAGAGACGACATCAATGTGTTGTCATTTTCGTAAAAAAAAATGATGCGTTCTGGGAACCTCGATCAACCTTTTGAAAATGTTCGATTTGAATTTCTACGTGCATTTTCCTTTGATCAAGAAATTGGAAAACACTTTTTGCCATATTCGGGGTAATTGAAAAGCCACAAATTGCGAATTTGACTAATTTTTGATTTTTACCAAATCCGAATAATTCACTGCAGTATCTCAAAATTAAGAAAAAAATTTCTGGTCGCTCTCTCATCCTGAATCAGTGAAAATTCACTGATGAACAGTCAGAATTGCAGCGCAGAAAAAATCAGAAAAATTCACTGATTTTTCAAAGATTTTCACTAATTTTCCAACTAAATTCATAGGTACATTTCACCGACTTTTTAGTGAATTTTTACTGATTTTCCTGTGATTTTTCTCGCTGATTTATTTTCAGTGAAATTTTTTTCACTAATTTTCTTCTATGCTGATTGTTACATTTGTTACTCGGTGATTTTTACTGATTTATAAATGAGAGAGTATGTAAAATAACATAAAAATTCTCATTGCAGTGTTACCAACTGCAGTTTGATTTGCTTACGCAATTTTCATGAAACTTAATTTATTCCTTCAGTATCTTGAAACGTGAACCAATAACTTTTTTTGGCCAATAAAGTAAATTTCAATCAAAAAATCAATTTTTTCGAAAAATTTTTGCAACAGTGATGCCATTTAAATTGAAATGCAGTTTGCAATGTTGGCATTAATACAATGAAAATTTTTTCAAACGTGCATCACAATAAATGATTATTTTACATTAGCAAATGAAATGTTTTGGTTCGATTTTAACCAGTTTGAGTGAGCGAATCCAAGAATATGGTAAAAGTTTAAAATTCCTCAAATTCACAATCTGCAATTTTTTAGTCCCTTGGTACATAGAAAGAAAAAAGTGATAAGTTATCAATTTTAAAATTTATAGTTCAAGTATAAATATTTAAACTTAAATCTCAACCTCTTGGTGGGGGGGGGGGGATGACACGACGAGTTTTCGTTTTCAGCTGATTCTATCATCCAGAAGTGATTAAAAAATCGTAGGTTTTCGCTTTTTGAAGCATTTTTGCTTTGCCCCTCTTTGGGCTGAGAGACTCGAACATTTTTTTGGGGAATCTTTCACTCAAAGTAATGTTGTACCTCACCGATTTTTTTTACCCATTGTAAAAGTATATGTCAACTTATTTGGTTCGGAACCAAACTTCAAAAAAAAAACACATAATAATGTTGATTTGCCTATTCTAACTTACTTAGAGCGTAATTTAAAATATTGAGGAAAGTGGCTATTGAAAAAAATTCAAATTACAAACTTTACAAAATTCGGTGAAATTTTTCAAGGAAATTTTGTGATAGTGCTCATAGTGCTGCCAATTACATTTTGATTTTGGAAGACAATTTTTGTAAAATTTGAGTTGTATTTGTGATCCTGTCGGAAAGAAGGGACTTTGTGTAAGAAAAAATCGATGTCTCATTTTTCACGTTTTTGGTCCAAATGACACCAAATCTGGACCAAACACATAAAGATAAAGATATCAATTTTTTTACACAAAGTCCTCTCTTCCCGGCAGGATCACGTATTCTGTGATTTGAAGAAACGACCAGAAAAATGTTAAACCATTTAAGTTTCAACTCATTTTTTTTACAATTTTTTTATAGCCATGAATTGTTTAAAAATATGTAAATAAATATGCAGTTGGCAGTACTGTCATAATTTCCCACTCTCCCTTGTAGACAGCAAAAAATAGAATCCAATATGTGGTAGTGATTTTTTTTCGAGGATGATCCTGGGTGCTTTGAGATCTCCTTAGTTCGTTCTCCCTCGAGTTAGGAGACTCGAAGGGTTTTTTTTTTTTGGAAAGTCCCTCACCTAAGGTGAAAAATTTTGTCAATTTTCGAACTGTTTTTTTCAATCCACCCTGGTAGAAAAATCGTTTTGTCTCTGTCGGAATTCATAATTTTACCATCGGCAATCGAATGACGAAAAAACCGCTCTTCGTATCCTCTTGGACGCTTCGGTTAACGACATACCCCGAGTCGAATGGCAACCGCCTCAAAGGATTCATGTTTCAGTGGAAATTGCGCGCAGTATATTTGTTTTTTTCCCTCGGCGGCGGAATAATTAGTTTTTCATACAGAGAAAAGGCTTTTCGCGGAATCAACAAATGAGGCTCGCTTTTGGACGAAAAACACTCGTGGGAAATGTATTGTGCCGGCATTTACGAGCTTCGAAATTGATGTATAGTCGACGCGGTCGGTATTGCAGAGAAAAACATATGTCTGGCGAACTGGCGAACAGCTCTATGTGCGGGCGACGGCGACGCGACGGGCGTACGAAATATTATATTGTACGGTTATACCATACTCGTATACTACATATAAATACTGTATGGTAAATGCGTGCGCACGTCTCGCACGCTAAAATGCTGCGAATCCGAGAATAATATGTACTTATAACGAGATTTGAAAGAACGCATACGTTATCTCGAATTTCGCCAAAAGAAGTTTCTTTCGCTTCCGAGATAGTGCCCTTTTTTTCCTCGCGTTCGCCCGTCAGCCGGGGCGGAGTGGCAGTGGCTTTATTACTTATTTAACGAAGCGAAGGAATTCTCGGAGAGCGACAAAATGCTCGCGGTATTTCGCGAATGGTTCGAAACGGAATTACTCGTAATTTTGTACCATGGTATCTAACTGATTTTTTTTGGGAAAAATCACTACTTTTTCACTACTTATCTCACTACTTTTTCCCTAATATATTTTCAACTCGGACCCCCCCCCCCCAAAAAAAAATCGACTTTTTCCAGTAGGTACCAAAAAAATCAAAATTTATTACAGAAAAAAATCTGAATTCGCGACTTTCAACATTTCCTAGACTTTTCAAAGCATGCTCCAAATTTGCTCAAAAGACTCCCCCCCTCTCCCTTGCATATACTCGTTTCAAAGGAAATTTTTTGCCCCTCTCTCGCAAATACTCTTCTTTTTTAAAGGAGATTTTAAGGATAGGGTATAATGGATTTTTCATCAAATATCTATTCAACACTTACGAAAAAAACATTATAATGTTCAAAAAAAATTTTCAAGGACTATTTTTCCATTTTTAAATACTCAATTGCCTAGAATGAAAAGAGAGAGGTCATACCATAACTTTGATAATTATTTGTATAAATGTAATGGAGCCCGAGCGAAGCGAGGGCGAAAATTTTTGAAGAAAAATATATCCAGAAGCTGAAATCGTTCATTTAAATTTATGCTTTATTCGTGCTACTTTTTTGACTTCAAAAAAAATTGCAATGAGTTCATCTTTCAAAAAAATTTACAAGTAAAACAATTCCATTTATAATTATTGTCTCACAGAATGATATTCATTGAGAATGACAATTATCTGGGTTAGAAAGGAGCTTCATGCCATCATTTTGAAAATTAATTGTGCAAAGATCGAGTCCGAGCGCAGCGAAGGAAAATTTTTTCTGATGTGATTAGGAAAAGGAAAGAAATGTCTTGCCCGAGCACAGCGAGGGCGAAAATTAAAAAAAAAATGAAACAAAGTAAGCAATTTGAGACAAATTTGTAATTTTTTAATACTTTTGCGACCAAAATCTGAATTCGCGATTGTTTTTATTTTTTCACTACTTTTTTACACGTTTTCTTCTAAATTCACTACTTTTTCACTACTGGCATGACCCATTTTTCAATTCACTACTTTTTCACTACTTTCACCACCCGTTAGATACCCTGTGTACGTATTCGTTGTTGCTGTGTATGTACTATGTACTTGAGAGAACGTCGAAAACGCCACGTTAGGTGGCCACTTTCATCGACGTAATTCGCAACTCGCAAGCCTGCCCTGTACCCAGCCCGCCTCACCTCACGTGTTCAGCTCTAATAATTTATTTACGTTGCCATTACGAATTAAAAGACACAAACGAGTTTAATTTCATTCTTACAAGGCGCTTTCTATGGCAACAAGAATTCTAGATAATTTTAATTTTATTTTTAGTTATAAATAACGATAAATTTCTGCAGGAGGAAAAATCGTCTTAGTTGGTTAAAAAAAAAGGAAGAAGAGAAAATGAAAAAAAAAAAGGAGGGGAATAGAGCTGGAAGGTAGGTAATGGAAAAGGGAGGACGGCGAACTGCCAAGAGAAAAATGCCAGCTCCGAACAAAAGTAGATATATACAAAACTGGCGTGCAGATAACGAATAAAAGGAATTATACGTTGCGGGTTAATTTAACGATACCTATAATACGTACACCCCGTACACCTTTGGATAGCCTTTGTGCTAGCTGAAAATTTCAATGAAACCGATAAAAAAAAGTCTGATTCAACGTGTAATTATTTTCAAACGCGCTAATCGATTCGAATACTGATACCGAATGCGCATTATTGCGAAAGCGAGAAAAAATTTCGCCTCTTTGAGGTTTTCACTCTCGTGTACCTGCACCTAACCTAATCTAAATGCTTTGAACGAAAGCTCTTGGCCAGATTGCTGCGATGTTTTGCTTTTTGTATACGAATGAAAGTTTTACGTACATCTACGTAATTCGTTAACTCAAAACAACGCGTTCTCTTGTTCTAAATACCAATTTTATATTAGACCAATTCTACCTATCGAATGCTATGGCCAAAAAACAAAAAAATGAAAAAATAAGGGCCAATATTTCGATAATTTCGCTCGGCTCGATGCTGCGTATGGGGAGGGGAAAAAAGGTTAAAAGGTTGGTTGGTTAGGTGATTGGGTGATCGGATGAACGCAAACATTAAAATTCCATTTATCGTGTATTCTGCCGCTGTTTTTCACTCTCGAGATAAGTTTCAATAATACGAACGTGTATTTGACTCGATATCACGTTATTTTTCTCCCTCGTTCAAATCCATTTCCCAAACGAAAATGAAATATACTCGTTTCCAAAATGGGCTTCTCTCTATTAAGTTTTTACCTACCTACTTGGATTTCGCAGCCTTCGTGTCCCCGATGGTCGATAATTTTCACGAAAAAGTTCGCCCCCTCACGTAAATTTTTTAAAACAATTTTATCTCGAGGATCGCTTTTTTCCTCGAATAATACGAAGATAATTTGAGATTTGAAAAATATTTCGTTGTGAAAAGAAATCGTACTCGAATTAAAGTGAAAAAAAAAAGAAGACGTGCCGAAGTACATATTTTTTCCTGGCTCGAATACGATATCTTAGTTGTTTTATTACCGATGTTTCTCTTTTCTTTTCTTTTTTTTTTCACTGATGAGAATGAATTTAAAAGATGAAATGTAATTAAAATTAACAAATTCAATAAAAACTGAACACAATCGTGCTTCTACTGCCTTTTTCTATTACAAAGAAATGTAAAAATACACATTATCACGTTTTTGGTTCAACTGCGCATGCGCCATGAAAGAGATTGGTCCAATATATTGGATGATTTTCAGAACTATATAGTCTGAAAATCATCAAATCAAGCTAATTACTTCATCCAGTTCATCCAATCTTCCAATCAGATTTGATGAGTAATTGGTGTGTCTACACATTCCAATATATTTGACAAAAACACAGATTTGACCAATATATTGGATCGTGTGGACGTAGCTTTGCAATAACTCCTCAGTCCTCATTGACCCGACTCGCTTCCAATTCTAGGAATTCGAAGTGGTTAGTGGTATGTTTCGCCACGTTATGCGAATTGAGAATTCTTTTCGCAATATACTCGCACAATAATCGCCCAGGTAGACTTATAAAATATAAGAACAAAGAAAGCAAAATACCCCGATAGATACATTAGCAATGTGTGAAACAAAGCTAACAATTGTAAAATATGACTACTTACCAAATCTGAATCAATAATTTAACTGTAATAAAAGTGACAATACGCAACGAAATTATATTTGGAATTTACCCGGTAGCAGTCGAGCGAACTTCGTACACGTAATTAAACGTTTTGAAATAGTTTTTTTATAAAGTAATGAAACAAAATTTTATTTATGAGATAATACGCCAATCAGTAAATCATCACAAGTAAATAAAATCGCGTAATGAGATAATGAGATGCGAACAGCTCGACATGGCTCGACGCTCGACTGCTCGACAGTGTTGCCGAATTCAAATCTTGAAAAGTTCCGAAAAAGGTTCCGGAAATCGTAAAAAGATCCGGTTTTTTATTTCACCAACAATAATTTTGCTTTAAAAAAGAGAGGGGGTCAAAATTTGAAGAAAAAATTGCCAATTTTCGACGATATTATTGACCGAAAAACCAGTCATTTTTGACTAAAAAATCAGCAATAAAAATGATAAAATATTGCCCGAGCGAAGCGAGGGAAATTTTTTTGAAAAATTGTGTCTAAAATGCAATAAAGTGCAATAAAATTTCCGGAAGTTCCGAAAATCGAAAAATTCCGGAAAAGTTCCCGAAGAGCTTCAAAAGTTCCGTTTTCCGGATCTTTATCCGGAATTCGGCAACACTGCTGCTCGAGATCCGGCTTGGATGGAAGCAACATCAATTGATGTTGGGATGGAAGTAGATAAGCTCGCTGATAAGAAAGAAGAGGAAAAAATTCCAAGTAAATTATTCGTGATTCGTGTCCGCCACTCGTACCTATAAACGCATCGCGTTGAATAGTTCAACGTTGATGGTATCAAGTTTTTTACACGTTCGAGTCCGTAACAATTTGAAAGAAGGAAAACTCGGAAGTGAACGCGGCGGTACAAAAGATCAAATACGATGGAACCTTCAGAAATCGAATTTTTAGCTGAGAGAACGACGCTAGAAATAATCCCCAACTTCAACCATCGCGGAGTTATTCATTTAATATCGGGAAACGTTGGTCCGTTCAGAGCTGGCCTTCCGGCGGTGGTTCCTTTATGGTTGGCAATTAATCTGAAACAAAGAAACAAATGTCGAATTCTATCGCCGGATTGGATGGAAGTAGATAAGCTCGCTGATAAGAAAGAAGAGGAAAAAAATTCCAAGTAAATCATTCGTGTCCGCCACCCGTACTTTTAATCGCATCGCGTTGAATAGTAATCGAGTATGTTTGGTTGTGTTTAGATTTTTTACGAAAATGCCGCACGAGAATTATCTGGAAGTTACACATTTGTTGCTGAAAGTTGCCAGCGACGATATCAACCGTGCCGATGATATACGAACTCTTGTTAAGGTGTGTAGTTGTACTTTCGATAGATATCGAGATCGAATTGCGTATATTTATTTCGCGAATCTGATGTATTCGCATACCATAATATGTGTAAGAGTTTATTTAGAACCGTTTACGTTAATCAAGGATGTTTTATCTGTAGGATTTATGGGATATGCGAATATCGAAACTAAGGTCATCGATTGATACTTTTGTTAGCAGCGGAGGAGTGCACGCATCTTTGAATCATCTAACGCAGTTAGAAATGAATTCTGTCCGGCCACTGCTTCCGGATGCCTTGAATCTGCTGCAAGCGTTGCAAGAGGTGCGCTTTTCATTTTTCACACCATACAATACACGCTGCGGAGTTGTGTTGTCATGTCACTTTGATTTTTCAGAGCTACGAGTCAGACGAAGAAGAAACAGGCGATTCTCAAAGCACTAGTCGTAATTCTGCCTCCATATTCAACACGACTAATTGAATGCCGCCTGTTTCCGGTTTCAACCATCCATTCTCAAACGGTTGAATCAGTTTTGCCAAGTATCTCTGCGACGCAGAAGAATAGTACCCGTGTAATGTAATTCATTTATTTTTTGTCAGAATGTCCAGTTGCCGATCCAAACGAACAGCTGTTGCGAAATTTCGCGACAAGTGAACATGTTCAACATAATGTACCGGACTGGAACGAAACGAGTCTGAATTGAAAAGGAGACAAGAGACAGCAAATGAAACGCGAATTTTGCGAGTAACATTTATTGGTTGGCACAAGGCACAATAAACAGTTATGTAATGAAAATAATAGATGAAATACAAAATGTTAATGATGATTTTTTTTTTTCATTTTAGAATTTAAATTCTAATTTTAACGAATTAATGTTAATGAAAGAAATAATCCTGCATAAAAACAAACACTCGCGTACATAAGTTATACACTCCATTACTGCGGTTTCAATTCCTTGCCTATACTGTACGATACGATCTTATTCCAGTCGATTTTCGTTCTCGTTACCGGCAATTGTCGACGCAACGTCTTGAAAGTGGTTTCCGACATTGTTTGATAATTCTCCGTCAGCGCAGTCTGATACTCATTTTCGGAATCTTCGACAACCTTCACCATGCCTTTAACAGCTTGATCCTCGTTCTACAGAAATGTACAAAATCGAATTATTACACGTTAGCGAACTTGTTTGGAAATGATACCTACGCGGATTGCTCGTTGCGGAAGAGTTTGCACAATACAACTTACAATAATTTCAATAGATTCTTTTATTTCTTTCGAGGTGACAAGTTGCACATTTCCATCTTCGTAGTAATGAACTTGCACCTTTAGAATGCCTTTGATTTCTACCGTATTACCGGATATTGTGAAAATCCATTGAGATCGCCATCGACCGTTCCTTTGTTGAGCGAAAAAACCAACAACAAAAAAAAAACAAAGTTGATAAATTTTCATTCATTACCACAAAGCTCGAATTCGAACACCAGGTATTGTCTGAGTCGTCAAATCTTGATCGCTGAGATGTTGAAAAAAAAAAATAGCAATTTTAGTGCGTATATCACACGAGCTACTGCTTTCAATCAATACCCAAACCTATCGAGATGAAACGATCAGACAACACATTATACATTTGGTCGACGCACGTTCGGACAGACGATTAACTAATAAGAAGTCGGAACAGAAAAACTAAACGTGCACGATATTTCAAAGCCATTTTCTCATGACCCACTACCGGTCATGCATTTCTTATTATCTCTCATCGAATGTAATGTTTTTGTTGGTGACATTCGACTCGACGTGTACTTAGTAGATGCCTAGGCCTACCTAGTTCCTACCAGGGTATAAAACAACACATATTGCCACGTAGATAAATGTAAGTATTCGAAGTGAATGAAAAAATACCAATAATTCTGAGGCTGAAATTGATGATCTTCGATGCAACCGACCAATAATGTAGCTGAATCTTGCTTCTTCGCAAACACATTGCAAGTTCCGTGTTTGAAATGATTAGACGTGTATTCGCTGAATAGAACTTCCAACGCTGTTCTCCAAGATTCAATGCTTTGATCACATTCCCATTCCTAAAATCAGTAAGTGGAACAATTAATCAAAATGTGCAGGAAATTGATTCATGACAGCGAGATTTCCGTAGAAATAGTACGATCAGCGATTTTTTTCATTCGCTCGCTCAAGCCCGAGCATAAACGAAACGCATACAATGGCGTGATACCAACAGTTAGGGGGGTGTTGCAGGTAAGACGGTGTAAGTCTAGGTCAGACTCGGAATTGCTATATTTGATTTAATATTATACATTAAATCATTTGCTCACGTTGGTCACGTCAAAATTGTAAAATTCATCCAACTTACCTCATAATCAGAAGCTTCTTTACGTAAATGATCGAATTTGAAAGATTGTTTAGAATGCGGATCGTAAAATCTGTTCGAGCCCAAATCGTTGTACTCCGTAATTAAAACAAACTGATCGTTGACCAGCTTGACTGGAGTCAGCTGTTCTTTGTTGTAGATGGCACAAGCACTACTAGGCAGAATTACAAATAAACATGAACATGCATTGCATTACATATATGTAGACACTTATTATTCCGAATTAAAAACGATGTCGATAGTTCAACTTACCCGCAAGCACCTTCTTTTAATAAAACGTCGTTGTTAACTAAGCCACGAACATCTGCAAGCATAATACGTGCGTTAAAATTATTTTCGATACAGAACGCGTGCCTACAACAAGCATACATGTTTGTGCTGCAGTCAGCACTCAAACTGCAGAACAATAACTCCGTCATACCGTTGAAAACTTCATTGAATTCTCCTGGTGGTGAATGTAGAATGAAGTCTGAAATGATTCGTACCTGAAAAAAGTAAGAATATAATGCCGTTAAAAAATTAAGTAAGTAAGTACATACTTACCTAATATAAAAACGAACAATTGCAAAAAAAAAGTTAACCCTTCGAAGGCCAACTTTCGGAAATCAGGAAAACGTCACGATTAGACGTTTGAAATGTATCGGCCGAGTAAGCCTCCGTTTTCTCAAGTTCGCATCGTTAAACGAAAATAGGTATAGTAAATCGAACAATAACGGTCGAAATGAGTATGAATTATGAGAAACGACTCGTAGATCATACCACGCATTACGAACTAGAGAGTTAAAGCCATTATACCAGGGCGATAAAATTTGGTAACAATACCTTTTCTTGATCGGATATAGTGTCTTCGTTATCTTCCGCCATTTTCAGAACCATTTGCTGGATAATATTTCAAAATGGGTTGAACAGTTTCCACGAATTTTTACAATTTACAACGTAACACCACCTAGGAACTGAAATGATAACACCTCATTACATTATGTTGCATTCAATTGGCCGGCGCACTGAATGAGTTCAGATAAAACATTGATATCGAGTACACTTACCACTTCGCGGACATATTACACCCTATTACCAATGATTTATAATTTTATTTCAATTAATATGAGTCTACAATGAAATATTCTCGATAATTATAATCAAGTAATGTAGTTGATATTGTATGATTGTATTGTAAACACATAACACAACCCACAAAAAACTTGACTTGCACAGAAGGAGTTGTCTGTCACGTGTCACCTGCTCACCATCCCACCCCACCACGTAACACGCGTAACAAACGGAACGTGACAACATGACTTTTCCAAGAAATGCCCGTAACGTAACAGGAACGAGGTTTTGATTAAGCGGCCGTAATGTAACCGCAACTTCGCAACCAATCGAACAGGATCCATTACTGATAAAAATTATTGCCCGATTGATAAGAACAAAAAAATGATAAAGTAGTTGTTGGATTAAGTTGGATAATTGACAATTGATAAGTTAATTATAAGTGTTAACTTAACGTTTGAATTGAGAAGTATATAATTTTCAATTATACTCGATAAATACTCGCGTCGCGTAATTAACACCCATTAATGGTTATCATTAAGATCGTTCGGTCGAGTTGAATTTGTGAATTACGATTTGCTAAGCATAAAATTGTTATCCTGTGAACTGAGTTTTGTGAATGTGAAAGTTGGTTTCTGTTCAGACTAAGAAAAGAACTATGACATCGTACTCACTATTTCGCGTTCTCTACCTTTTCGAAAACGAAAGAACTACATTTCGATTCTAAGCGTTTATTTTATCAGTTTTCATAGTAGTTGACAACGACTGAGCAGTCTTATCATTATTCTAGCAAAGTGAAAACGAAACTATTTTCAACGTGTCTGATTTGATATTCATCACGTTTCAACGTCATGTACTAGCGTAAGAATTAGAAATTCTTGTAATTGTGACAGTTTTCACGTGGAAAATTTGGATTTTCAATATTGGTGCCTAATCGCAATTCGTACGCACGCGTTCACTCTTTCCTGCCGATTACATTCATTATCGGATCGTTTTGAAATTGTCTCTCTTTTGATCAGGTAAGAAACAACATTATTGTATGTACAATCTACCTAACGCTTTTTCGAAGTCCATTGATACCCTATTAATTGACACAAACTTTGAACTTTTAATTAGCAGAAATATTTACAACAAAAGCATGTCTTTATCAAAACGAATACATTATTGATTAATAAAATTTACATAGACTACTATACTCTAAAACCATAGATACCAAAACAACACATAGATATCTAATAATCGAAATAGATGAACGTAAGCAGTGTTACCACGAATTAGCAACACAATAGGTACTACAGTAACACCCCCCCACAATTTGGACCCCCTAGACAAGGTTCAAATGAGGCGTATAGAATCAAAAGTGGCTTTCTCCATGCGACACTCTCTGTAGAAAGGGACCTTACGTGATGGAAATTTTTTTTATAGTTTTGAACGATTTCGGTATTTCCAAGTTCCAAAACCTCCAAAACTAGAAAGAAAAAAATTTCCACATAAGGTACCTTTCTACAGAGAGTGTCGCATGGAGAAAGCCACTTTTGATTCTACACGCCTCAAATTGCTTCGGAATCGTTGGAACGCTATAGGTCCTAGACCTTTGGTGAAAACATCGCCCAACTGGTCTTTACTCGAAATCGGGATCAACGAAAAACTTTTCTTGATGGCTTCCTCGATGAATTTCAAACGTACGTCAACATGTTTACGTTTTGCCATGCCCGTGTATTTCCGTTCTTCTAAAATTGACATGGCTCCTTCATTGTCTTCATATATTGGAACCAGTGTTGGCAGCGTTCCTTGCGTTCAATCGAAAAGAACGGAACGCGTTCGTGAACGCGTTCATTTTTAGTGATCGCGAACGTGAACGCGTTCATTCTCCGAGATCGCGAACGTGAACGCGTTCAATTTCTGTGAACGCCGTTCAATGTACCTTTTCTCCATTAGTTCTGATGATGACAGTTCTTTGATATTCAGCATCACATTTGTTTCCGGCTAATACTTTAACTACATTGCATTTCTTCTAAAATTAAAAAAATAAAGAAAGCTTTCAATTCAAATCAATTTTTTTTGCGATCGTGAACGTGAACGCGCGTTCGCGTTCATGAACGCGTTCATTCTATATGAACGCGAACGAGAACGCGCTTATTTTCTGTGATCGCGAACGCGAACGCGTTCTTTTTTTTCGCGAACGCTGCCAACACTGATTGGAACCGGTTTACAATCACGGACACCGAGCTCTTCAACTAGGTCCAAGATCCACAAGAGATGGTCGTTGATTAAATTCGAAACCGCGACGATTTCCGCATCCGTGCTTGACAGCGTAACGTTTCTTTGTTTTACTGATCTCCACATGATCGAATTTCCGTACAATAGTACACAATATCCCGTTACCGAATGTCTATCCGTTTCATCATTCGCCCAGTCAGCGTCTACATAAGCGATTAGCGGCTTCTCGACTTTTCCGCTCTTTTGAATTCGCAACTTGAGTCCTATCGTTGCTTTCAGGTACTGCACTATTCGTTTCAAGTGTTCGAAATGAGTTTTAGAATAGCCGTTCTGAAATTGACTCAGGTAATTTACTACGCTAAACTGATATATAAACTGGTGAACATGCTAATATATAGCAATGTACCAATCAACTGTCTATACGGTAATTTTTCTTCGATTGTTTCACAAGTTTTGAGCTGCAATTTTGGTTCAATTGGAGTATTAACCGGATTTGCATTGGTTAAACCAAAACGATCAATCGTCTTCTGGATGAACTTGGACTGATCCAATAGCATCACATTATCGACTTCATTGTAATCGATATTTAGTCCGAGAAACGACGTTGCTTTACCAAGATCGACCATGTCAAACCGTTTTCTTAAAGCTTCTTTCACTTCGATCGTCTTCTGACAGACACACGCGATCAGAATGTCATCGACGTAGATCACAATTACGATTCTAATTGTACCGACGATCTTGACGTATACACACAAATCGTTGTCAAGTCGTACAAACTTCAGTACAACTACTACGTATTCGTTGAATGTTTCATTAAATATCTTCTGAGCGATATCTAAACCGTAAATATTGGTGCTCTGGATTCTGACTTCCCCAGCATGGTGTTAAAAATCGTAAGTTGGTAATACTTTGTTTAATAAACAAATACAAAGTATTGCCAACTCACAATTTTTACCACAAAAAGTACTGGGGGAGTCCAGAATTAATCGAGCACCCGGTAGCTTTATCCAAGAGACATACCTTTGTGCCAACTTGGAAACCAGGAGGTTGAGTCATGTAGACAGCAAACGGCAATTTACCGTGTAAATATGCATTCTTCATGTCCATTGACTCCACGTGCATTTGATCTTCGACGACAATGGTAAGAAATACTCGAATCGTTATGGTGTTGGCGACTGGTGAGTAAACACTCTCATCGGAACCGCTCCAATCCCACGCCGCAGCAACTAACCTTGCCTTTCGTTTACCATTTTCTTTGACACGTAGAACCCACGCAGATTTAATGACTTTAACATCCTTCGGTCGGTCTACTAGGGTGTACACAGCATGCTTTTCCATCGATTTCAGCTCTTCGATTTGAGCATCTTTCCATACATCGTCAACGTTACCAGAATAGCTAATTTCGCTTAGCAATGCTTCGCAAAGGTTCATGCTAACTTCGTAATCGGCTAAATACTTCGGCGGACGACGAGTTCTTGGTTGATTATCGACGACTGGTTCAGGAGGAACTGGCGAAGAGGATGGGCTCGGGGATGAACTATTCCCAGGTGTCTCGTCCTTGGTTTCGCCCCTCTCTGACTGAGCCAGGGGTTTGTCTGGTATTCGAATAACACCCTGCACGGTGATGGTGAGATCCTTGTATTTGATACTTTCGTTGAACGCCACGTTTCGTCCAATTACCACAGATTCGGATTCCAGGTTCCATAGACGATATCCTTGGGGAGCATACCCAATCATGATACAACGTTCGGTCTTCGCATCAAATTTCTTACGTTTTGGATCTGGCACATGATTGTAAGCCAAACAACCAAACACCTTCAACTTTGAATAATCAGGTTTCTTTGAATACCATCGTTCAGCCGGAACGAATGAATTTTCTCGAGTAGGACACCGATTTAACACGTACGTAGCACATTGAACTGCCTCCGGCCAGAACGACTTAGGTAAACCGCTTTCCAACAAGATACATCTTGCTTTTTCGACGATACTCCGATTCAATCGTTCTGCCAATCCATTCGATTCTGAACAATACGCGACTGTTTTCTGAATTTGGATTCCTTTCCATCCAGCATAGGCCTTCAGTTCTTTGGTCATGTATTCGGTACCGTTGTCACTTCGAAACTGCTTAATTTTCCTTTCGAAATGATTTTCGACGAGCTCGGCATACTCGATAAATTTTGAGGTGACATCACCCTTCGACGCAATGGGATACACGATCGCGAAATGAGTGAAGTCGTCAAGGAATGTTACGAAATATTCCTCACCGTTTAAACCTGGTTGATCTCGTTCGACACAACACACATCCGATACTACAAGCTCAAGAGGAGCTTTCGAAACTTCATCTGGGTCACGACTCGGATAAGGCAACTCCGTGAATTTACCGATTTTACACCCGTCACAAAAATGTTTCGCATCGATACCGCAATTCACGTATTCCTTATTTTTCAAATACCGCATCGAATCGACATTAAGGTGAGCTAAACGATTATGCATTACTTTATACTCGACCATGTTACATTCCACGATATCATTTAGATCGACATAATATAAATTGTTCATCAAATACGCGACGTACAACAAATTTCCATTCGGACTGAAAATTTTCGCCTCACCGTTACCAAAATGCACATGATAACCCTTTCGGTCCAAACGCGATACCGATAACAGGTTTTTGCGAAACTTTGGTACGTACTTAACCTCCGACAGCGACACGTTATTGCGATGAATTTCGCCGTTACCAACCACGGTGCTCTTCACTTCACTGTCAGCTAAAGCGACTTCGGTCCTGTTTTTCAATTCGGTGTACTCAGTGAATAGGTTACGATCTTTCACCATGTGATGCGTTGCTCCGCTATCCAGGGCGAAAATTAAGTCGCTGTCCCTTTTTTCTTCACTGATTGAGCAAGATGAACCTTCGACGTAATCGACGTAAAAACTAACTGTATTCGCCCCACACGATCCATTAGAACCACTGGAACCGCCGCTCTTGCCATTTTTCTTATCACTGGACTGCTTATTAGGACAATCTTTCGCCATATGCCCTTTTACATGGCAATAGTTGCATTTCCATTTGAATTGCGTATTTGAGGTAGATGATACGTTCTTCTTACGTTGCTGTTGTTGTTGTTTACGATTTTCGGATACAAACGCAGTTGCTGGCGACTCTGGTTTCACTTTGGGCTTATCACGAGATTTTAAATCAAAATCCAACAAGCTACCTTTCAAGATATCCACTGTTAAAGCGTTTCCTTGTTTCTGATTTCACCAAGGTTACCGATAGCAGCATTGTACTCAGCAGGTAGAGTAGCGATCAATGAAGCAATAGCATCCAATTCGAGTTCTTCTTCAATGCTACGCTTATTGTTATCTAAACTATTCTTGGCCATTCGATACTCTCCAAGAATATTATCAAACTGCGCGAAATGATCAGATAATGAACTCTTACCGTCATAACGAAGGTCGGACATCTTCCTTCTGGCGTGTGCGAGATGTAGATACGATTTTCTTTTCGAGTTCTGGCATAAAGCAAGCCAAATCTGCCTGGCAAAGTTCTTATCTCGAACATAACATAGGTGGCTGTCTGCTATGTTCTCCACTAGCACTCGTATTGCATTATCATTACCGGTATTCCAATCTTCTGACCTCTTATCCTTCATAGGCACATCTTCCAACACATAACTGTGGAGTTTTTGTGACTTTAATTCTGCCATGACTCGGATTTTCCATGAGGAGAAGTTTTTACCATCAAACGGCACTATACGCGAAACTTTGACACTCATGATAACGAACTTCTTTCTACATGTACTCGGACACTTCGCGAATGGTTAGGGCTGGGCCCATAACCTATTAATTGACACAAACTTTGAACTTTTAATTAGCAGAAATATTTACAACAAAAGCATGTCTTTATCAAAACGAATACATTATTGATTAATAAAATTTACATAGACTACTATACTCTAAAACCATAGATACCGAAACAACACATAGATATCTAATAATCGAAATAGATGAACGTAAGCAGTGTTACCACGAATTAGCAACACAATAGGTACTACAGTAACATACCCATGGGCGTTTTTTTTGTGCAATATTTTCTTGGTTATTCAGAATTTCGACTTCAAATGATATCTACTTAATATGTAAATCCAAACATTTCAGAGACACTCAACGACCAAACTATCTTTTTGGAAAGTCTTATTTCTTCCTTGTGAGTGACTATAATAACTACTGTACATCGTACCAGAGCCGGCGACTTAAATTTTTCCCGGGTGTAGCGAAAAAAAAAACTTACAAATTCATATGTCATAGAAAAAGTTATTTTCGTGAAACCTCTGAAAGGGAGAGGTCAGAACCAGTGGTTTTTGGTGGTGGGGAGGGGGGTGCAAAATGGGTACAAAGACAAAAACCAAAGTGTTTTTGGTGGTGATGCGGAAGAGGGGGTAAAAAGAACCTCTTTCGCACGTCAGCGTTACATAGTTTATACCTATACTGAATAATTATGATTTCATTCATGCCCGAGCGAAGCGAGGGCGAAGTCTTGAAAAAATCGGATTTTTCAATGTCCAAAAGTCCAAAACAGACATTTTTCACATAGCTACGCCCCTGATTGGGATGTTTTTTTTTTTTTATTTTCCCGGGTGTAGCGATTGCTACACCCACTACACCATAGACGCAGACGCCGGTATGCATCGTACTGTAGGAATAGTGTAGACGTATTCCTAGACGTACATACAACATTTATACTTCGCCCGAACAAGATTCTGCACCCCCCCCCCCCTGAGATGGTTTCCAGAAGCTTGACCTCCAGACCCTGAGCCCAAACGGTTTACTTCAAAAATGCCTAAACTTCCACCATTCAGCTTCCGTTGTATACTTAAACTATCTACTGATTTCTGCCTTCACCTCCAGTAGTCAAAGAAACGGCATGTGGTTCTCTTTCTCTTCACATCCGAGGAGCCATGAGGAGCCCACCATTTTCACTAACTTTGGAGTGCAGATCAGTACTTCAGTAGTATGTGCAGTGTGCACAGACTGCACACATTTGTGTAGGCACAACGCGCAGAATACACAAACGCGCCCGAACAGTTTTGTGGAATAATAGTGAAAATCAATCCAAATTTTTTTCAGAAGTATGATTGGCAATAGCTCGTAATAATCATTTTGACACATAATGAGATTCTGACGATCCAAGTTCAGAATGTTAAGCTTCGACTTTGATGTTCCATTTTTTTTCAACTTATCATTTTTTAAAATAATTTCTCTCTACTCAATTTTTTTCAAATTTGAATTTTAAAGAAATTTTATATTATTTTTAATTTCATCAAGTGATGAAAATTTGTTCATTTGTTGAAAATTTAATTAGAAAAAATTAACGTTCGAACCACAAGAATGAAAAAAGAATGTAAAATTTGCATATCACCTTTTATCACAAAACGAAAAATCAAAACATTGGAAAGTTGTGCAGAGAATGAGAATTACACATTTACTCACTGAAAAAAGTCGAGTAAAATTTGCAGCACATTTTGTGCAAAAAGTCTACCCACCAAACGCCCGTACAGTATTTTGTAGCAGCACAGAGTGCGCCCAAACACTTTTGTGCAATTGTGTACGCACAATCTAGAATCTACACATTTTGTAGTTTTGTACATCGCCCGAACTAACCAAAAAAGGTTTGTTCGGATTGCCATACTCCATACTATCGAGTAGTTCTATCGAATTGAAGTTCGATGAAAACGAAAAGTTGCCACTGATGCGATTTTTAATTCCTTTGATTGTTTTCTTCTTTCATTATAAAGAGTCACCTCCGAGGGGGCTTCCCAGAGATACTGGGTACTCGATCAATTTTGCCCCCCCCCCCCCGATACTTTGCAATACTTTGTAGTTGTTTATTTTGTTTATGATTGGACCATTTATACAAAGTATTACCAACTAATGATTTTTAACACCAAAAAGTGCAGGAGTAGTCCAGAATTAATCGAGCACCCGGTACAATTTTTTAATACATAAAGTATCGGGTGGGGGAGGGGGAGACAGGATTCATCGTTCACCCGGTAGCTCTGAACTTCTGAAGCTCTGATGCTGAGTACCGACTAGGAAAAAGCAACTCCAATTTAGGACTCGTTTCTGCATGTATGTATTGTACTTGACCTACGGTAAAATCGGCGAGGTACTTACATTTTTTTTGTACATCCTTGTAGAACATTCCGAAAAACCGTCATTTTAATTTGATCTGGAAAGAACTTTATGAATGAAGAATCTTTGTAAATTTGGCGATTCTTCCGTTTTTTAAGGGCAAAACTTGATTTTTTTTTCTCAATATTACTCATGGATCCGGAAAACAATCCTTTCTCTTAAAAAAGGCAATAACACGGTTTATTTACAACGAAATAACAAAATCTACGGAATATTAATGTGATTTTTGTACGGTTAAATCAACGATCTTTGCCACATGTCGGTCATATCGATAATGTAGAATTCGTGGTGAAAATATCACGTGTTCAAGTTGATATGAGGACGTCATTCGCGTTTTTCAAATTTTTGTAAAAGATGTGAAGTACCTAGATAGATGGCCTACCTATGTAACATACCTAAACGGTATTTTATTTTTCGCTAGTACGAGTACGTCATGGTTTTTTATTACGTTTAGCCGACGACGATCCTTTTTTACTCTTCAATATCTAATCATAAACAGCCATCGCATCGCTGATTCTCAGTGATGGAAGAGGGGCTAGCGTTTAGCATTCGGGTGGGTAAGTTTCAATTTTTAATTCAGACAGTCGGGTGCGCAGTTGGTCTACGTAAATCTACCTGTAATGTAACTTGGATACCTACATGAATATTCTACGGTGCAAGGTCTTTTTCGCTACGCAAACGAATTATTCAGCTTATTAAGGCGCCGTAACGTACGTAATCATGTACCTATACTTACATTTCAAGGTCAGCGAACTGTCGTTGTCGCTTCGACTTCGACGAGGAGAGCGTCATTTTTCGATAATACAGTATCTGCTTGAACGAAAACGAAAATGTCCAACCAGCGCGGCGCGGCGCAGCATGACGCGACGCTACGGGCGCAACATTTTGGAGACTGTGAAGTGAATGCGCGAGTTATACTCGTACTGATACTCAGTAACTCCGTATGCAATGTCATGTCATAAACTCATAATATAAAATGCCCACAAGATAACACTTGTTCAATAATTTTCTCATTCTAAGTAATACAAAAATAATGTACATGTAAGGTTCATTATTATGTTACCCACGAATGTAATGCGGTTTACAGTAGTGTATTATCAACTTTTCCTCATTTCTGCCCCCCCCTCCATCATATTAATTAATTACCTTCATACCGTTTTGAATATAATTCCTATATTATTAAAAATTGGCGATGAATCAATATTTTAGTAAGTATTTGGAATTCCTTGGCAGTGGCGTAGCCAGGGGGGGGGGTTCAGGCATGGCCAATGTAGTTTGGTCATGGTCCAGGGGGTCCGGACTCCCCACCCTCTGGGTTCAAAAATTTGCGTGAAAAATCCCTTTTTAAGGCATTAGAAATCAAATTTTCTCGAGCTTTTTATAACGCCTCATACAGAGGGTGTCTGACAGGTCCTGTTGGTCCTGTTTTGGGGCTTTTTTCAGTGAAAAGTCCTGTTTTGTAACAATTTTAAGATCCCACCCGCCAAAATGAATACCTAGCTAATTTTTGAATGTTGTCGCGACATCGCGACACTGTGTAAGATGATGAAAGATGATACTGGATGTCTGAAGAAATTTCAACTCTTCAATGCTTTTTTTCTTCAAAAATTTTCGCTTTCGCAGTTTCGCTTCGCTCGGAATTAGTAAACTTAGGTACAAAATTTTATTTTCAAAATTATACTATAAAGCTTCTTTCTTTTCAAAGTAAAAAAAAAATGTCCTCCTCATTTATTAAGGAACTCGTAACCATCTCGATTTGCAATTTTCAAAAATGTTTCGTTTTTTTTTTTTTTTTTGAAAGTCAAAAACACGAAAAAAACCACGAATTTTACTTACTGAAAAATGTTCAGATTCTGGTTACCCTCTTTTTCAAAAATTTTCACCCCGACTTCGCTCTGGTTCAGTTAATTTACGTATTTTTCTTATAGCGGGAGCAAAAAGTGCTACTTTCCTTTTTCTCACGAAACGCGCGAGTTTTTAAATTCACGCTTTTCTCCTGCGGTAAGAAAATCGTTCAGAACTCGAAGAAAACACAATTTTTGACTCGTGTGAATTGTTACCCTCGCTTTGCTCGTGCCACAAACGTGACAAACATCCTTAAAAATTCGCTGTTCTTCTCTCGTTTTGAAATGAAGTTTTTCCTTTTTGAAATTACTGTAAAAATCCTTTCCTTGCATTTTTACCAATTGAGTAATTAGAAACGGGAAAATTTTGTTCTTTTAAAAATGAATGTAATTCATACCTACAATCATCGAAGAAAAATCATGGGTTCCCTTTTCAAAAATTGTTTTCATTTTTTTTGGACGGGGGGCGGGTCAAAATTCAGTGGTCGATTTTTTAATAAGTCCTGTTTGAAGGTTCTGCTAAGGTCCTGTTTTAGGGTTTTGAAGGTTTTGGACAGATTTAAGCAAGTCCCTGCTTTTTAAAAGGAAGCCCCCTTTTCTTTCAATAATTATAGTTCCAACACCCGTAGGTTGCGAGTATATACCTACGATAAAAAATTCATCGGATAGGAAATTTTACGTAGAATACCTTTATGGGCCCTATTTTTGTTGTACCTAGACGCAAAATTCTGGTAGATATGGGTCTTGGGTCAAAAACCTGTTTTGGAGGCAAAGATCTTTAATTGGGGGGGGGGCGAAGGAGGTGCTGAAAATTGAATTTACTCAAAATATCGTGTAGCATATCGAAATCTAGGTTTTCGAGATCGTAGATTACGAATCTGACGATGCAAGATTTTTTGGGGGTAATTGGGAAGGGTGGGGGTGAACAAATTGAAATTTACTTAAAATTTCGTGTAGCATATCAAAATCTAGGTTTTCAAAGTCGTAAATTACAAATTCAACAAAATTAAATAGCAATTTGAACTTTTTTTCACAATTCTCACGTACTATATTATTGGGTACCATGGTACAAACACACCGTGATGATGAAAAAAAAAAAAAACTCCAACGGGTGTAATTATTTGAAAATTAACAACGTTTTCATTCATAAATCGTACTTCTGTAAGTTTTTCCAAAAAGTAATACCACACTCATGTTCTACATTATTTTTTTATTTGAAGTCATACTTCTAGCTATACAGGCATGGCAAAGCACTGCGAGACCCGTTTTGGAAACGGTGCTATCACTGCGAGGCCCGATTTCGGGTCTCGCAACGTCATGCCATGTAAAATGGTTTTTCATGATGTATGCATACTGAGGAGGCCGTAGGCGAATTTTTTTTTCGGGCCTCGTAGTGTCATTTGCATATCTTTATATACAATTTACCTCGCCTCTCTGCACACAACAACACATGAAAACTTGGACCATGCGCCATTCGAATACGAATTGAGCTAGCGGCATGGCGCTTGCGCAGCGAAATTCGTCTCGTTTTCGGCTATTTTTTCCGCTACACACATCGGCCTTAATACCTGACCCTTCATTTATGCCCATTTTTGAAAATTCGGGCCTGACAGTGCCTGTATCATCTCCTTTTGCAAAGCGGGTCTCGCAATGATAGTACCATCCATATATACGAGTATATAGGTAGATTTACGGTGGTGTACTTTGCATGGTTTTGGTCTAATAAAATTACCAATTTTTGACAAATTTAGATTTATGCACCTCCACCTCCTTCCCTTTGTCTCAAAAAAATTTTCATCGTCAAATTCGTAATCTACGACCTCAAAACCCTAGATTTCGAAATACTACACGATATTCGAGGTAAATTTCAATTTGTACAACCCCACTCCCTCCCATTGTTTCAAAAAAAAAAATCCATCATCAAATTCGTAATCTGCGACCTCGAAAACCTAGATTTCGATATGCTACAGGATATTTTGGGTAAATTCAATTTTCAGAACTTCCCCTCACCCTCACCCTTAACTCGGAACTTTTCATTTTGAAATTCGCATTCTACGCCCCCAAAAACCATACCTACACTACATTTCACCAACTTTTATTGCAAACTTTTTTAAGTATATACTTAGATAGGTATTAGGTGCCTAATTAATTTCGAGTGTTTTGAGGGGTTCCCTGGACCACTGTGCGACACGACGCGATGCGACGCGACGTACAGTACCTAAGTAGACGTACGTGCACCTCACTTGCGTATGTAATGTACATGTACCTAAAGTAAGTACCTAGCTACTAGGTATGTATGTATTATGTACTTGGAGGTACATACTACATACTCGTACTACATACATCTGCATAGGTACTTGTACTTACCTATAGGTAATACTACATACTACATAGTACATACATACTTACATACACGCGCGCACACATGTACGGTACCTGATTTGTTTTCATTTTTATTTTTGATCTATATGGCGGCGCGGCGTGCGTCTGTTGCGTCGATTTTATTTCGCCGTCGTGTGATTTTTTTTATCGTTTTATTTCAAGGATATTGAACGTACGTCTACGTATGTAGATGTACTTGTGTGCTTGTATGTAATGTATACATGTAGGTATAAGTATGTAGCTAAGCTATGTACTATGTAGTTGTACCTTACCTTTCCCTAGTTCCTCTACCGTCTACCTACGAAGAAAAATCGTTGATAAGCTGGCGCGATATGAACGGGAACGCTCATACTAGGTAGTAGGTACTAGGTACTAGGTACTAGGTACTAGGTACATAGGTAGTTGGTATAGGTACGTAGACGCACTTATACACGTAGGTATAGGTACATAGACATATATGTAATGTACTACATACGGGTGTACGGTACTGGTACATAGATAATAGATATACATTTGCGTACGATACCCAATACCTATATCTTACTGCATAGGTAGAGGTACCTATACCTATACCTACCTACATAGTATATGTAGGTAGGTATTGAAACATAACTACCGCGCCCGCGTAATGTAAGTACACTCATATTGTGTGTGGATGCGGATGCGCAATGCGCATGCGCATGACACGTACATACCTAACATTCATACCTAGGTGTAGGTACCTACTACCTACGTACATGTACAACCTACCATCCACGACCTACGTGTACGTAAGACTTTACGTAATACCCGCTTATCTGTTACGTTCGAATACTTACATTTTTTCAGATTTTCTAATCACGGTCGCTCGGACTGCGTTGTGCGATATGGGCCCGCACGGGGATAAGGAATTTTTGGAAGACGAGGACGAGACTTGTACGAATGACGCTGATAAACTAGCTAACGGTTCGTGTACCCGAGCCCAAAATGTGAAATATCGTGAGTACTACATATGTACATTATAGGCCTATTACCGCTATTATATGTACCAACTGATGTGTATGTGTAATGTACGTACTTCTACTTACTACTTACCTAATACGTATCGTCCTTCGTCCCTCTATACTTAATGCTGAAAAGTCGTAACTCCAGAATTGAAAAATTTTCGTTTTGTTTTGTTTTGCTTTGCTTGCTGAAATGGCAACAATGAGGAATGGAACGTCCTCCGCCGGTGTCTGGTAATAACATAATTTCAGTTCAAACGTCAAACAAACCCTAAGATGTGTTGGCGTAACTCCGTATTCCGAAAATTTTGAAACTTACCGGTCTTACCTAATTCCATCAAATAGGCGAGAAGGTCGTAAATCGAAAATTTCACTTTTTACAAAAGAGCTAAAAAACGGTGTTACTTACTCATGATTTTTGAATTTTGTGGGAAGATGTGAATTTTAATATTATACCTAGGTATCTATGCTTTTGTAGTGTCCAGAATGAACTTTGGAGCTTTCGCTGAACTTTACAGCAGCCGTTGCGGATCGGTAGACAATTTTTTTTTTTCAAAATAGATGCACATACACCAACTTCTGGGACCGGTTCCAGCTTTCAGTTATTTCGGCCACCTTTTTTGTAGTTTGGCTCTTGGACTATAGGTACTATACAGGGTGTTCCATAAATCGTCTGGTAAACATATTTTTTTGGATATAACCGGGTACCACTAAAAAAAAAAACTTGAGATGGACATGTTGCCTAATTTTAGAACTTAAGGGGCAAATGCTACTAAACTTCTAAAAAAACTACGTCAAATTTTTTTTTTCAGCGATGGGAATGTGTAGTAAGTAAGTACTTTAAAAACTGAATAAATTTTCACCATATGACTTTTTGCCTAACTCGAAAATTGAAGGGGCTACAACATTTTTTTCCGATTTTTTTTTTCAATGAACTAATTAAGGGAATGTAAGTATAGTACGTTGAAAACAGAAAAAAATTTGTTCTGTACACTTTTTGCCTAATATCAAAAATGAAGGGACCAAGGGTCATTCAAAATTGGGGAAATTTGAAAAAATTTTGAAGCCCACGTAGTTTGCGCGAGCTGTAGGAGGCAAAAAGTGTATTTTTTTTCTGTTTTCAACGTATACTATCCATTCCCTTGATAGGTTGACTTTTTAAAAATTGTTTTTGAAAAAAAATTTTGTAGCCCCCTTCAATTTTCGAGTTAGGCAAAAAGTCATATAGTGAAAATTGTTCAGTTTTTACAGTACTATGCATTCCCATGCTTAAAAAATTTTTTGACGTAATTTTTTTAGAAGCAGCATTTGCCCTTTAAATAATTCTAAAATTAGGCAACATGTTCATCTCAAGTTTTTTTTAGTAGTACCCGGTTATATATCCAAAAAAAAATATATATGTTTAACAGACGATTCATCATGGAACACCCTGTATAAGTATATTTTCGCACACGCAGGTACATAGTACATACATAGACATACCTACATGAATAACGTCAAGTACCTATACAGAGAGGTGCCAAGTGCAAATTGTGCATTCAGACGCGAACTATAAGTACATTCATAGGAGGGTAGATAGGTACGTAGGTAGGTAGGTAGGTAGGTAGGTACTTGACTTACTGTGTAGTTATGTAACCGCGCGTTCACCAGTTGACGCTGGTGCAGATGTAGACGCAGACGGAGATGTAGGTATCGGGTGGTCTGGTGAGTGGGTAATTAGGTTGCGAGGACCGAGTGTAAGTAAGTAGGTAGGTAGGTAGGTAGGTAGGTAAGTAAGTAAGTAAGTAAGTAAGTAAGTAAGTAAGTAGGTTAGTTCTAGTTACTTGAAGCTCACGAAAAAAAAAACTAATACGAACAAGTTTCAAAATATGTTCACCTTAAGGAACCCGATTGCTTTCGATTACGCAGATTCGCGTCAACGCGGCGCATTCTGCGCCGCCGTACCTACTTCCTTTTTACCCGTATGCGTACGCTGCGCTGTGATACACTACGTACAGGTACATTTACATTACGTATGCGTACCATAATGAGATAGAGGAATGAGGTTTGCAGCATTAAATTAACCAAGTATTACCCTACACAGCGTAATGAATAATGGACTTCCAATTTTACAAATACAAATTTTTTTCTGACAAAACATTTTTTTAATAAAGAATTTAAAGATATTGTTAGAATTTTGCGTAGTGTTATACTAGATTAGTTCAACGCTGCAAACCCCATCCCTTTATCTCATTTTGTCGCAAAGACAGAAATTTTTGAAATTTGAAAAATTGAAAAATTAAAATTTTTCACAAGTTTTTCCCAAAATTAAATGCTTCTAACTTTTGATTCGAGCAAGATAGAGAAGTGGGGTTTGCGCCATTGGAAAGATCCCGAGTTTTTTCTTCTAGAAACACTACTAATAATGGTAGCTGAAGAGGACAACTTTTTTAGTTATTCACAAAAATAGAAAAAATTATCAACTTTTTTAAACTTTTTTTTTTGAATAATTGGCCCGGTGCACCCACCCTAATTCACCAACAAAAATTATCAATCGCACATAAAAATTCTAGAAAAAGTGGGCTATCCGTTGCTGCAAAGCGCAACTTCCTACCTCTCTTGGTTGTTGAGTGGCGCACGATTGAAAATGCCAACCAAAATTCAAAACAAAAAGTTTTTCGAAGTGCATTATTCTCTGCCCCTTCAATTCCAAATGTAGGCAAACCTACTTACATCGACTAAGCATTAAGGGGCGTCTAAGTATATTGAGACGGGACACCCTGTATAGGTACTGACGATTGCCTAGTCTAGATTAGTAATGGACCGCGACGTTGTCCAGTTTCTAAACCACCAACGCAGCAAATCAGCAATGCTATTATCATCTATACGACTACGTAGAAGGTTCCTACCAGCTACTAGCTTCTAGCTGGTACTATTCGGTTCTTACCACATCGCACATCATGTGATGTACTCGTACTCGTTCATTGTCGCTGTCATGCACACATTTGTATTAACCTCATACGGACCGTCCCGGCGCGACGCCGAAAAAAGAAAAAACCCACCGCGCGCCTACCTGCCAAAAACGGCGGCGCGTCAGTGTTGATAATTTTTATTGTTGTAAGCGGATGGGAGGAGGAGGAGGAGGAGGGACCAGGTAGCCCGTAGCTAAGCGTATCTACTATCCCTAGCTATCTTAAGTAGCTACCCACGTTTACAAGTTAGTGCCCGAGCACGCACACGCACACGCACACGTACAATACGAGTATGTATACGACCGTCCGCATCCTACCCAAATTTTGAAGTACCTAGACCTACCGACCGAATGTGCCGAAGCGCGGTATATCTGTTTATGTTCTTCAACTGATCGTATATTTTCGCATCATTATTCACTTATTCAGGCACAGGAGCTGACAAATAGGCACCTACACCTATACACCTACATACCTACTTACAATACCTATACATTAGGGTGGTTCAAGTAACATTGTTTCCGAAATCTGGTCGTGCCGCCTTCTCATTTTGTTCCTCCTGATGAGATAAGACTTCCATAAAAATTTTACCCCCAAAAAATTATTTCAAGTGGAGGCGCAAAGGAGCTGAAAAGTTGCCATATAACACAAAATAGGTACAATGTAAAAAACGGTTTAAAACCCGACATTTTATTCGGTGGGTCAATTTCTCACGTTGAAATTGAAAGTAGGTAATACAAAAAACTGTTTAACAACAAATAGGTAACATATAATACCAAATATGTTTTCAAAAGAACAACGTAAAATTCATTTATCATTTTACATCATTGAAAAGATTTACGGAACATTGAGCGCGTGATCACTAAATTTGCACGGTTGGTCTTGGTCGCGGCGATTCATGCAAACATCGGGCAAATCATATTCGTATAGAGTTTTTCGCTTTTGACGTCATGAACGGTGTAATGCGTGGTAGTCTAACTGGTTTGCCTAAACAACTGGTAAAATGGAATGTTTTCCCTACGTATTCATGACGTATTCCTACCGGATTCCTACGTCACAGCTAATCGAAGGTGTTTCGTTTTCGTTCACTGATAACATTTTACCAGTAATTCGGGCAAACCAATAGGCTACACGCATTACACGAAAAACTCTATTCGTATTCGTACCTTTACCTTTCTTGCGCCGCGCCACACAGTGGTCTGAGAAAAAATTTAGCCGGCCAAAAATATAAAAAATGAACTATATAATGTGAAAATTGGTATCTGGGGGTATTTTGGGGCGCTGAATCCATTTTTCATATTGGATTTTTCGGAAACTCAAAATTGAGCTCTGGGGGGTGGGGGCAAAACTCAAAATTTTGAAAAAAGTCGTGTGGGGTATCAAAATGTATGTTTTCAACCCTCCTAAACACGTTTTTGGGGCCTATGTGGTCGAAAATCCAAAATTGGGCCTTGAGGGGTGGGGGCAAAACTCAAAAATTTTGAAAAAAGTCGTGTGGGGTATCAAAATGTATGTTTTTAACCTTCCCAAATACGTTTTTGAGGCCTATTTAGTCAAATAACCAAAATTGGGCCTTGAGGGGGGGGGGAGGGAACTCAAAACTTTGAAAAAAGTTGTGGGGGCATTAAAATGTATATTTTTAACCCTCTCAAACACGTTTTTGGGGCCTATATCACAATCTATAAACTTAATTTGTATAGATTATTTACGCAGTTCAATTTGTTTGGTCTAATTTTTTTCAATTTCATGCATTTTGAAAATTCTTTCATTTTTTTTGTCAGAAGAAGTTTTGAAACATACAAAGTCGTAATTTTTCATTTCAAAGTTGGAAAATTTCATAGTTTGAAAAAAATTTTTAATTGGAAAAAAATGTTTCTGGAACATGACTTTTTTCAACTTCTTTCAGATCAATATATTCCAGATTTCTTTCAATATTTTTGTCAAAGGAAATAAAATTCTCAAAAACGTGAAGATCGAACAATTTTTGAATTTAAAGTTTGAAAAATTGAAGGGGAAAAATTATAAAATTATTTTTAAAAATCGGAATGAAATAAATTTCAAAAAATACGAGTTGAAATAAATAGAATCCAACATTAAAACAATTTTGAAATTGGAAAAAATATTGGTACTGAAAATTTATTCAACTTTTCGAATTTTTTTCAGAATTGGTTCAAAAATTTCATCCTATCAAATTTAAAAGTTCACCATTTGTATCCATTTGGAATAGTTTTCAAATTCTTCCCATACTTTGATGTCACAATTGACAATTTTTTATTTTATTCATCTCTCCCCCCCCACCCCTGTGAATAGAAAAATATGGAAAAGTACTTAATCTGACTACAAAAACATCCAAATGCTTTATTTTGGTTGCTATGGCTTTGAAATAACTTATGAGACCCACCCTGTATAGATTTCAACTTTTTATGTCATTGCTTGAACATTATTATGGCTCTATATCAGAAAGCTGCGCAAAGCTGCAAAAAGTAATGAATGGAGGTCGAAGTACACACTTGAAGGAAGATATTAGTGGTAAAAGTTTCTTGCACCTCGTTGCACTTTTTTTTGTAGGTCAAAGTTAAGTTAAAATGAAGTGTAAGAAAAGTACTTGCTTTAAATCCAAATTACTCCATCTGCATCACTTCAAATCAAAAAAACAAATATGAATTTGAATTCAGCGTGAAAAATGCTATTAGAAACACATTTGCTCGAAAAAAATCCTCTCAGTTTTGTACACTTGTGGATGGCTTTCTATACAGGCACGTATGCGCGAAACCAGCTCAGTGCGTAAACGGTCCGCGTCTCGCGGTTGGTCACAAAGACATCCGCGCATACAATTCTAGATGCCCTGAAGGGTGTACAACATGAAGAGACCATTGTTTTGGTTTTTCACGTAATTCGATTTTTTGATTTTTGGCCAGCTAAATTTTTTCACAGACCACTGTGCGCCACCACCACTTAATGTAATTTTTTTGGGCTGATTTTTGGTATGTAGGTATTTCCTCTTTTCTAGGTCTAATCAACATTTTAAGAGGGCGAGCGGCACGTCCCATATAAAAATGAAAACCCAACTACATATACACATACAGTCTAGTGTTGAGAGAAACAAAACGCCAAATAGGTAGGTATAGGTACCTAAATACCTATTACGTACAATGTAGGTAGGTAGGTAGGTACCTGATAGCTGTAGCTGTATGAATTGTAGGTATATCGATACAACGCTATTCTCTCGTCGCCGTAGCTGAATACTTGATGCGAATACCTGCGTACCTAAACCTATGCGTGCATTTTGTTTTCTTTTGCGAAAGAATTTTTAACCATCTAAGCTCGTATTTTAGGTGCACAAAAATGTGTTAATTTGGATAAGTTCGCAGAAATTGGGGAATGGATGAGCAATCGCGGTGATTTTTACCCTATCGTAATAAGTAAGTTTTTCAACGACGAACTACGTAGGTAATAGGTATTTACACGCAGTTGGGGCTCGGGATATTGCGCTAGCGCTACAGGTTTGGGCGGCCGGCTTATAACCGGGGATCGCGTGTTGACGGTGAACTACCTGCTGGTACCTATAGTACAGCTAGGTACTTAGCTACTTACTAACTTAAGTACGTAGGCTCCTAGCTTCCTAGCTTCCTATAGTCTTTCCTTGTTGAGTATAGACCGTGATTATGTAAATATTCTCGTTTAAAGCTGGATAGTGGATATTTATAGTGATGTACAAATTCGCGAAAAATCTTTTTGCGAGAATATTCTCGAGAATATTCGCGAATATTCGCGCATATTCTCGCATATTCTCATGCAAGACTCATATAGGTACACCAATACCTCTAGCCTTCACGCAACTAAAAAAAAGTGATCAACAAGGACCGGATAAATATGTAAAAACATATTTTTCTGTGATGAGCATTCCTATCGCGCATATCGGTGGTTTCTTTACGATTCAAAGAATTCTGAGTATTTTGAGCCCCATATGTTAGCGCATATTTTTGCAAATTTTGGGTACAAACGCATATTTTTACATATTTTGCCATTTTTTACGTATATTTTAGCATATTTGGATCATTTTGCTCGTTTTCGTGTATATTTCACTCATTTTGTCTTTTTATTTACACTTTTCCCGTCATTACCAAGGACCGGATATGTATGAAAAAACGTATTTTCGTATGAGCATTCCCATCACGCATATCAATGGTTTCTTTACGATTCAAAAAATTCTCAGTATTTTGAGCCCCATATATTTTCGCATAGGTATTTTGGGTATACCATAAACGCATATTTTTACGTATTTTGTCATTTTTGGCGCGTAATTGGCCATATTTTGACCATTTGAAACTCATTTTATCTGTTTTTTACTCTTTTTTTTTTCGTACTTACCACCCAAAATTTAATTTTTTAATTTTTTTCTGTCTGAGAAATGAAAATGCCTGTTGCAACTTTTTTTTTGAAAAAGTAAATACTTTTGATTTTGAATTAAAAATCGATTTTATCAATAAGAAATTACTAAAATAGTCAAAATTGCCTAAAATGATTAATATTTTGAGTGATAATTTAATGACAAGATCAAAAAAAGCGATTTTTTGATAGGTACCCATATTGTATTCACATATTTTCACATATTTCGAGTTTTTAGCACATATTTTTGCATATTTCACCCCTTTTTAGCGCATAAAATATGTACATATTTTGCGTTTTTTAGAACATACATATATCCGGTCCTTGGTGATCAATGATCATAATGGAAAAAGTCTGCAAAAAGGTCGATAATATTGAATAAGTAACATTTTATAGAAGAAAATCAGACATCTGATGCAATAACAGTAATTACCTCGTCAATACCAGTATTTTGATATGCCACAAGCTATTTGAAATTTTTGGTTTCGAGAGAATATTCTCCTGAGCCTCGAGAATATTCGCGAATATTCGCGAATATTCTCAGATTCTGCGGGTGAGAATATTCTCCTTGACATCACTAGATATTTACCCCGCCAGAACTGCAGCAACACTGCTGAAACATTAGAACATCAAGGAGCGACTGAGCGTGTATGTGTAAGTAAGTAGCAAGTCCGCACTGGAATAACTGCCCACGTCAGCTTCGAATAATTATTATCGTGTTTGAATTTTTTGTAACGAAGACGAAGATTGAAAAAGAACATACCCAGGTACATGCACGTGCAGGTACTAGATTTGTGGGTTTTTTTCGGTTTCCATTTTTTTTTTTTTTTTTTTTTTAGCAATTAAAAATTAAAGCGCTGTTCCCGTATGGCAACAGTATTTCCCAAGTCTAACGGGGAAAATATCCAGCTTTAAATGAAACTTTTTGGTTGAGAGAGGGAACATAATCACAATCTTTTCAACGTGGGCAGACTACATATTTATGTATAATTGCCCGTAACCCTACTACGTCAGCCACTTTTCATATATTCGAAGATTTCCAATTTTTTTTTTTCAACTTTGTCTTGTTTCTTTGCTAATTGATTAATCAAAATTCCAATTGTAGATTCATTCTTGGCAACACAAATTTCACCTTGCAAAAGAAATGACGTTCCTATGCTAAGATTTTTGAAAAAAAATTGTAAAATCTTCCATGTTTTTAAAAATTTTGAAAAAGTGTCCAAGCAAAAAAATAGCTGGGTTCAAATAAAAATTTTTATTGATAAAACGACTAAAAAAAAAATTGTGGGTCAAAGTTTGAACTGTGCAAACTGGTACCTATAGGCACAAAAATTCCGACCCTTTTTCTCCATTCTACACATCGCCAAAGGGATGGGAACTCTGGTGGAAGTTTTTGGAAACAGGCGGTTGACTTTGTATGTAGAATTAACCCACAAAGTGGCTGACATGTCCGGGTATTGCTACCTACATATGTATATATTTTTTTCGTGATCCACCCTAACGTGCATACGACATCGACATCATATTACCTACATACCTAGCTACCTACCTATATATGTACCTACATAGTACATACGCATACGAGCATACGACCATACGTAGTATACGTACGCGCGTACGTAAACTACGTGCGTACCTATTCACAATCCATTTAGATACCTACATTTTACATAAATGATACTCGTAATTTTTACGTACTTACGTAATGTAGGTAAGGTTCTCGGGCTCACGGTTGCTTAACCTTTCATTTTATTCGTTGTGTCGCGTCGAGTGCAATCACGCACGTGACCACTTTAGCATCAAATCCAAAGCGAACCCACCCCAAAACGCATACAAAATTCTTCATCAATGCCACAATGCCAACCTTTTTTTTTACCCATTATTTTTATATTTTATTTATTTGTTTACTTATTCATTTTTCAATTTCAAGAAAAAATATTATCCATATGTACCATTGCTCTTCTGCTGTAACACGAGTAACACGTGCTCCGATCACTGTAAAACTTTCCGGTTGATCGGTCCACTCGAACGTGAGTCATCAGGTCAGAAAGAAATGTCCCAAAAATCAGTTTTGAAGCTCCAAAACTCGGTTTCCTGCGCACAGAATAGCGCCAAAAATTATGATCAACTCTCCGATCTGTTCGGTGTTACGAAAGAATTCTTGTCTGAAATAAGGTTTCAACAAATGAATTGATAGGTAAATGAATACTACTCCCTCCGATGATTGCAATTTTTTAAAATTATTGTTCATGATTTAAAGAATTTTGATGTAGTGTTTTTACTCCTCCTCCCCCCTCCCCGCTCCCCGCTCCCCGCTCACCCAAACTTGAGTATTGGAGGCTTTGGTTTAGTATTTTTAATTTATTCAAATGTTCTCATAAATGTGTTTTTAAAAAGGTAGACTGGGAAGTTTATTAGGTACAGGTACTAGGTATGTGAAGGGCGGTGTTAGTACCTGTTGAAGTAATTGCGATCCTTCTATGTTGAAAGGTAGATAGGAAATTACATTGGTAAATACCTACCTATGTTGTTCATACTTTCGTGCAACTGCAAAGACTCCGTTAGGATTGCGGATCGTATATCTATCCAGTGTCACGAGTTCATTTCATTCATTCATTCATTCATTCATTCATTCATTTTTTTCTATTCATTTTGGTCTTACTTCGAATTAGTTTACCCACAGTGGCCTCGGAAGCTTGGGGGGGGGGGAGGAGGTGCAAAATGAGTACAAAGATTTGGAAAATTGGAAGAATTTTTGAGCAGGGAGCAAAAATAAGCTGCTTTTTGTGCACTTTTTTTTTTTACAAAAAAAAAAAATAATGACGTGTAGAATTGTGATTTTGTTCATGCCAGAGCGAAGCGAGGGTGAAGTTTTTAAAAAAAATTGGAAATTTAATGCTCATGCGAAAAAGTCACTTTTCATTGTTTTAACTGAGATTTTCAAACAATTTTAAAATAAGTTCAGCCGTTTTCAAGATATTCAACTGTTTGTGTTTTTCAGGGATGGGAGGTGAGACTTAGTTGAAATTTGAACGACAATAGAGCGCTTTAAATTTCGAATTCTCGAAAACTACTGAACCACTTGAGCTGAAATTTTTAGGAGTGACAAAGGAAGGTTTGGGGACCCTACAGAAAATTTTTCAGCCCGATTGGTTGAGGTGCGTCGTCTCTCAGTAGGCTTAAAAAAGCCTCCTCAAAAAAAAAAACTAATTACTTATTGTCGAAAGCAAATTCAATTCTCTACGACTTGCTACACAGACATTTTTCGAAAGGCCTCAACTTTACTTAAAAACGGTCCTCAAAGGACGCAAAGGAGGGTCCAATACTTGAAATTCACATTCTGGCATTAAAAAGTTTGTTAAAGGGCATAAACTGATATTTTTGGTTCGCTGATTCCAAATTTGTTTTTTTTTTCCTTAGATGTCCCTATAGGTACATAAAATTCCCGAGGGGATGGGAAACAGAAGGTCAAAATTTCAATTTTGAGTTATAATTTTGAGCAATAGTAAGTATACCCTTTTGGAATTTATGTAGCTGATTTCAAATTATACCTTAGTTCTTTCATTTCATTTGAGCCCTCCTATGTAGATATAGATACCCCTATGGACATGGGAGCACATCAGGGACCCACAAAATTCCAATTTTGAGTAATAACTTGAAAGAATGGCACATCACGAAATATATTAGGTTACTGATTTCAAGTTTTGCCTCATTTTTTCAATTTGGACCCTCAGATTCCTAAAGTTTTTTAAAAATTTTTTAAAAACATTTCATCAGAGGTTTTTTTTTTTGAAAAATTCATAAGTTAATTCAAAATTTTGAGGTGCAAAAATTTAAAAGTAAGAGACCAGGTGCTCAATTAATCTTGGCTCCTCTCAGTTTTTACATTTTCTTCTTCCTTTTTAGACAAAAAGGTACCTAAGTAATTACTTTTTTCTTTTTTTCACTTGCTGAAAAAAAATCTTATTTTTGGTGGTTTTATTTCAATTTTGAAGAAAATGTAGGTGTTGGAGTGAGAGTGATCAGAGCAAAGGAGTGGAGTAGAATGGGAGCAACATAAAAAAAAGATTACAAGTCTGACCATGGGAAACCGACACCAACAACATGAAGTCAGAGAGATATGAGAACCAGCGGACTCCACCGTAGTCTGCCACTCTCATTCAAAAATGATAGACTTTGAAAATTTTTTTTCGCCTCTTCTTGAATGGATGTAGGATAAGAAAATTAAGAAAGGACGAAAAACAAGAAGGAAATATGAGAAAAATTAATAATTAAAGATAGGGTTCTAATCTGTATGGAGACTGGTACAGGTGACGATGACGGCCTAGTGCAAAATGGAGAAATGCGTTCCTTGGCCGCGCCTTCCTTAACCCTATTGATGTCTTAACTGCGCTGCGTGGGTATTACCTTCAACACTGATACCAACATTACATGAAGTCTACTTAAATTGAATGGGGAAAATGGTTTATGTGACATATCGGGTGCTCGATTAATTCTGACCAAAAATCGTGAGTTGAGTTGGCGATACTTTGTTTAAACTGTCCAATCATAAACAAAATATACAAATACAAAGTATTTCCAACTCACGATTTTTATCACAAAAAGTACAGAGGGGAGGCCAGAATTAATCGAGCACCCAGTAGAATTTTGAAAAAGTTTCTGAGAGACAAAACTGTACTTTTTGTTATGTTTATGAAAACTGGAGAGGTTGATTTTGAAATTTTCAAAATTATATAATAAATTAACAATGTCAAAAAAGAGGAGGAGGAAGAAGAAAAAGGAGACATTAGTTAGTTTATAGCATGAGGAAGGGCCTGAGTTAGCGCCTCGTCATTTCGTAGTCTCATCATGCACTTTCTCAAGTCTATAACTATTAACTAACCAAATAGGTACCTATATTTTGTGTAAGTAGATGACGGGGGACGTACGATAATACTGCTGACTTTGTGTGAAAAAGTGTCACCTACCTTCTCCAAAAGTCGAACTGCGGCTTTTTCCCCTCCAGGTTCAGTAGCAATGCAATACGATGCGGCGCAGCGCATCGAATCCATTGTTGGTTGCATTTTTCGGGTGCTGAATTTTTTAAACCGCGTATTTTGGTTTTATTGTGTTTGTTGTGTAGCGATGCCATGGTTCGGGATGGATATCGGCGGCACATTATCGAAATTGGTATATTTCGAACCTTACGACGTTGCTCAAGACGAAGCTAACATGGAGATTGAAACATTGAGAAATATCCGCAGATATTTGACGAAAAATTCAGCTTATGGCAAAACTGGTCATCGAGATATTCATTTACAAGTAAGTAAACTGAACTGTGAAGACTAAAGTAAGTGAAGACGTTGCGAGAGCGAGATCTCGCAACGTCATGCCATGTAAAGTGGTTTTTCATGATGTACATATGCATACTCGGGAGGCCGTAGGCGAATTTTTTTTCGGCCCTCGCAGTGTCATTTATACAAATTACCTCGCCTCTATGCACACAGCAACATAATATGAAAACTTTAACCATGCGGCCATTCGAATACGAATTGAGCTAGCGGCATCGGCATGGCGCTTGCGCAGCGAGATTCGCCTCTTTTTGGCTATTTTTTCCTCTACACACATCGACCCTTATACCTGACCCTTCATTTATGCCCATTTTTAAAAATTCGGGCCTGGCGTGCCTGTATCCTTCATTTTGCTAAACGGATCTTGCAATGATAATACGATCCATATATATATATATATATAGATTTGTCTATGGTCAAAGTGGCATCTTTTTTTTTCGTCTACAGGTAAACTGGCATCTTTTTTGGAAACTGGCATCATTTTTCGGATGCCAGTTTCCGTTTGCTGTTATTTGGCTAAGATAAGTGCTATAGATGCCAGAAAACCTATTAGAAACTTGATGCCACTTTACCACTTATATTCTACTCCTTGAAGCAAAAAATTTTTTTTCGTGCCTACGGTCGAGATGGCATCTTTTTGTGAAGTTTACAGGTAAAGTGACATCATTTTTAAAATTCGTTTTTAAAAAAACCTACGAAGTTATAGATTCTGTACAATATCACAATGTCATTAATGTTGCATTTGATGAATTTGCAGGGGTTATGAAAAATGATGCCACTTTGACCATAGATGACTATTAATATAGGTAGTGATATCCGGACATGTCAGCCACTTTGTGGGTTAATTCTACCTACAAAGTCAGCCACTGCACATCTCAGCCATGGCTGACTTTTCATGGGTTAATTCTACATACAAAGTCAGCCACCTGTTTCCGAAAACTTCCACCAGAGTTCGCAACCCTTAAAAATTGAGGCGCGAGGATGAACGCAGGCCCAATATTTAATCAGCGATGTGTAGAATGGAGAAAACAGGTCGGAATTTTTGTGCCTATACCAGTTTTGAGTATGCACAGTTCAAACTTTGACCCACAATTTTTTAGTCGTTTTATCAATTGAACCAAAAGTTTTTGGTATCAAAAATTTTCATTTGATCCCAGCTATTTTTTTACTAGGACACTTTTTCAAAATTTGTAATAACAAAGAAAATTTTGCAATTTTTTTTCAAAAATCTCTATGTAGGAACGTCATTTTTTTTGTAAAGGTGAATTTTGTGTTGCTAAGAATGAATCTGCAATTGGAATTTCGATTAATCAATTAGCACAGGAATGAGACAAATTTGAAAAAGTCGGCAAAAAATTGAAAATTTTCGAGTATATATGAAAAGTGGCTGACATAGTAGGGTCGCGTGCAATTATATATATGTACATTTATGTAGTCAGGTCTAGGTACTGTGCTGTGTGCTATGTTAAGGGAATTATATGTTGGTGTTGGTACTGCGATTGTGGCGGCAGAGCGAGCGCGGCGCGGCAACGCCCGCCCGCCCCGAGATAACTCTCACTTCGGAAAAACGTGTTTTTTTTGTGTGTGTGTGTGTGTGTGTGTGTGTGTGTGTGTTTGTTTTTTTTTCGAAATTGTTTGGAAACTTGGGTGAATTTCTGTTGCAGATGGACGACGTTACAGTGTGCGCTAAAAAAGGTGTACTTCATTTCATTCGCTTTCCAACCGCCGAAATGAGCAATTTTTTGGAGTTAGCCAAAAAAAAGGGTATGGCTAAATTAGTGACCACGGTATGCGCTACCGGAGGCGGAGCTTTTAAATTTGAAGACGCTTTTCGACGGGTAAGTGGCCATATAGGTTCCACTACCTAGCTGCTTTATACCTATACCTAATGAGTGGTCTAGTTCCAAAAGTTGCGTGTTGCAAAAATTTTTTTCGCTTCGCCTTTTGCGAAATTGCGATTCTGCTGTCTGCACGTGCGTAGCTCCACCCGTATAGGTAGGCACGCCACGTCACTTTCCCGCTGCTACTGGGCAAGCGAAAAAACATTTTTGCAACATGTGACGTGACTCTTGGAACTAGACCCCTTCCGTTACCTAATATCTACCTACACGTGTAGGTCTACGTACCGTATCTACTTCTACACATAGGTACATTACTTGTGTAAAATGTACATCGCTTGCTGGCGCTGAGCGTCGCGTCGCGTCGCGCCTGCAGTGTGCTGCGAATTACGGAATATGTACTTAGACTTGTCTACGCGTCGATTATGAATTTCATCTTCTAGGAGGTGAACATGCGACTGGAGAAATATGATGAATTGGATAGCCTCATCAGAGGAGTGTTATTCGTCGAAGCAAACAACGCGCACGAGTGTTACTATTGGGCGAATCCGACCGACGACGAGAATTGTCACAAAGTTGCGTACGATTTCAGTCGACCTTATCCGTTCATCGTAAGTGTTGCCTCCTAAATCAATCGATTAAAAATCATACCTTACCTTACCTTACCTTACCTTATAGTCCAAGAGCCCACCCATTAAACATGGGCCGAAACAATTGAAAGCTGGGACCTGTCCCAAAAGTTGATATATGACCCCCCCCCCCCCCCTATTTCGAAAACCATTGGTCTGCCGATCCGCAGCTGCTGCTTTTAAGTTCAGCGAAAGCTCAAAAGTTCACAAATTTTCATGAACTTTCGGCCGAAAACATTGGTGGTCGAAATTGGTGTCAAAATATAGGATTTTTTACGCTGAATGCGAATATGTGGGTCTGCAGACCCGTAAGTGCTGCCCAAGCCCCGGCAGACCGGGTAAAAGGGGGTGAAAATGCGAAAAATTCGCATATTTCAAGTAAAACCTCCATAAAAGTCGAAAAATTGAGTTGAAAACGGTTTAGAAATGGTTCTGAGCATCACTCAGGAATAATGGTGAATTTTTACCCCAAAAATTTTACAAAATGTCATATTTAGGAGGGGTGGGGCTTAGGGGTGTATTGACAAACTCATACTTATAAGCAGGTGATATATCGAAATATATGTTTTCGGGGTCGTAGAACTCGAATATGACAATATTTTTTTTATTAGGGGTGAGAGGGTGGTACCTGTTTTCATCAATAACTGATAGAATCCCAAATTTTCTTTGAAGAAATCGTGATATCGCGAATTACAACCATTATTTGGGATATGCACCCCTAAGCCCCACTCCTCCTAAATATGACATTTTTCTTACCTTACTTTTTCAACCCAACCCAACCCAACCCAACTCAACCCAACCTAACCTGATCTATGTACGCGTGCGTAGACACATACATATGTACCTACTCAAGAAAGACATACCCGGTGACCATCTACGTAATTTATGTATGTACTAAGTACATATGTATCCACAAATTTCGTTCACCGCTTGTCTATGTCTGCGTGTCGGTTTCGCGTTTTTCGCATCGCATCGCGCTCGTATTACAAGCGCGCCTTTTGCCATTGCTACCTAATGTGTTTGTAAGAATGGAGTACGAGTACTTCACTTACTCATCTACAATGATGCATGCTTTTTTTTGTGGCTCCATATTATTCTTCTTCTCGCCGCTGCGCCGCTCGTCTACCGGCGAGTACATACTTGGGAGTCGCGCACTAAAAACTACACTCCTACCCTGCGTATGTATACTTACACTGCATGTGCGTACGTAAGTAGGTATACCTACCTATTGACGAAAAATTCTCGGTGAGCTAAAGAATTGTTTTCATTTTTGCGAAGACTAAAGATCTCGATCGATTTGGCATTCTTTTTTTACTCTCGAGTTTGAGGTGCTTGATGTGCTGAAACATTTTTTTTTCGCCCCAGCGACGTAGCCATACCTACCTTTTCACAGTATGCGCGTCAACTTTTCTCTTTTTTTCCCTTCTTTTTTTTTTCTTGTTTGCAGTTTCAGAAAGCGGACACGCCTACTATGAGAGAAGAGGTTGTACGAAACGAGTGACTCTAGTGCCACCTAGGCTACCAGCTATTCATTTTTGAAAATGAATAAATGAATAGATAAATAAAATACCTAGGTCTAAGTACGCCCGAGCATAACTTGGTGTCCTATATGTACGTATAGTTTTCTACATAAATGTACAATGTACATCTACATACCTACCTAGACCTACCCGTACAGCGAAACGAACGCTAGCAAGTAGCAAACGTCAAGATTGTAATAGTGACGGTAATTTCGTGGTACGTACATTAGTGACTTTTACCGAGTCTGCTTAACCTCTCGATTCCGCTCCCAATTATTGATCTTCGATATCGATAAATTAAATTGTATTCCTCCTTTCTCCCCCTCCCCCACCCTCCGTCCGTTCATCCACGTCAAAAACGTATGTCTGTTTTCATTGATCGAAGGTGTATGCGGGGGAAGCACGTTTTTTTTAAGTCCACGCGAACGCCTGAATTATTTTGCGTACCTCCCAATTCGACTCCGTAGAATTGAACTTTGTATTCTTTTTTCTTTTTTTTTTTTTTACATTTTTCACTAACCTGCACCCTTATGTTATTCTGAAATTTCTTCCGTCTCAATTTTTTTCTATATTTAATTTTTTCAAACACTGAAATCTTTTTCTGAAAAATTTACATTTTACAGACCCAATTATTTTTCTCAATTTTTTTTCAAATCTCAAATGTTTTCTGAAATTTTTTCAGACCCAATTTTTTTCAACTGAAACTTTTTTCTGAAATTTTTTCAGGTTCAATTTTTCCAGACTCGATTTTTTCTCTATTTTTTCCAAGAAACATGTTACAATCTGCGCAAATATCCCATTTTTCGCCCATGTGACGAAGTAAAAAGTTGAAAAAAAGTACATAGATGATGATGATGGATGTAAAATTTGAAAAAAAAAAATGGAGCATATTTTCAAAAAAATTGGAAAAAAATGAAAGATTATATTAAAAATTTATAGGAAAGACGCGAATAAAATAAAGAAAAATAGAAAGTACGTTACAGAAAGCGGGAAAAACAATGATGCAATTTAGAAAATTTAAAAAAATAGAGAAATATGTTACAGAAGACAGGCAAAACAGAAATGAAAATTTGAAAAAATGATGAAAGAAGAGTAAATTATGTTGCAAAAAGCAGGAAAAAAACAGAGGTGAAATTTAAAAAATAAGAAATTACAAACAAAAACGCAGGAAAATATCACAAATGAAATGAAAACATGAAAATGAATGAGAAATATATTACAAAAAAGACAAAAACAGCAGAATTTTCTCATTTTTCAAATTTCACTTTTGTTTTTTCCTGCTTTTTGTAACATAATTACTCTTTTTTTTTTTATTTTTCTAATTTCATTTCTGCTGTTTTTGTATTTTGTAATAAATTTTCTCTTTTTTTAAATTTTCTAAATTGCATTAAGTATTGTTTTTCCCGCTTTCTGTAACGTACTTTCTAATTTTTTTTTATTCCATTCGCGTTTTTCCAATAAATTTTTAATAATAATCTTTCATTTTTTTCCAATTTTTTGAAAACATGCTTCATTTTTTTTTTCAAATTTTACATCCATCATCTATGTAATTTTTTTCAACTTTTTACTTCGTCATATGGGCGAAAAATGGGATATTTGGGCAGATTGTAACATGTTTCGTGGAAAAAAACGAGAAAAAATCGAGTCTGGAAAAATTGAATCTAAAAAAATTTCAGGAAAAAGTTCCAGTTGAAAAAAAATTGGGTCTGAAAAAATTTCGGGGAAAAATTGAGATTTTAAAAAAATTGGGTCTGAAAAAATTTCAGAAAAAATAGAGAAAAAAATTGAGTTTGAAAAAATTTCAGAAAAAAAGTTGAGATTTGAAAAAAAAATGAGTCTGTAAATTTTTCAGAAAAAGATTTCAGTGTTTGAAACAATATAGAACAAAACCAGAACAGAACAAAACAATTCGCTCAATGATTTGTTCCTGTTCTGAACAGAACAAAATGACGTAGTGTTCCACCACCCCTGTTGTGCGGCAAACCTCATCAATTTCAGGGGTGGGTGTATTGTGTTTAGATTTCGTTGTTTAGTTTTTAGTTATCCGGATCGAGGTGAAAAAAAATTGCCAAATGATTTCGTCAGTAGGTATTTGTATTTTGTTGAAGTTTGCGCATTCAAAAGACTTGGGGGTATAGTGAAGTAAAGTGTACTTATTTGAATACAGGAACCCTCCTGTGTCGGGTTACTCGTTGTTTTTCCATTTTTAATCGTTCGAAGTCTACGCAGCACGTAGGTACTTACTTACTTACTTACCTACCTACCTACCTACCTACCGCCTACTGGCTACTACCTCCTACATACCCACTATCTACGACCTAAATAGTACCTACACCTACACCTTCGTGGTAGAACTGCTACATACCTGCGCACCTCACCTATCCACCCGTTTGCGAATACGAATCACGTCTTGTTGTTGTTGTTGTTGTTGTTTTTGTTTTTATTTTTATAATTTTTCAAGTGACATTAACATTACCTATTTGGATAATCATACTGCATACAATTTTCGTAGAATTTCTTACAATTACACTTATACTTAATACCTACTTAGTACTTACTTACAGTTATCGAATGTCCCATGTCGCATTCATTTTCATGCTTGCGTTTGGTAAACTGATTGATGATTTTCTTGTTTTTTTTTTTGTTGTTTGTTTTTTTTTTTAGCTCGTCAACATTGGTTCTGGCGTTAGTATTTTGGCGGTATACGGGCCTAATAATTATAAAAGAGTATCCGGTACAAGGTAGGTTGCGTTGCGTAGTCGTAGTGTATTTTAACGTTTACGTACATATCAACATATTTTATTACTTACCTACCTACATACATAAGTAATTAGCTTTTTCTACATGGTCTACGCCTACTGTGAAAATTTCAGCTCGATCAGTTCTGTTTAACGAGAGAAATCGCGTTAGAAAGAAGAAGGCTTCAACAAATACAAATAAATAAATAAATAAATTGGTACCTACTACCTACCTAAACCTAAATAAAACCTTCTGATTGCTGTATCAGATTCCCGTTAGAGCAAGAAGTCCGCTAAACAATCATTTCCGCTTGATAAAAATTTCATAATTACATTAGGTATTGAAATAAATATTTATTGCAATCTGCAACTTTCCAATCACCTGGTAGCAGTCCGAGTTTTGATCGGAGAAGGATTGAGATGGCTTAACAGCGATGTAGAAACTCAAATCGTTTTTTTTTTTTTTTTTTTTTTAATAGTGCTTGTGGGTTTTTCACACAATTTTTATTGACTGAAAAAACACACAAAAAATGTGCTTTTTCGAAAGGAGGTGCACTTTGAGCATCCTCTGCTCCATTCCCCTTGTCCCTATTTTCGATTTTTTCCCCCGCTCCATCCTAATAATTATACCTGATCGGACACGAACAGGGCAATGAAAGTAAGGAGTTGGAATAAATTTCCATTTTTAGGAGCCAGGCCTGCTGCTCATGCTGCGTCATTTTTCATGACTGATGAGACTTGAGCAAGGTGACCCGGTCATGCGCTACCGGGTCATGCCTAGGTCATGCGTGCCTGAAGATTTTTCTCATTTTTCCCGGCTGTCTGATCGACGCGACGTTTAGGGGCGTGATTTTTTTGTAGATTTCATATTTTCATTCGATGCGAGGCGTTCCGTTTTATTTACGTTAATTTTTTCACGCTTCGTACGTGTATAGTAGGTCTAGGTATACCTAGACCTACACCATGTTCATGTGTTATTGTTTTTGTTGTCGTTGTTACAGTTTAGGTGGCGGAACATTTTTGGGTCTGTGCGGTTTATTGACTGGTTGCGGTAGTTTTGAAGAAGCCATCGAATTGGCCGCCGGTGGAGATAACAAAAAAGTCGACAAGTTGGTTCGCGATATTTACGGCGGCACTTACGAAAGATTTGGACTGTCGGGCGATTTAGTAGCCTCTAGGTATGAGTTACGCCTACGCCTGGTCGCCTACGTCTACGTCTACAGTATGACACAAAGATTAGAAAAAACTTTCTAAATGAAATTTGTAGAGCTTTGTAAGCCAAAAATTGTCAGTGAACTCATTTTTTGAACCGATTCATTCTCGACAACTTGAAAATTTCAACAACAAAAAAAGATATGAAAATTTTTTTCAAATAAATGTTGAACACCGTTAAAAATCTAAAAAATTTCAATTTTTTTTTTGTTGTTGAAATTGTCAAGTTGCCGAGAGTGAACCGCCGGTTCAAAAGATGAGTTCATTGACAATGTTTGGCTTACAAAGCTCTTCAAATTTCATTTGGAAAACTTTTTCTAATCTCGATTTTTGGGTATTTTTGACAACTGCTTGCAAATTATCGAACCGGTTTCAAAAAAAAAAATGTATCACATTTTAATCGTCTCGGTGTGTAGACTTCAAATCCATAAAAAAAACCACTGTATACAAATGTATGGACGTTTCGAGCGTCTCTGTAACATTTTTTATCATCCCTCTCGGCGGAAACGAGAATAATGAATTGATTTTTCGTTGTGGAGTCGCGCTCTCGAGAATCGCTCGAGCGCACAAACTCGCTTTTCTACTCCCTCTGCAACAAAAAATATCGTACATGCAACTCGGCAGATGAACAATTTTCCCTCCTTCGTTGCATCCCGTAATATACGCATGTACTAAAAAAGACAACATGTGTACATAGTGCCTACTACCTAGGTATCTGCATCTGCATAATAAATACATAGGTATTTTACGATTTCGCAGTTTCGGACAAATGATAACGAAAGAAAAAAGAGATTCAGTCACCAAAGAAGATTTAGCACGCGCTACTTTGGTCACCATTACCAACAACATTGGCTCCATTGCTCGCATGAGCGCCGTAAACGAAAAAATCAACCGAGTAAGCGCCCACAAGTACCTTCCTAATTACTACCTACGTATTAGGTATACCTAATAGCCGAGAGCACTCTTTTCATGGATGTGTTTTACTTTCGCCGCGCCGCGCCGCGCCGCAACGTGTTCCCAGAAATATTGAAGTAAGTAAGTCAGTAAGTAAGTAAGTAGGTAGGTAGGTAGGTAATTTTTCAATATGTCTGGGAAATCAACTTTGGTTGGTGTGAGAAGAAAACTGATCTCAAATGGAAGCGTGGCACCTGAATTTTCTTATAGGTAGACGTTTATAAGCATCATCTTTCGAACAAATAGGTATGGTACCTATCGCTGCACTGCGCTGTGTCGATAAAATAACGCATTGCGGTTTGCGGTGAAATGTGGCGCGGCGCGACGAGTGTGTTTATAGCTTTATCTACTCGCTTACATTCGCCCCTACGACGACCTCCACCTACAGTAGCGTAATATAGGTACTTCCTTCTATCCGAGTGTGGGTACTACCCTCACCTTTTTTTTTTCTTCTTTTTCCACAGGTTGTATTCGTCGGTAATTTTTTGCGAGTGAACGAAATCTCGATGAAGCTATTAGCTTACGCCATGGATTATTGGTCGGCTGGAACGTTGAAAGCGCTTTTCTTAGAACACGAAGTAAGTTGACTAGTGACTACCTAGTACCTACCTATTTCAGTTTCAATAATGAAGCTTGTAACTCGATGGGTATAGTGTAGCTGTCCAGTTCATTGCCACCTCGTAGGTAACTGAAGTGTTGCGATTTCAAGCTCAGCAGAGCCCAACTAAGTACCTATGCAAAACTTGAAAAAATTAATTGTGAAAAATGTTCGAAAAAAAAAAACCATTTTGCAAATGATGCGTACCTTGCACCCCTTGCAGATTTTTTTTTTTAGCGAGACGAGGTGCAATTCACGTCTTGTTGATATTAGAAATGAAAGGGTATGGCCGGGTTAGGGGTGAATTTGGCCCTTGCTCCGATTTTCACTTTAACCCCCTTACCTAAGTGGTGCCCCTTGATGTGAAACATTCTAGAAAAATTTTTGACCCCCCCCCACCCCCTCCCTTTCGGAGATATGGTCATTTTATTGGCTGATTTTCAAGAATAAATTTTTAATTTCAAAGGAAGTGAACGAAATTTTCTGTTCTTTGGCACAAAGTTACATCTAGTAGAGGTGTATTTGTGATAATTTTTTCCAAAATTTTGGGTGCACTTCTTCATGGTTTTTCGGCTATTTGAAGTTTTCAATCGTAAAAAACACCATAGTCGAAGAGCGACCACCCTAGAAAAATTACTAAAAAAAAAAACGTGTTTTTTCACGTAGAATTTCGCTGTGCATTCGGTTTTGGCCGATTCTTTGAACTAAGTGCCGAAAAATGCGAAAAACCGGAAAAACCGTACAGAAACGTTGTTATTTTAGCAGATTTTAAAAATTTTTCAACGTTTCATACAGAAAGAAAAGGTCAAATGAAAAAACCAATACCATATTCGTGTTCAACAGGTCAAAATACCTCGATAGACACCCTTTTTGCAAGCGTTTTGCTTGAATTTTCAAAATTTACTTTTTTCACTGATTTTTCATTGTAAAAAAGCTGGAAACGGTGAATTTCGAGTCCTCGAGTGAAACAATCGCGAAAAAAGTGTTAATCGGGGTATTTTGATCCACTGAACACCGCCCCAACTCGCCAACTACAGCACGTCACATTTATTCATTGCCCCGCCTAGGCACAACAATTGTGAGTTTTCATTTCAATATTCATCATTCATCTCAATTTTTTTCCAATTTTCAAGAATGGGACGAACTTGGCTTGAATTTTCATCCCAATATTCGTCTTTATAGTTTTTTTTTTTTTTTTTCTGAATCATCAAAGCTGAGTTCAACTTTTGGGTTGACTTTTCATCTCAGTATCGTGTATCTAATACTTACGTAGGTAAATGGCGTTATTTTGAACAACCGGGGCCTACCTCGAACGTACATTCCATTTCGCTTTAGAGTCACCACGTAGTGGGGGAAAAAATTTCTTTTTTCGAATGAACCAATAACCAATTTTATCAGGTACCGGAACAGGGGCTTCAGAACCCTGACAGAGAGAAACCAAAAGCACCATTCTGACCCGAAAAAAACGTTAATTTTGGTTTAAAATAGCACTGAAAGTACCACTATCTATCGAAGAACGGTTCTCGAGAACCGAATCTGAGAACTGTTTCTGTAAGTAATTGGTGAACAATTCTTGAGAATGAAAACCATAAACTGAACTTTGAAGATGAATTCTTGAGAACAAAAAACAAGAATCGAACTTGAACGAATGGTTCTTGAGAATCAAAATTGAGAACCGTATTTTAAAGAACTGTTCTCAAGAACCGAATCTGAGAACCGTTGGTATCTACTATCTAGGTACTAAGTAAACTTGAGTTCGCTCGTAGGTAGATACGTCTAGATAGTATACCTACGTATACATATGTAAGTAAGTACTACATATTTGTATAGGTACCTAGTACCCTGTACCCACCTGCGTGGGCGCATCTATGTATTCGCCTATCCTCGCCGCGTACAGTACGGTGGGGTAGGTACCTGTATGTTTGATTTTTTTTCTGTTCTTTTTTTTTTAGGGTTATTTCGGAGCCGTGGGCTGTTTAATTTCGTTCAACGATGCGATTAGCTGAAATTTTGACCGATTCGAAGCAACCAACAGAAACTATCCACTGTATTATATTACTTTATGCCTGAAGATAGATGATGCGTACGTAGGTAGAGGGTAGAAGTTCTAAGTACCCGTATGTTCTTACTTACTACTTCCAACTTACTACCCGCTACTTGGCGAGTTTCTTTCGCACGTCGCGTCGCGTCGGTACACAACATATCATACATCTACCTACCTACCTATCTACCTACCTACCTACCTACCTACCTACCTACCTACCTACCTACCTACCTACCTACCTACCTACTTACTTACCTACCTACGTGTACGTACCATGTTTGCTGGGATACCTATTCGATTCTTATCGAAAACCTTCTACGCACCTACTGCGTATCACTTTACCATCCTTACCTTAATATGGTATGGTGGTGCATACGCATTATACATATTTAGGTAGATAGGTACCTAAAGTAGTTTTATTGCTGGAGAATGCGAAATAATCTTTCTACTTGTAGGTATGGCGCATACTCATCCATAAATCCAACTGCGCGTGTCATCAAGTACCTAGGTACATTCCTTACCTACGTAATGTCTCTGACCATATATCTCTACAATTTACCTACTTGACGTCTACGTACCTATTTACTTATTTAGACCGAAAGTGGCATTTATCGGTGGAAGCACGCGTAGGCGCACAGTGGGACCTAAAAAAATTTAGTCGGCCAAAAATCTGGAATTGAGGTTTCTGGGGGTTTTCGAAGGTGCTGATTTCATTTTTGGGGTTATTTTTGCTCAAAGTCAAAACCTCAAGGAGGCTTCAGGGGAGGGGGGGAAAAACTTGAAATTTTCGAAATTTTCATGATGGTATCGAAATATGTTTTTTGGCCTCCTGATTCCGAATCCGGCATTCTTTTTCTCAAAACCTCAGGGAGGCTTCAGGGGGAGGGGGGCATAACTTGAAATTTTCAAAAATTTTATGATGGATATTAAAATATATGTTTTTGAGCCTCCTGATTTCAAATATGACATTTTTTTACTCAAAATCTCGATGGGGCCTCAGGGGAGGGGAAAAAGTTTGAAATCATCCGTGACTAAGTATTGTGCTGGGTTGTGCAAATGGATAATTTGGTCAATAATGCATTGTATATCAGAATATCAAAGTATGCCTTGAGAAAACTATCGCCTTGTAAAATAGTCGAAGATTTCAAATGTAACAAAACAAAATACTCAAAACAGAATTAGAAATTTTGGTAAAAAAATATCGTTGTACTGAGAATAATTTACGAAAAACTTGTAATTTTTGTGTAAACAGATTTCTTTTTTGTTAAAAATTTGATCTCCAAAAACTTGGGCTAGGAATCATTTCTTTGAAATGAATTTTCACGTACCATCCTACAGAAACCTTCCAATTTTTGGAAAATTGACAACTTTGGGAAATATACGACTAATTACCTATTATAGAAATACACCTAAAAAGGTTTTTGGGATGAAGCTTTTTTATAAGTTTAAAGCCAACCAATAGATTAATTTGAACAACCAACATAATAGTACTGGATTATTTTGAATTTTTCCCTCCGTTGATGAGGCTCCTTTGAGATTTCGAGGAAAACCCATGCCAGATTCAAAATCTGGAGGCTTAAAAACATATATTTTGATACCCATCATGGAAATTTCGAATATTTTGAGTTTTTCTCCTCCCCCGCAGCCTCCTTGAAGTTTTGAGAAAAATCAAAGCAAGTTTCGAAATCAGAAGGTCCAAAAACATTTATACAGTATGACACAAAAGTCTTGTCCACGAAAAACACTTCATGATATCTCGAAACTGAAAAGAGATATCGGGATGATTCAAACGGCAATATGTTTCTGGAGACAGGGACATTGAAGATTGATAGTCAAATTTTCAGTTCTACCTACAGGGTGTCCACAAATTGAGAAACCGGTTTTGATTAAAAAATGGGGTTCTGGGTTTTTTATGGATTTGAAGTCTACACACTGAGACGATTAAAATGTGATAATTGTTTTTCGAAACCGGTTCGAAAATTTGCAACCGGTTGTCAAAAATACTCCAAAAATCAAGATTAGAAAAATTTTTCAAATGAAATTTGTAGAGCTGTGTAAGCCAACCATGGTCAGTGAACTCATTTTTTGAATCGGTTCACTCTCGGTAACTTGACAATTTCAACAACAAAAAAAGATATGAAAATTTCTTTCAAATGAATGTTGAACACCGCACCGTTAAAAATCTAAAAAAAATCATATCTTTTTTTTGTTGTTGAAATTTCAAAAAATGAGTTCACTGACCATGTTTGGCTTACAAGTTACAAAGCTCTACAAATTTCATTTGGGAAATTTTTTCTAATCTCGATTTTTGGAGTATTTTTGACAACCGGTTGCAAATTTTCGAACCGGTTTCGAAAAAAAATTATCACATTTTAATCGTCTCAGTGTGTAGACTTCAAATCCATAAAAAACCCAGACCCCCATTTTTTAACCAAAACCGGTTTCTCAATTTGTGGACACCCTGTAGGTAGAACTGAAAATTTGACTATCAATCTTCAATGTCCTTGTCTCCAGGAACATATTGCCGTTTGAATCGTCCCGATATCTCTTTTCAGTTTCGAGATATCATGAAGTGTTTTTCGTGGACAAGACTTTTGTGTCATAGGTACTGTATTTTGATACCCATCATGATAATTTCGAAAATTCCGATTTTTCCCCCTCCCCTGAAGCCTCCTTAATTAAATTTGTGAAAACTTGTGCTAGGAATCATTCAAATGAATAATGGATTTTCACATACTATTCTGCACAAAACACCCGATTTTTGGAAAATAGGCAAATTTAGGCAAAATGCGACTGAAGCATCCTGAAGTAAAAGTACATACCTTTAGAAACTTTTTCCATTTGAAACTTTTTTGGTATATTTTGGTAGGTTTTTTTTTCCTGGACCAAAATAATACCTAATAGGATAATGTCATAAAGGAGTGCTTACTTCAACAGCTGATAACTCTAACAAAATTTCACCAAATGTTGAAAACAATGGCAGATTTGAATTCAGCGTAAAAAATACTACTAGAAAATGTACACATCACTTTTATCAACCGTAACGACGTAATCTTGAGCAACAACGTGCTCAACTAACATTGTGTAAAAACAATAAGTATACTTACAAGTTAGTTGTAATAACCCCACTTCTCCCCTTGATTGCATTGTCACTCTGTCGTAATAAGGACTTTTTTATTTTTGGAAATAGAGGTTCCAAACATTGTAGAACACGGTGGAATGATTGGTTTTTCATTTAGAAAAACTTTTTGCTTTGATTTTTGGCCTGCCAAATTTCTTCAAGTCCCACTGCGAAGCGTGGACGAAATACATTGATGTACATTCCTGTACCGGTGTACCTGCGCCCCCTGCAGCTGCACCCAGCTGCCTAGCTTGTCTGGTATTCACGAGGCTGTGCTACCGAAAGCGAAGCCTACCTACTTAATTAATACGTAGTACGTGATAGTGGTGGAAGGCACGCTACGAAACGGCAGGCAGGGTACGGTACAGTATCCGCAGTAGGCAGCCAGGCATCTAGGCACCTCTATCTTTTAGGAGGCATTTCTACTTACCTAGGTACACTACATATTCTGTGATCGAGTTGTCGTATGAGAATTCCATTACCTATCCGTAGGCGTAGACCATTTTTTCCGCTTCGAAATGCCGATAAAAATGTCGTTTCAATTTTTATTCGTCTGTTATTTATTTTTATAAGATTGTTTTTGTACGGTTTTGTTTGTTTGTTTGTTTGTTTGTTTTTTTTTTGTATTGTTTTATTTTGTCTTCGTTTTGTTTCGTCTTGTCGCGTCTCGTTGTTCGGCCAATTTTTTTTAATAGTAATGGCCTTTTTTTTATATTTTCGACGTCGCGTTCGTCGGGCAAAACACCTACGTACATAAATGAAGCATGAAATGGGAAAAGGGCTTGACTCCAATTTCCAAAATACACTCTTTTTGACTTGCAGTGCCATCGCGGAAATTCCATGTTTGGGATGAGCACTTGAGTTTATTGAAGATCATTAAACATGCAATTGATGGCATTTCAACAAAAAAAAAAAAAAAATGAAAATAAAAATAAAATAAAAAAACATTTTACCCCAGTTTGCAATATTTGGGAGTTAGACCCTTTTCCAATTCCATGCTTCATTTATGCATATCCTGATTCGTGCTACATTGACGCGGGTAGGTCATAGGCTGGCATCTACTTATTTAGGGTACCTACCTAATCATATGCATAAAATGTAGGTGAAAGGTACTACCTGTACCTAGCCACCTATCTAACCAAGTATACATATACAAGGCATCTTCTTGCAGTTGCATGTCGTAAGTTGGGCACCTACATAAATATAAGTACCTAGGTATTATATTTTTTTTACTCACCTATTTATACCTTCCCAGGTACGGGTAGGTAACTTACCCGCAAAAAGGTTGGCCTACTAAATACGAGTAGATACATACATAGATAATACATAGATAGGTAGAGGTACCCACTACCCACTACCCATTCTTTATATCGATGGCGATATCGCATATCGCGTCATGTCCGCGTGTCTGTGTTATCCAAGTGAAAGTAGAAGTATCGTAGCTTAACGCAGGTACTTATCACCTAATCCGTCCTTTTGTTTTCAAGTTTACGGCGGTAATCTGTCTCCGTGCCTAAACCTGCGTATGCATATGCATATGCAATGTATGTAGGTACGTAATACTTGCAGTTGATGCAATATAAATAATGTATTTACTGTATGTACTTTACCGGGTGCACGTAAGCGTATGTCTATTCAAAACATAGGTACCTACGTATTACCTGTACATACCTACCTACCTACCTACCTACTTACTTATACCTACCTATGTAATTGGACAATAGACGATGACGTTGTTTATCTATTGGTAATAGAATACTTTTATAGGTACCTATTACCTACCTATACGTATACATACATATCTAATACAGTGAACGAGTTACAAAAAATAAACGTAAGCATTTACGCTGCTACTCTTTTCTACCGTTACCTACCTATTCCTATTCTAGGCCAAACAACGACCGATGGGTAGATCGATACGGAAGACTACCTATTATACCTACTTAGGTAATTACCTATTTTTTTAATTATTATTATTATTATTATTATTATTATTATTTTTTTTTTGTGATTTTTCCAGTAATCCTTACAATATGTGAGCCTGGATTGTAGAAACCACCCTTAGGAGTAAAAAATTGATTTTTGAGTTGACAAGGAATAGAATTGAAGGGAAACTTCTACTTGGAAACCAATTTTTTACACCTAAGGGTAGGTTTCTACGATCCAGGCCCAAATATACTTATACGGTACGTACCTTTGGTGTATCGTGTATGTATGTAGGTCTAGGTACCTATTCCTATTCCTATACCTATACCTATCCGTAGGTTGCATTGCTAAGCGGGTGAAATTAGTATACCGACCATGTACTTACTTACCTACTACCTACTTAGTTAGTTAAAGTATGGACCTTACTATTTTCGAATGTATCGTCGTCGAAATAAAGGTGATCGTTTGTTTTCGTGAGTTTTGTTTGCTTTTTCGATTCGGTTCTAATCAACGTTCATTTTAGGTAGGTAGTTTGTATGAACATTTACATCGCGCTCGCCCAGGCTCATGTATTTTCTTTCATTCTTAGACCGTCGCGTCGACACCGCACATGTGACAAATGTCACACATCGTTTTTTTTTTTTTTTTTTTTTTCGTGCGTTATGTGAGCACGATCGAATGATCGGGTGGTAACGCATCCTAGTATCTATGCGCGCTTAATTCAACGCTCATTTCCGCAGGCCAGCAAATTGCCTACTTTTTTCATTTGAGGGGGCACGGGCAGACATTTTCGTATTAAATCTTGACTGGCTCGAATCAAAAGGACGCGGACGCCACAGTGGGCCAGGAGACCCCCTAAAACGTGCGTTTTACCAATACGTGCTATCAAGTTGGAAAAAATAGTTCACCAAATGTTTTTGAGGTCGTAGATTACGAATTTCGCACTTGAAAATTTTTTGGATGTGTGGGGTTGGGGTCTAAAGTAAAATTTGGCCAAAATTTCGTGTGACATATCAAAATGCATGTTTTTGAGGTCGTAGATTACGAATTTTGCACTAAAAATTTTTTTTGATGAAAGGGGACGGGTGGAAGGAGGAGTTAGAAGTGAAATTTAGCAAAAATATCGTGTGGCACATCAAAATGCATGTTTTCGTGGTCGTAGAATAGGAATACGAATTTCGCGATAAAAAATTTTTGGGTGAAAGGATAGGGTGCGAGAGAGGAGGGGTCAAAAGTGAAATTTGACCAAAATGCGCGTTTCGAACAAGAAAAATCGCGGATCAAATTTGTAACAACGCTAACATGTTGTTAGATATCAGGGTAACACGAAATGAGAAGCAAAATTTTGGTTCTCGGTCTCTCCTCCCTCCCAGGACACCACAAAGATAGTGACAAGTATTGTACTAATTTTGTTTTGGGCATGCGCTTTTTGCAAAGTGGTTATGTTGCATTCTATGCTTATTTTTTGGAGATGTTGTTTTGAAAAATGATCAGAAAAGTGAATACTTTTCAACTACGCAATTGGTTTGTAGATTTGAAAAGCCAAAATTTAATTATTCATATTCTTCCTAAAAGTTGCCCACATTATCACGAAATTCGGAGTGCTTGTTGAAGTAAAATTACACTTTCGCAGCCTGTCGCAGCTTCGCAGCGGCCGTTCTTGGCTTAAAAAGTAGTTTCTAGTGTTCTGAAACCGAATCCGGTGTTATTTTTTGTGACCGTTTGCGAGCAGTCTACACGGGCGTTTTTTGGACAAAGAAACAGAAAAAATGAAAATTCACATTTTTTGCATATTGTCTCATTTTTCAAGTTTTTGGTTCCAATGACACCAAATCTGTACCAAACTCATAAAAATAAAGACATCATTTTTTTTTTTTACACAAGGTCCCTTCTTTCCCGCAGGGTCACATATTGTGTTATATTACACCAATGGATAGCATAACTTGCCGAATATACAATTTGAACCCCTTTGCAAAAAAGGATTTTTTCAGTTTCATTGCCCGTATAGACCGCGGTCGCAAACAGTCGCAAAAAATAACACCGGATTCGGTTTCAGGACACTTGAAAGTACTATTTGAGCCATGAACGGTCACGGATCAGGACGGAGAAAATGTAGTTTTACGGTACCTACTTCAACAAACATTTTCAATTACGCGAAAATACAGACACCTTTTAGGGAGCATAGTTAAATTATGGCTTTTCAAATCTAAAAACCGATTGCGGGGTTGAAAAGTGCTCACTATTCTGATTATTTTTCACTAAACAACATCTCAGAAATATGAACATAGACCCCAACAAAATTACCTACTGTGCAATAATCGCGTTACGGAAGCAAAATCAGTACACTGCTTTGCGCCATCTTTGGCGTGTCCTGGGAGGGAAGAGAGACCGAAAACCAAAATTTTGCTTCTCATTCCGTGTTGACTTGATATTTAACAACGCGTTAGCGTTTGCTCAAAACGCACGTTTTTGGGGGTCTCCTGGCCCACTGTGGACGGGCAAATTGTTATACACGAACGAGTAGGGCTTAGATACACAAATATCTGTCGGGTAGCAAATCCATGCCCTCCACTTTTCATTCAATGCAAAGAAAAAAAAAAATGGAAATCAAAACGAAAAAAAAAAACGTATTTTTCCACAAAGTTTTTGCCTTTTTAAAAACAGAAGTAGGCAGTTTGTCCAACAGGGAAAATGAAACGTTGAACATTAATGTATACTTACCCCTTGAAGTTACAATGTCATACCAAACTTTGGTCCAGCGCTAGAAAATTATTTGGTAAACAACTTTTTTTCAAGTGTGGAGTCCTAGTAGGGTTAAATCTAAATAGGTAGGTACCTATCTGCCTACCTATGAACAAGCTATGTATGTAGGTATGTATGTATGTATGTATGTATGTATGCATGTATGTACCTACTACCTACTTCGATGAGTTTGACCGGAATAGGCGCGAGATTTTTTTTCGACTTTAGCGCACGTTAACTCGCATTTATCCAATTCGGAGCCCACTTCTCTTGTCTTTTTGTTTGTTCATCAGCATTTGCAACGAGTTAATAGACCCGAATCCAATGTCATCATTTGAACGAGTGCGTCGTTTTTTGTTTCCAAAATGCGTCCCGCGTCGTTTTTCGCGAAATTACGCGAATTTTATCGCGTTAGATTGCATTTTATCTCGAGAATTCGAAGACGATGAGGGATATAGTACGGATTCATTTTGTGCCAAATTTAAATTCGACAATTCTCCTCCTCTATCCCTCTGCGTTCCACGGTAGAATATTTTTGGATTTGACGGTGCAAAAGCCGATGAAATAAGTTTCTCCGATACTAGTTAGGCCTATACCTAGGTATTCGAAGAAATGTGTTGGGGATTTCGTTGTAGCCCAACGAGTAGATATGTACGTATAGGGTAGGTATAGGTATATGTAGGTAGCCGATTTGCGCAAATTTTTGATGGCGATTTAACGACAGCCGATCACGGCGACGCGACGCGACGGCAACAGCGCCAGCGCAATAAAGAATTAGGTAGGTACGTGTTACCTATGACTAAATCTACCGGAAAGAGGCTTCAGGCACGAAATTAAAAATATCCTGCGAACGACTGAATCGTTTTGTTTTTTTTTTTTTCAACTGTATGATTCAAGTGGTCCACTTGCTTTTTTCCAAGTTCGAAATTTTTTCATTTTTTTTTTTCAGAGTTCAAATTTTTTCTCGACTACTTTTTTTCAAAATTAAATTTTTTTTCAGAGTTCGAATTTTTTCTCGATAATGTAAAAAAAAAATCATGTTTGTTGTTCTTGTTCTTTCATTAATTTTCTCAAAATTTACTCAAAAATTCGTTAACATTATCAAAAGTTTGTAATTTACAGGTCCAGGTTTTGGTGTTTTACTTTTTTGTTCAAAGTATCTCGATCTCCTATCTTGAAGAAAATTTTTAATTTTGAAAAATTAATCGAAAAAAAAACTGAGCCTTGGGGGAAAAAATTCGAACTCGGAAAAATTTCAATTTTGAAAAAAATAGTCGAGAAAAAATTCAAACTCTGAAAAAAATTTAATTTTGAAAAAAATAATCGAGAAAAAATTCAAACTCTGAAAAAAAAAAATAAAGGATTTAAATTTCGAACTTGGAAAAAAGCAAGTGGTTCACTTGAATCATACAGTTGAAAAAAAAACGATTCAGTCGTTCGCAGGGATCGTTGACCGATGGTACCTAGATATTTGCAATTTTATAAATCTAGTTTTTCCGACTTTTCCGGGCGAATATCTCGGAAATGCGACTTGCAAACCGAAATCCGAGGACGGATTCGTGTTCAGCGACAAATAATCTATGTACCTACCTTTAAACTCAATCCAAGCGCATTTGGCGAATAGAAATTTTCCGTGCCGCTGCGCTGTCCCATCAAAATTTTCCGACCTTTTCAAGCAAATAGGTAGCTCGAAAACGCGACTTGGAAACTAAATAGGTACCTACATAGTACGTATAGGTATACAGACGTCGGATTCGTATTCAGCGACCCAGGCCATTATCTAGCTATGGGTCAAATCCGAGCGCATTGGATGAATAAAAATTTTCAAGGTTGCATTTTTGACCTTTTCGCTCGGAAAATTGGCCTACCCGAAAGCGAACGCGCACGCAATTACGAATAGGTACCTACGTAGCGTACTTATGTGCAGTACAATTGTACAATGTAGGTATAGATGTTTATACTCGTAGGTATACCTACCTAGTTAATTTTAATAAACGGTGGAAATGGAAATTATTTGATGGACGCGGTGCGGCGACGCGGCGGTGGTACCTAATACCTATCAGTCGTCACGGTACACACTACACAGTGAACGTTGGTTTTTCTCATCCGTACTGACTTATTCGTCTTACGATTAGTTCGTTCTGCTTTATCAAACAATTTCACGACCCAAAAAAACTAATGGATTCTCCGATTCTGGTCGGCGATTAATGATCGTCGCGTCTCGCGACGTTGGGGCGGCGGCAGCGGCGGCGGCCGCAGCCGCGATCCCGATCGCTTATCGTTCCGCGTGAAATATCGGACATGGAAGCGTGGACTTGACTTTCTTTTATGTGTATCATGGTCGCGTCCCGTCGTTTCTCTTTCGTACCTACTTAGTTAGGTACGGTACCTTCATCCTACCAGTCTACCTACCTTTTAGTTTTAGGTAGGTACCTAATGTAACTGCGTAGGTACCTAATTTTATCGTCGCCTCGCTAGTCGTCGTTATCGCGAAAAACTTGCTGCGGCGCGGCGTAGCTTATTGACGCTTAAACGTTTCACCAGCCGACTCGTTACTTACATAGGTAGATAGGTAGGTAGGTACCGTACTTGCTCGCTTACCTACTTATGAAAGAAACCTGTCGTAAAGAAGATACTCCGTGGCTTGTAAAAGCTTGGCGCCGCGCCGCCAGCGAGCGCCATGCGCCATGAGATTGCGAAATTGTTCGACTTTAGTTCGCTATGTTTGCGTTGGTACTTGGTACCTAGCTACCTACGTACGTATCGTGTGGTTCGTCGAAGATGCGTTGGTGTTGGGAGTCGGAAGCGAAGATGAATAACAGAACTACATACCTACATAGGTAATTAGGTACATACGTATTAAGACGTTCGTTTACGACGGCGCGGCGAACAGGTTATGCAATTTTATTAACGTCCGCGAGAAGGATCTCGCTTACGTGCGCGTTCGCGTTTGTACGGGGGGGGGGGGGGTAGAAAAATTACTCATTCGCGCCGCTTTTCATCCAATTTCATCTCTTTGAGTGAATTTGACGTCAAGATGTTGCGTGAATCTTGAATTTCTTTTAAAATCCCTAATTTGCGACGTCATGTCATGGGTTAGCCTATTGAAGTCATAAGGAGGTAAAAATTATATTGAAGCGTTCGCTGTACGTCTGTACCCGAAGAGATGAATTGGATGAAAAAAAAAAGGTTTCATGTCGCAATTGGTAAAATGTATACGGTTTTGAAAAAATTGAAAATCAAATTTCTTGCCAATTTTGGCAAAATTGGAGATTTTACGCTACGTTAATTTCACGATTGAGGGAATTCTCTGCTTCCAATCGGGAAACTAATCAAAAATTCGTGTTCAGGAGGTTCAAATTATGTCTAAGAATTATGCCATACAAGGATTGGTTTGAGGTATTGGGTTGGAGAAATGGAAAGTTGCGATTTGGAGTAAATTTTCACCAAAATCGGCTGTTTTTTGCTACCAAAAATAGACAAATAAAAAAGTATAGGTAATCACTCCTTATCCGGAAACCAATAACACATTCGGATTCGGAAGGTTCGAATTATGTACAGAAAACAGGTTTCAAACTCCAATTTATCAACATTGCTTGTCTCAATTGATCATTTTTTCGCCGAAAAATATTATGCATCTTTTTTTATAGGTATTTTGGATTTTTTTTGAAAAATTTTGTATGTCAGTGCAGCCAGTTACCAAACGTGACATGCGACACTGGAATTTACGTCGATCAAGAATTAAATTTTTTTATCAAGTAAATTCCATAATGTCGCGCATCACAATTTGTAACTGGCTGCACTGACATACAAAATTTTTCAAAAAATTTCCAAAATACCTATAATTCTGGTGATTGAAAAAAAAGATACATAATATTTTTCGGCGAAAAAATGATCAATTATTTAAAGATATACCTAAATTCCGTATTTTGGAATTTTACGATTCGCTGTTGGTTGCACTGGTGTATAAAATTTTCAAATTTTTTCTTCTATACCTATTTATTTTTAGTGGTTTAAAAAAAATTTTCGTTCAATTCCCCGACGAAAAAAAAATCATTTCAGCTTCGCGAAAATTTCGTATTATTGAAATATTGCAATCCGCAACTTTTCAACCCCCTGGTAGCGCTCTGAGTTTTGACCGGAGAAGGATGGCGATGGTTCAGGGAGACGTAGAAACTCAAATCGCAACTTTTAAGTGCTACGACAGCCTCTCACGCAATTTTTTTTGACTAGAAAAACACAAAAAACAGCGTTTTTTTCAAAAGGAGGTGCACTTTGAGCACCTACTGCTCCCCTCCACTTGCACCTTGGGGGCTCAAATTTTTTTTTGGGAGGTCTCCCACTCAAAGTAAACCACCCTACCAAATTTGGTCGAAATCCAAGATATGTTTTTTTTTTTCACTCCACCCTACTGTACATACCTATATTATGTATTTGGCAACTCAGACACATATCTAACTTATCACGGTAGGTAGGCTAGGTAGGTAGTTCCCCGCCACCGTTGGCGCGGCGCATACCGCTTAGGCAGGGAAAATTTTGTGAAAATTTTATGATTCTGTAATTCTACGTATAGGTATGGGTACCCTAACCCTACCTGATTCTTTCAATGTACACAGCACAGACCTACCTCGCCTCCCTCTCTGTTGCCACTCATTTTTCTTTGCCATTTCCGCTCTACGGCGCGGCGAGCTTTTGCTGCCGTTTTCGTCGTCGTTATCGCTAACGAACGCATTACGAATGTTTGTGCGCGTACGTACGCGTACGCGCATATAGCGTTTATTTATTACTGTACATACAATAAATATAGGTACTCGCGGCATGGCGCGTATTAAAAACAGAACGTAGTCTCGCGGTGAAATTTCCCAGTTACAGCAAAAATATCGAGTGAAATTTTCACATTATAATTACGGAGGCATTGTCCTACCTTATGATAACGTTTTTTGTAGGTAATGCGCGCATCGCATTGGCATTGCAGGTAAGTGACTATACGCGAATGTCAGGTGTATTTTTGTATGGTACATTACATTTTTTTTTTTTTTTTTTTTAATACAATGTACCTACATGTGTAGGTAGGAAGGAAGGAAGGAAGGAAGGAAGGAAGGAAGGCAAGTGAGTGATGAAAATAGGTAAACCCGTAAGCATACGAGATTATAGCGAAAGCAAAAGGCGCGCGTGTATGATACGTGTGCGGCGCGGCGTGGTGGTTACCCAATAGGATGTCCCTTATTTATATTTGGTGGAAAATTATTTTTTGAATTTTTGTCGCGACCCCCCCTCCCCCTAATTTGGTTCCAGTCCATAAGAAAATAACACACAAAAAGTTTCTGCCCGATTGATGCATGTTAACCCGTGCCTCACAGCCCACTTCGAAAAATTGATGGAGCACGCCCGAGCTCATATTTCATATTTCTCCACTACCGGCACGCGGCAACGAAACGCTAAAATTACCCCTATACTGACTCGGCAGCTTAAAACCGACGCCGAAGACGTACAAATTAAGATAGAGCGTTCGGGTTTGCGGCATTCGATTCCTTATAAAATTTCGAATCGTACAGGTTTTTTTTTTTAAATTTTTTGCACCCCCGGGGGAAAAGCGCGAGGATATGAAAAAGTATGATTGAAAATGACAAACCATCAAAATTGATGCAGAATATTTCAAACAGATTTTTCGAAGGAAAAAAATTCCAGGAGATATTCAGAGGTTCTGAATCCATTTCTGAGGTCATTTTGACTTCAAACTACACTCATGACCATGGATTTTAAAGCCTGCAATTAGGCAACCCAATTTTCGTTTTCTCCTACATAAAATCTGTACAAAATGTCTTGATCAAATTTTTGTCACTTTTCTCCATTTCTATGAATTTGGTGAAATTTCCAAGACGCCGCAGTGTTAATAGGTACTACTTACTGCTTTCTTGTATGAGGTGTTTTTGTTTAGAGGGGGAGGGGGTGATTGTGGTCTTAGTTTGCGTTTTGCATAAAAAAGTGAAGATATCTAACTTTTGTTAGCAAATTTAGTGTAGAATAATAATCTACTACCCAGTAGCGTAACTTGACATTCCCTCGGGGGGACAGAAGTCGACGGGTGAAAAGTTTTTTCTTAGGTACATACAGAATGGGTATAAAGATCTCGGATAGCTCCCCCCCCCCCCCGTATTTACGCCACTGCTACTACCCCAATTTTTGAAAAAATTGCATTTTCATCAAGTTATAGGTATAAAAGCATCATTTTTGGGTGGTTCAATCTCCCTGCAGGAGTCTTCGGAACCTTTTGACGGGAGGAACTCTCACTAAATTGTTCGATATGGTGTCCTGAATCAATCAAGTCGAGAAATCTTAGATCGAAATTTTTTCTGTGCTTGATGACCTTTCTTGCGTAAATGCACTGCACTAATTCAGTTTTTTCAGCAGTCATAAAAGCACAAAAAAAAATTCGAAACAAACAACTAGGTATACTCTAGGTAACTTAAAACCAAGTTTTACTACATAATATATATTTTCAACACCTCTCCCCCGCTGAGCTCACATAACGCCGTATCAACATTTCCGTTACGTAGCCGGTACATGGAAAACTTGGCCACCGCGTATGGCGGCCGGGTAGCAACGGACGCGCTCGGGAGTCGCGTCCTCAACTTTGAGGGCACGGCGGCACGGGTAAACGTGCTTCAATCAAGTCGGGAAAAATTTTGAAAATGTTTTGGGGATGCATATAAAAAATTTAGAGGGTATGCGTCTCGAAATTCCAACTTTTAATTTTCCTTGGACACCCTACACGTACAGTGCGAAAGGACCGCTCCTAAAAGTTGGATTTACCCGATTTTTGGAAATTTTTTATGCTAACGGGAAATTTTCAAAATTGATTTTTCTCGAAAGGCCTCAACTTTTCCCCATATTCACTTCTTAGGACAATATGATAAGTGACAAAACTGTTCGTTTTTCAATGTTCTACGACTTTTGTTACTTGACCTACCTATGTTTTGTTTTCCTTTATAAATGCTCAACTTGGAAAGTTTACAGCCGAAACCTTGATATTTGAACCGTCTGCGCATTGCCCACCTGAAATAAGGAGACAAAATATGCACCAATTTCAGAGAATTTGGGGAATATCGAAATACGTGCCCTACTAAGCTTACAGGTACCTAATAGGCTAATATCTACATATACGAAACGTTCCCTTTCTACCTACTGTTTTTTTTTCTATTTTTTATTTTCATTTTTTTCGGTTGGTCTTTTTTTTTTTTACCCGAAATGTCCGCCGCGCCGCATTAGATTGCGGTAGTAGGCAAACGTGAGCGCCATATAGGTACGTACCTATTTATTTATGGTACTTGTTTTGTTTGGCGAGACAGGGCGCGGGCGCGGGCGGGGCGGTGCGGGGCGGTGCAACATAGCATGCTCCAACAGGTTTTATACGCGCAAGTAAATGCGCGGAGAGGAGAGAAATATGGTTCATGGTACGTACTAATGTATGTACGTATGTATTAAGTACTTATACCCAACCATCGTCCGTCAACTCATCGCACCGGCACCGCACCGTCTCAGCGCCAAGAACAACGCGAATAATGACGAGACGACGATCGAGATTGAAATCGAGATCGCGATCACGATCTCGATCTCAGTAAAAAGATATGTACCTAATGCACGTAGGTAGGTGGATAGGTAGGTAGGTAGGTAGGTAGGTAGGTACATAGGTAGAGGTAAGAGAATTGCGATCGGGTACGGTATACGGTTCGACGGTTTGGTGTGGATGCGAATTATGCGTAGCAGCAGCAGCAGCAGCAGCGGCGTCTCGTCTTCACTGAGCTGCGCTGCGGTGCAGTGCAGTTATTGTTGTTGCTCGTCGCCGTTCGTCGTCTCGTATTCGCGTTCGCCTTCACGTTCACGTTCACGTTCACGTTCAAGTTCGCTTTCGCTTTCGTCGTTGTCGTTGTCGCCGCACGCGCGACACTAAAATACCTAAACAGGTACAGTATTTGCGTTCGCCTTGGCCTTGGTTTTGCGCCAGCGCAGTTAGTACCTACCTACCCACCCACCTACATAAACTTATTAGGTTCCTACCAACACGTGGACGTATCCTGGCGATACATACCTAGACCTACTGCCACCTACGCAACGCTACAGCTACAGCTACAGCTACGCCTGCAGTCATGCCTACAAGTGTACGCCAATCATCGCCACTCGGACTTACGACGTAGGCACCTGCACCAGGTATGCGTTGCCGTTTGTTTTCACATTCATTTGGTCATTTTCCTAGATTCGGTTCTTAGGTTGGATCGCATCGCATCGCATCGCGTCGCGATAGGTTGCTCGCTCCATTTCGAGTGCGTGTGCGTGTAAGTGTGCGTTCGTCCGACTCGCGGACTGCGGCGGCGTCGGCATTCGGTGGTTGCCGGCCATGTTTTACGAAATAAAAGACAAGCGTACCAAGGCCGGCGGCGCGCAAACCAAATGGTGGCTTACGGCGGCGTTTTCCGGCGTCGTTATAACGGCCAGCTTCATCGGCATCATTTTCTGGTTGGGAATCACGGCTAGACAATCGGAGCCGAACCACGAACGACATCCGCCGTCGTCGTCGTTTCGCGATCATCATCAGCAGCACGCCTCCAGACCCTCGAAATCGTCGCAATCGCCATCGCCACCTTCGCTGTCGTCGTCGTCGTCGTCGTCGTCGCCGCCGCCACAGCAGTTGGACTATCCGGCTGCCGAAATATCGAAAACTGCCGTCAAACGTAAAAAAGGACGCGTCGAAATGGTTGGCGACGGCGGTCGCGTCGATTCGGCGACCAGCTCGAAAATCACTCCCAGCAGCCCCGTCGGCGAAACGGAAGCATCGGTGGAATCGAGTATCGACGAATACGCGGCAGCGGAGCCAAACGATTCGCCCGACGTTCAACTACGTTCCAAAATTGCCAAATTGTCGTCGATGCGAGAATACTTGGCCGCCGCGGCTGCCGACAACGACCATCGCGACATTCATCTCAAGGACGGAATCAGCCCGTTGGAAGAGATTTTACCGGAGACGGTTTCCAGTGCCGCCGCCGGCGGCGGCGGCGACGTCGAGAGTAATTCGGTAAAAAAGAAAAGCGAAGCCGTATTGCCCAGCTGGTACGATCAGAATTTGCAAAACTCCAAGCCGTCCAGGCCGGAGCCTTCGAACGAGCTGAAACAGGACGCGGTCTACGATTTGCCGGATTTCTCGCTGATCAAGCCGGACCTCAGCGCGTTCAATACGAAAACAATTCCCGCCTTTACCTATCTGAAGGAGCCGCTGCCTCCTCATTTCGAACATACAGCGGCCGCAGACGACGCAGAAACCGGCGCCGCAATGGGTAACGTCGCCGATTCGTTGTATTATCACCATCACCACCACGGCGACGACGACCACCATCATCACCGTCACCATCAGCAACAGCAGCAGCAGCAGCAGCAGCAGCAACATCAACACCATCAATCGCACCATCATTTGCGGCAGCAGCAGCAGCAGCAACAACAACAACATCATCATCATCATCATCATCATCGACAATCCTCCGCTTCGCCATCCATACTGGATGACGATGACGATGACGATGATGGAAGAGAAGATGTCGACGGTATGGGCATGGGCATCGGGGCCGGCGACGGCGACGATAATCGCCAACACGGTGCGTTGTCCAATGTATCCGGCGGCGGCGGTGGCGGCGGCAAAGACGACAGTTCGTTGATGAGTTTCTTGCAGAAAAGATTACAAAACGTGCACGACTGGCTGCTGTACGGAAGTAAAAAGAATCGCACCGTCGACGTAATGGAGTTGGTGAAAATGGTAAACAGTTCGTTTCACGCGAAAAACGTGGGCGCCATTTTTTCAAAATTCAAAGATCTGTACGTCGGCCTGAATACGAGCGACGTGCAAAATATGCCCGTCTCGAATTTACTGTACCCGACCAGCCCGTCGCTGCTCAACAACAGCACCAGCTTGGTGTCGTTCGGGCTGCTGGCCATCGACTTGTTTTTGCTGCACAACGTTCAGCAGATCGTGTGGAACGAGGAGTCGCACATCGGCGACGAAATGCTCAAAGATCCGGACGTGGTAGCGCTGAACGCGCTCTTCATGTCTCCGGACCGCGTCCAACAGCTCAGGCAGACCAATTCGCGTATATTCACCAGCGACAGGCAGAAAAAAGGCGTCGTACACGATTTGCTCGAATTCGTGAACGGCGGCCTCAGGGCCGTACTCAACCTCAGCAAAGCGTACAAGAGCAGCGTCACCAGATCTAACGCAAACGCCAACGCCAACGCCCGTAGCAGATCCAACGGCTCCACTTTGGACTGCATATGGACGCTGTACTGCAGGAATTTAGACAAGACTGCCAAATTGCACGGCCCGTACGGATTCCTGGCTAAAATGAACAGGTTCGCGACTCGACTGATTTTTTTTTCGTTCCTTTCCTTTCCTTTTTTTTTTTTTTTTTTTGTATATATTTAACGCGTGTATGTAGAGGTACGCTAACCCACGCACAAAAGTAGAAAAGTACCTACCTACCAATACCTACGTGCGTCCCCTATGCAGCACCTATAGTGCGAGTAGTACATCTACATACCTGCGGGTAGGGTTGACTTGATACGCGCGCAAATTTTATTGATTCATGTCCACAGCGTCGCTGTCGCTGCTGCTGCTGCTGCTGCTGCTGCGATGGATTTTCGATGAAATTGATTTGAATTTATATACTTATTTTGCAAATGCGTAAAAAGTACGAATTAAGGAACGTGCCGAGAATCGGAGAGAAAATACTTACGCGGGAGAGGGAGTAAGGATCGAGCCCTTTTTCCCAAGGTGTGCTTGCAATTTTATGTACGTACCTAGCTACGTAAGCGTAAGTGCGCATGTAGCGGGAGGAGGTGTAGCTGGTCAGTGGCGTACCGAAGGCATTTTCCAGGCGGTTGGGGGGGGTCTCATGAAAATTCCAACTCGAATTCATGAAATTCCCTACTCAAAATGGATACAACTTGGAATACCAGGAAAATTTTATGAGGAATGAGTGAAAGGGAACCTTTTTTTGGCGCCATCACCTCAAATAGGTAGTGTACAGAAATAAGAATTTTAATTTATACCCGAGCGAAACGAGGGTGAAGCTTTGAAAAAATTGGATTTTTAACGCCTAAAAAAGCCATTTTTTCATATTTTAGGGCTTTCAAAATTCTTATTTGATGTAATTTGAGAGGGGAGAGGGTAGGAATTTAGCCATTAGATATTCATAATCAATGGTGTTGAAAGTTTTTTGGGAGCGTAAAAATTGAGAATAAAAACACAGAGTACCAGATCGGAGCCTTCTTTAACACTGTTGTTACTTGAAATAGTTTGTTGAAATACGATTTTGTTCATGCCCGAGCGAAAAACTAATAAGTGAAAATTTTATTGATTTCCAACTTGGAAAAATGATACATTTTTTAGATTTTCAGTTTTGGGAAAATTATGAATTTTCAGTCGAGAAAGTGACTAATTCCCAACTGCCCAATTTTCCTAACTCACAAGTGAAAAATTTTCTCTGGGGGGGGGGGGGAACTCCCCCTCCTCCCTTTCGGCACGTCCCTGCGTAATTTACTCGTACGTGAAAATACGCAGGGTAGATATGTACGAGTAGGTACCTATCTACCCTGCGTTTGCGTTCGCGTACCTCTACTTAAATCACGCGGGTACCGAAATCTAACCTCTCGTAAGCGTGCTGCGGCGCAGCGCGGCGCGGCGCGGCGCGGCGGAATAAGTGGCTGTGTAATGACTACGTACGTGTACGTGTACTGTACCTGTACGTCTACGTAGATGTACCTAGACCTACCTTTTGTGGCCAAACAAACAATGGAAACGTGACTTTCGAAGCGCGTTTAGGAAGTAGCGCGGCTCGGTGCGGCGCTGCAAACGACACACAGTCAAGTACATACGTAGCGTTGGTAAGGTCAGGTACGCCGCATACCTAATAGTCGCTTACAATACCTACCGTCGCGTATTCGACGCAATTGGGCTACCCATTGACAACGCGTATAAAATCTATAAACACACAAACCAAACAATCGGCGGCGGCGGGCCAAGAAAAGAAAAGAAAAGAAAAGAAAAGAAAAATTAACAAAAAATCGCGAACCTAGCCACCGGTAAAGGTAAGTACTTGGTAGTGAGAGTAAGAAGAGGAGGCGGAGGGACCATACTGCGAACGATTGAGCACCGTTTGGAAAAATACGAGAAATACCCGCGACGAAGAAAGAAAAGAAAAACACACGTTTAGGCATCGGCATCTAGGGCATGAGAATACTCGTAGTTTATTTTTTGAATGGTTGAATGGCCACGCTTCGCTGCACGACGCTTCGCTGTAGACTGGGAAGAAGCTGGCCGGGGCGCGGCGGGGCGGGGCGGTGCAGCCGGCGAAAGAGAGAAACGTGAACGCGAGAGCGCGAGCGGAAGACGCATTCGCGTCGCGAAAGTTTACGAGTGATCGAACGCAGGTACATACTACACATGTACATATGTAGATGTACTTACCTGCCATGTAGGTCGTAGGTAACGTACATATTTTTTCATTGTAGTGTGAGTAAAAGTGGACTTGGACTTTTACTCACACTCGCGAATCGCTCGAGTGCTCAAGCTCGCCTTTTACTCACACTACGTATGCAATGAGGGAGATGAAGTGATTTTCGACGAATTTTGAGGTTTATTGCCCGAGCGAAGCGAGGGAAATAATAATTCAAAATTCGTCGAAAATCACTTCATCTCCCTCATTGCATAATGTAAGTGTAAACAAATAAAAATGACTATTTTTGCGTTATAGCGCAGCGCAGCGTAGGTAAGAAGCAAAATGCAGCGCTTGTGTGGCCGCTGCGCTGCTCGCTGCGATATCTGTAGCTACCTATTACCTACTCACCTATAAGGGCAAGGCAAGGAGCCCTATCTCCGACCCCTGTCCTAAGTCCGACTCCCTCTCGATGATCGCAGCAAGTACCAAAATTTTTTGACTCAAGTTTTCATTTTATGGTGTCTTAACTCCGACTTCCTATACTTGTAATCTGTTGTTTTTAACGCGATTTTGTTTTTTCCAATTTTCTCCGCGAGTTTTGACTGCAGAGTTATCGTTTCGGACTTATTTTGTTCATCTGTGAGAAAGGACCCCCCCCCCCCTCCCTCCCCAAAAAGAGGAAATTTCGACAAATTGCATCATTAACCGCCAAAATAGGAGGGGGTCGGAATTAGGAATACAAATTTTGAAAATCGATTTTTGACTTCGTTCGGGGAAAAAATCGTTAAAAATCGTAAAAATTATTTTTGAGCCCCAACCTTTTCGGTACTTGTGGTAGACACTTCAAGGTATCTTTTAAGCCAATTTCGAAAATTTTTGACCCAAAGACGGTTCGGAGATAGAGACAGTTTTTCAAAAGGGGGCCGGAGATAGGGCACCTTACCCTTACCTATATATGTATGCAATTGTATAATAATACCTATACACGAGTATATCTACTATCTACCTATTACCGTATTACCTACCAACGTGAAGACGGAGAAAACTGATTTCGGTCGATTTATGATCTGTTTCAGCTTGGGTCTAAGACTGATGATGGGAGAATTTCCGGTGGAGAAAGCCTTGGATCGTTTGATGAAAGAATACAACAGTGGCTGGGGTCCGTTAGATTGCGATAAATTATTTCCTAGGTAAGTTTTAACTTGCGCTAGGCCAACGACGCCGCGGCCGGTTGGCGCAGCGGCTACACAACTACCTACCTACCTACCTACCTACCTACTTTTTTTTGTTCAAAAAATTTATATTTGATTAATATGGGGTACAAAGACTCCAAAGTTCACACCACTACCTTGCATACCAAAGATTTATAAAGAGAGAGGTGGAGCAGTTGGATTGTTGAGAGGAAAACATGGTAAATAAAGATAAGGAAGAACATTGCAACGCAGGAGAAATTATATTAAAAACAAAAACAAAAAAAGAGATAGAGAAAAAATTAAATGAGTGAATGATAAGTGAGAAAGCTAGCTTACCTACCTTTTAAGGGTTCTCAGTGTAACCGGGAGCTCCATTAGAATTGCATTCTCAGATTTTCCGTCGTTTTGTTTCGTCTGTATGATAAGCGCGGCTGTACGCAAAAATCTGGAAAGTGAAAATACATATGTACTTGGGTACGATGCCGCTAATTCTTTCTAGTCTGGCTTCAATCTTGCTCAAACACCACCATTCGGACCTTTTCGGACGAATATGATGGAAAAAAGAAGCTGTTGCCGAATTATGGGGTGGGCGTGGGGTGCCGTGCCGTGCCGTGCCGTGCCCTAAAATGGTACCGAGGATATACGAAAAAAAGAACCGGCTGTGAAAATGCTTGACAAATTCTCAGTCCGATGCTATTGGTCGAATTTTATTCGGAATCGGATGTATGTTGTATGTACATTGTACACTTCTACTTACATGACGGAAGAAGAAGCGATAGCCAAAACACTACAAGTACCTATACTTACCAAGGTAGGTTGCTATTCCAAAGAAATGACTATGAAAATTCTAGGCGAATTCTCGGACTAATATACTACCTACCTATTCGTGTGGCGCGATAGTCCCAAAAATGAGCTTTGAAGTTGAAAAGTTGAGCTTTCTCGGCACAGAATTGCACCAAAATGTAATCTGTCCTTCTCCTGCATTATCTGCGCCTACTGTAAAATCAGCTCGATCTGTTCAGTGTTCAGTTTAACGAGAGAAATCGCGTTAGAAAGAAAAGGCTTCAGCAAATAAATTCGAAATAATTCTTCGCAACTTATTAGTCTGGTTTTTTGGACTTGCAATTGAGGTCCGAAAATTTCTATGGCATGGCATGTCGAAATTTTAATTTGCCTCTGAGGTAAAAACAAACTCGTACGTAGATATGTAAGATTACAAACTCGCTTCACTGATGCAACTATTAATAAAACACAACTTAAGGTCATAATTAAGTGCAGCCCTCCACTACCTTTCGAGTTATCGTCGGCGTTCCACTGGACCCGAACTCACCCCTACCTATCAACTTATTTTCTTTTCTTTTCTTTTTTTTTTTCATCGAAAACTTTTATTATTTTGAATAAAACACAAGGGTAGGTATTTAATTACAAGGCACACACGTGGCTGCGATTTAGCGCATCTTGCCGCTGTGTGTGAACGAGAAGAAACAGTAGGCACACATACACATACATATAGGTATAGGTATAGGTGTAGGTGTAGATACATTACCTACGTATATCTATATACGTAATTACCTATGTAAATAAGGGGAGTAGAACATGGCGCTCACTACTCGCGCAACGCTTTCGGATGCTTGCCCACCATGTTGTACAAAAAGGGAACGAGAGTTCGAAACTACCTATATACAATTTGGACTGACGTTGAGGAAACCTAGGGTAGGTAGAGGTACTCAGTCCGGCCACCTCAGACGTCAGGAGGTCAGGAGCCTTTTTTTTATTTTTTTTAATTGATGGCCGCGGATCAGTTGAGCGAAAACCGAGATCTAGTTTCTCCGACAAAGAATGGGCATTCGAAAACGACGTGCTCACTGTTTTGAACATCAACACTAACGTAAGACAGGTAGGTAATAGGTATACATACCTATGGAAATAGAATGGACGGCGGAGTAGGGAGTAACGATGGCAATTGAAATTACTTCGCGTCCCGTCTCGTCGAGCGGCTTTTCCGCCAGCGAGAGCGAGCGGGAATGATTTTTAAGCGACTGATTAATTAAAAAAATGATTTTACGCGACGCGAGTAAAATGCCTGCACTGCGCTGCGGGCTGCGCAGACGGGCCCGGGCAGGCGGGCACCTCTACTGGTACTTTTATGTAGTACATCATACCATACCATATGTACGTACGAAGGCGAACGGCGAACGGCAAACGCTCGCGGGTGTAGTACGCCATTGCCAATTGCCAATTGCCAATTGCCATGCCATGCCTAGCAGCCGATACTTACTTTGCGCGACGTATATTATAGTGTCGCGTTGCCGCAATAAAAATAATTTTGCATATGTACTTAGGTACTTACTTTTGCATTACTTACCTCGTTAGCGTACAAGAATACTCACTTTCTCTTCTCGAGAGTACGTACGCGGTACGCGCGTCGCGTCGCGTCGCTCGTATTGAAATAAAGAAAGTGTCTCGCCGCGCCATCGCCATTAATTACTTACCCAAAGTACATTTACGTACGTAGGTAGGTACCTACGTACAAAAAGTCCGCGAATACCTACATAGGTAATTAATTTTGAATAATTTGCACGCTTTTTATTCGTCCATCATTCGCGCAAACCGGTTATCGATTTTCATTTCTACCCATGTACCTACCTACGCGTACTACCTACGTACCTACCTAAGTAGGTATAGTAGGTACATATGTATATAGTACCTATAAGTATGTATGTTAGATGTTACGCCTAATCCATGTATGTAATTGCCGAATTTATGAAATTTATAACCTCAAATTCTTCTACCATTTTTCTTAATTCAAAAATGAAAATTCAAAATATTTTGACATAGAGAACTAACATTCAGCTACATTTCAAAAAACAAAAAAATTCAACCAGCTACAAATTTCAACTGGAAAATGTTTTGTGCTGCAAAGAAGATTTTTCATTTAATGTAAGAAATTTTCCAATTGAAGTAGCTGTTTGACCTTTTTTTTTTTCAAAACGTACCTAGCTAAATGTTAATTCTCTGTGCCAAAATAATTTGAATTTTCATTTTTGAATTAAGAAAAATGGTAGAAGGTTTCGAAGTTATTACTTTCATGAAATATGTAGGCAAAAATTTTGCCTATTTCATGAATTCGGCAATTACATGGATTAGGCGTAACATACCTATACACTGTTCCAAATAAGAAACGTCAGCCGCAACCCGCGACATACCGATACACGTTTGCGGTAAGTAACCTATTTATTAGGGTGTGTCAAGTTTCATTTTTTTTTTTTTTTTTTGAAATTGGACGATGCCACCTCCTAATTTTGTTCCCTTTGATGAGGAAAAGACCCCCATAAAAATTTTACCCCGAAAAAATCATGCCAAGTGGTGGCGCAATGAAAGTGAAAATTTGCCAGAAAGGATAGGTAATGTAAAAACAAAAAGTGGTCTGAAGTTTAATATTTCATCCAGTTCCAGTGTGTCAATTTTTCACGTTTAAATTGAAAGTAATGCGAAAATCTGGTCAAAAACAAATCACATGGAATATGTTTTCAAAAGAACGAAGCAAAATAATTTTATTTCATTTAAAAAAAAAACCTACCAAACATTGCGCGAGTGATCGCCTACTTGCCACGGTTTGGCGCGGCAATTAATGCAAACACCCGGCAAATCATATTCGTAACTTTACCTTTCTTGCGCCACCACTTAATATCATTTTTTTGGACTGATTTTTCGTATTTCCCACTTTTTAGGTCCAATGAAAATTTTAAGGGGGTGGCACGTCTAAAATATGGTCAAACATGACACACCCTACTATTTATGTAGGTACATCTACATACTTATAGGTAGCGATTACCATATAGCGGGGAACTGATGGGGAGGTGTACTATACGTACACTTCGTAGCAAAACTGAGCATAACCATTTTTACTTATTTCATTTCTTTCGTATTGAAATTGATTGATGAAGTAAAACGACTCGAAAGAGTACCGAATTTTGAAATTTGTTTAGGTTGATTCTTCTTTTCGTATTTTGCGTTCGTAACGATGCACGAAACAACAACATAAGGTTCTAAATTACAGGTAGATATAGGTACAGGTACGCCCTCAGAAGCATTAGCCGTCACCCCCAAAGAAGGAGGCTGAACAGGGACGTACCGATAGGGGGGAGGGGGGAGCTCCCCCGTGAGAAAATTTTCTACTTGCGAGTTGAGAAAATTGAGCAATTCAACACATCAGTTGGGAAAATTGGGCAGTTGGGAATTAGTCACTTTCTCGACTGAAAATTCATCATTTTCCCAACTGAAAATGTATCATTTTTTCAAGTTGGAAATCAATAAAATTTTCACTTGTTACCTAGTTTAAAAATTTTTCGCCTTCGCTTCGCTCGGGCATGAACAAAATCGTAATCCAACAAACTATTTCAAGTAACAACAGTGTTGAAGAAGGTTCCTTTTATTCATTCCCCTGAAAATACCATAGGCGGATTTAGAAAAATGGATCAGGGCAATGGCATTGCAAGATTTTTTGGAAAGGTGCAAACTGCAAAATTCATAGATACAAAGACTAGAAATACTAGAAAAATCTTACGACGAAGTAGGAAGGGCCTTCTTTGACACTGCCATCTCAAATACCTAATTTGAAAGATTTGCGATTTGATTTATATTTTATACCCGAGCGAAGCGAGGGTGAAGCTTTGAAAAATTGAATTTTTAATGGCCATAAAAGTGATTTTTTTGTATGCTAATGATTTCAAAATTGCTATTTGATGTCATTTCAGGGGGAGAGGGAGGGAGAACATATTCGAAGTCAGTGGCGGTGGAAGCTTTTTTTGGGAGAATACAAAATTGAGGAAGAAGACATGAATTACCGGAAGGAATTTTTGAGGAAAAGAGTCTGCTTCCTCAACTTTACCTAATAAAATGATTTGTGAATTGTGTGTTTGTTCATGCCCGAGCGAAGCGAGGGCGAATTTTTGAAAAAATTGTGGATTTAATGTCCAGAAAATACATTTTTTCAAAGCTTCACCCTCGCTTCGTTCGGGTATAAATTAAATTCTTATTTATAAGCACTATTTGAGGCGATAGCGCCAAAAAAGGTTCCATTTTACTCATTCTTCATAAAATTGTTCTGGTATTTCAAGTTGCATCAGTTGGGATTTTCATGAGACCCCCCCCCCCCCCGGAAAATGCCTTCGGTACGTCACTGAGGCTGAATACCGCGTTTTCGCAATTGGAAAATGGTGGTATATACCTATAATAATCATGTTCTAGGGGGTTAATTTTCATATCAGAACGGGATCTTTTTCTTTTTTTAAAATGTTTCAAATAAATAAATCACGACGTCGAAAAAATATAAAGGAAGAACGGCCGCGGCCTAATTATCGCACACAAAATAAAAACCATAAAATTTTAACCGCCCTCCCCCCCCCTGTGTACCCTGTGTAGGTACATGTCACGCGCTAGAATTTCTCAGGGATAGGGGAATTTAACTCTTGAAATTACTGAACCATCATCATTCTTTGCCAATTTTATTCTACCCTAGATTAATATGACTAAATACCAAATACCATACTACACAGTACCCACCACCCAAGCGCCCATTAGTCTAAATCTAAACAAAGGTCGTACAACTGCGTGACCCTGACCCACCTTTCGAAACTCTTCAGCTCTTCCGTTCGTCCTAAGGCCCGCTTGGCGCTTTCGCACGTTTTGGTTTTAAGTATCATTTTTTTTCCAATAGTGTTTTCGCAGTTCTGGCATTCCCAAGTTTCGGTCTTTTTACGTACTTACTTATTAGGTGTTCGCATTCTTTTTTTCCCCGGACGGTATTCCCTCGAAATGAATCGCGTCCCCAATTTTCGTTAAAATCCGAACCGAAATAAGTAGGTAGGTAGGTATGTAGGTACCTACATTTAGTTTCTTTTTTCTTTCCATCATTCACTTTGCCCTAGGATTGTGCCTTCCTATATGTAAGTATGTACAATGTACGTGCGTTTGTAAATTCAACGCACGCCTATCGATTATTATCGCAATAAGCTAATGCGCTAGGTAGTTTTTACGCCCAACATACGCGGTTGCGGTTACCTGGTCTCTACTCTCCTCGCCGTCGAAAAAATCCGGCGATGACGGCGGCGAAAATATAATTTTCCGATGCGATTCTTCCATCAACGATCAACGCCCGTCATCATTTAGCTAGACGCGGAAACCATTTTTCACGTTCCATTCGTATCCGCTTATGCGACGCGACGCGTATTTACCGCCCGCGTAAACGCTACTCTTACGTTAGTGAGCTGCTGGGTAGTCGGTAGAGAGGGTTACAGGTACCTCCTAATACGCGCATACACGAGCATTGCGGTCAGCTATAATCGTAATCGTAATCGTAATCGTAATTGAACAGCTACAGCCACAGGCACACCTACCTACCTACGTACATACGTGTGCTGCGCGCTTGTACTGTACGCGTCGCGTACCCTGCTACCTGCTTAGTGCTTACCTAAGGTACCTCTAACCTCTACCTATCTACAAAATCTACATAGGTACTTGGGTATGTACATACATAGGTATAGGTAGGGTATAGGTAGCTAGGTAGCTAGGTAGCTAGGTACCATATGCGATTGTAGACGGCGCGGACAGACTTTTGCTCGTACGAGTAATATACGAGCACGTACCTAATACTTATTTATCATTCAACTACGTATGTAGGTCTATAGGTATGTAGATGTACTTCTACTTAGGTTGGTAGGTACACTTTACTACCTATATTTCTCACGACGCGACGCGACGCGACGCAACGTTTCATTCAGTGCGGTGCCGGTGCGTACTCTGTTACACCAATTTGCGACTATCCACTACTTCTTACCTGTATACCACCGTTACTTCCTTCCTTCTTTCCTTCCCTCCTCCTCCCTCCCTCCAATAACGTTTACCTATATAGGTACCTAAATTTTAAAAAAACAAAATACAAAATATTCCAATTAGTCGCATGTGGCTGCGGATCGTCGCCGTCGTGTCTCGCCTCTGTGCGACAATTTTAAAAAAGTAACAATATCAAACTTGAAGCGATAATCTCGGACTTGAATACCAGAATCTATAATATTGTTATTTTTACAAACTCACAGTTTTTTGAAATCGAAATCGGAACAACCAATTTGTCATCTGGAACAGAGCAGAATATTTATCTATGGCCTAAAGTACCTACCTACCTACCTATCTAATTAAATGCAACCCATGTTTTACAATCAAACTGCAGCCCAATGCTATTCGCGACATAGAATTTTCAATTTTAATGGAAATGAAATTCCTACGTTGCGCCGCCTGCATTTCTTTTAGGTATGCATTTTTAAGAATGTTGAAAATTGATAATTTGTCTTATTTTTGGAAATTTTAATGCCTGTTCTTTGGCACAAAGATGACATGCATGTTGTAGAGGTGAAAGTAAGTATGTATTTACGATAATTTTTCCAACAATTTTGGTGCACGTGCATTTCTTTGCGTTTTTTCGGTTGTTTGAAATTTTTAATCGTAAAAAATAGGTACCCACCATATCTAGGAATAATCGAAGAGCGACCACTTTTTGAAATTAGATACCTAGATAGGTATCCCAAAAACGTGTTTTTTAAACGTCGATTCACGCGACGTATTCAGTTTCGGCGATTTCAATGCAGCAGAGGGCCGAAAATCGCGAAATGCTCCCTCGTTGCGAATTAACTATTAATAGGTAGTTAATTCGCAACGAGGGAGCAAAAATTATTTTTTCTCCAAGTTTTGACGATATTTTTTCTTATTGCGGTAGAAAAGTGCGAATTTAAAACACGCTCGAGCGTTTCGCGAAAGGGAAAAAAGCAGCGCTTTGCTCCCGCTATAAGGAAATGTCGTGAAAGACTGAGAATACCTACCTAACAGACAACACCTAGGTTCTTTTGTGATCAGGACATACTTATCGAAACGCGAAAAAAAAAAAACTTTACCTCCTCTCCCCGGCTACCATGCACAATAACGAGGTTATTCGGAACTCGGAAAGCTCAACTTTCAATGCATGAATCGACTTCAAAATTGAACCGGCTCTTTTCCTATTGGTACCTACACATTCGAATCGCCATAAAAATTTCAAGTCGATTACTTACGTCAACTACAACGTCAGTGATGCGTGAGAAAGAAATACTCGAAAAAACAGCTTTAAAGCTTAAAAGTTCATCTTTCTATGGTCAAGTCTATATTAATTTTCAATCGATTTGTACAGTGTTATCAAATGGGAGCAATTTTTTTTTTTTTTTTCTTATAGAAAAATTGACCTAGGTATTACAAGTTTTTAAACTTTGAACTCGTTTGTCGCAGAAAAAGCGAGGCTTTGAGAAAAACTTTCAAGAATTAGAGTTATAGCAGAGCGTGAAATTTCTGGACATCTTTTTGGCTTGCGTGTTCCTCTACAGTGCGCTGTTTGCGAGATATTTTCGAGAAATTAGTCGAATTAAGAAAATACATGATAAATTGATAGGTAGGTACGTAACAAGAATTAACCAATCACAGGCCTTCAAACTTTGAACTCAATTTTCTCGAATAAGCACGGCGAGTTTTCAAGAAAAATTTATGAAAACTAAAGTTGTAACGCGTGCAATTCCTGACCATCCTTTTGACCTCTGTTTTTCTCTACAATGCACCCGTCGCGTCGCGAGATATGTATTTTGAAAAATCAATTCAATTAAAAAAACACATAGGTAGGTAGGTAGGTACCTAATAACCAGGACTTCTTGAACGTATTTTTTTCGTGAATGGTGAGATTTTAAGAAAAGTTAATGAGAACCAAAGTTGTAGTGCGTGAAATTCTCGAACATCCGTACGGCCTTCGTTTTTCTCTACGAGATGCACGGTTTTGACCGTTTGGAAAATATTTTCGAAAACTCAGTTTGATTAGGAAAATGCATAATAACAAAGATTGACCAATCACAGGCTTTGGAACTTTGAACTAGATTTTCTTGAAAACGGCGAGCTTTCAAGCAAAATGCGTGGGAACCAAAGTTGTAGAGTTTGAAAATCCATATCATCCTTTTGGTCTCCGTTTTCTCTACGTACCTACTTAATGCACCGTTCGTGAGATACCTACATGTTTTCGAAAAACTGAATAAACTTTGAACTTGAAAGGCTCAACTTTCAAAGCACGGATCCGCTTTAAAATTTACTTATTTAGCTCTTCTCCTATGTACGCTCTGATCATCATAAAAATGTCAAGTCGATTGGTAAACTCTAACGACCTAACGACTCGTACGTTATCACGTCAGAAAGAAATGTCTCAATCTCTCAACAATCGATCAGCTTAAAAGTTGTAAAAGTTCAACTTGCTGTGCACAGAATTGCGCCAAAAAGGCCAAAAACTAACCAGTGCTTCTTTCACATGGTCTACACATAGGTAGGTACCTAGTACCTACTCTAAAAATTGCTGCTCGATCAGTTCAGTTAAACGAGAGAAATCCGCTGGAACGGGAAATCCGCTAAAAAGAAAAGAAAGAAAGAAAGAAAGAAAGAAAACATTTTGTTCAATCAAGAAAATATGAAATAAAATGACGGCAAAATGAATGAAAATGAAATTCTTCAATACCCCGATTAAAAATCTCAAGCTCTCTTGCCCGAGTTCAAGTTTAACCTAGGTACCTATATGTATTACCTACGTAGGTACATTATTCAGAATTGAAACTGAAAGGCCTACTGGCCTAGTAAGCACGGCATCAAGTTGAAAATTTTAAGCCCCTCTGTCTCCTCATATGTACCTACTTATTACTTACGTATCTCCAGGGACATTGTCTTCGAGGGTTCAAATTGAAAAACTACCACGCATAAAAGTGCTGAAATGTTATAAGGTGATGTTGATGTACCAACGTACCTAGTACCTACTCACTTAATTGGTAGGTGTGTACTTGTACTTGGATTTTGAGTGCTGGGTAAGTAACGGTTTAAGGGTGTTATTTGTATTTTTCGCTTTGGTAATGTATTGCCGTTTCACATTGCGTATTACGTTTTGGCTGTTTCTTTGAACCAAGGTTCGAAAATTGCGAAACCCCGTACCTATCTACAGAAATGTTGTTGTTAGGGTACCTAGTTACTTATACTCGTAGCAAAGTTTTTAAATTTCAAGCGTTTTATACGAGAAAAAAACTGAATAAAATGACTACCTAACTGAACGAAGAAACTAACGTCGAATTCGTGGTTAGCGAGTCAATAAAATACCCCGATAAACATGCACCCGTTTTGCGATTGCTTCGCAGAATGTCTTAAAACTCACCTTTTTCGCTGATTTTTCTTGGCGAAAATAGGTACCTAGCGAATTTCGAGGGTTCGTGTAAATTGTAAAACGATTGTGAAACGGTCATTTATTGGGATATTTCGACCGGCTGAACTCGAATCCAACGTTAGTTTCTTCGTTCAGTTAGTACAATAGTACATATTATAGTCATTTCTTTTCGTACAAATCGCTCAAAATCTGTAAAATCTGCCGAACAATTTTGTGCATTTTTTTTTCTCGCGATTTTCAGCCCTCGCTGCATCAAAATCGCCGAAACTGAATTCGTCATGTAAGTACATAAATCGGCGTTGAAAAACACGTTTTTGGTGTGCCTGTTTTCAATCCGTGGGGATGGGTAGGCATATGGTAGGTATACCTATTTTTGGAACAGAAAAGAAGAAAACTTCCTTTATTTCCATTTAAATTGAAAATTCTTGAAGATCAGGCAATAAAACGGTCGTAACTCTCAAGTTCTTTTTCTTTCTTTTTTTTTTGTCATCCAACGTCACGGGGCAACACCTGAAGGGTTTAGATTGAAAATCGGAGAGAAAGCCTATTTCCCCCGCTTATCCGGCCAGACAGTCTGCACACGATGCGGCGCGGCGCGGCGGGTGCACCGATATCGTTACAGTATGTATATAGGCATGCGTTTACCTACCTACCTACCTACCTACCTACATATAGGGCTACATAGGTACTAAATAGATTACCTATGTACATTGTACATATCTATGTAGGTAGTAGGTAGTAGGTACCTAGTAGGTACCTAGCATGCGATTTCTCGAGTGCGTGCATAGGTGTATAGCGTACCAAGTAGCAAGTACATACCGACATCCAGTTCATGTACATATACGTAGTCGTAGTTACCTACGTACCTAGGAGGTAGGTGGTAGGTGGTAGGTCTAGGTACAGCGATACGCTGTGATGGAAAAGCTAAATTACGTATAATTAATAAACCAGCCAGCGCAGCGCCGCGTTTTTGTTTTACTCGTAGGTACATAATGTACATTGTACGTAGTACCTCTACCTCTACCTACATATATGTAGATATCTGTGGAGTTTGCACCTTTTGCTGTAATGGAGCGGTTTTTTTTCGCTCTCTCTCTCTTTCTTGCAGATGCAACGCCGAAGAAGCCAAGGAAATCGTAATGCAAACCGCTCTGGGCAGATCGACGTTTTAATTACATAAATTGCAGAAACGCAACGCAACGCATCGCATCGCATCGCATCGCATCGGTCGAAAGTATTTTTGTTCGGTCGAAATTTGAGATTTGCGAGAAAAGAAAAAATTTACTAGGTACCTACCCATTGTATGCAACTTTTGGCCGGATGGATAGGTACTTATACATAGGGACGGTGTTTAGGTTACGGTAGTAGGTTCCAACGATTTTTTTTGCAAAAACCTACTTACGTATCTCTACGTGCGTACGCGTACGGTATACCATATGTGTAATGTACAAATACCTACAATATCTTGTTTGGCAACTAGTTGGTAGGTGCGACGAGACGCGCGTGCACCAGTACCTACCTACCTACCTACCTACCTACCTGCAATGAAAATTCGAGACTGAATTACCAACCTACCTACGCGAGCTAGCGTGTAGGTAGGTTGCGGTTGGTAGGTACGCGTACTATGCGTGTTTCGTACGCGCAGCTAGGTAGTAGGTAGTAGGTACCCGATTAAACGAATGCTCACGCTTGCCCACGTACGTTACGTATTTGTAGGTCAGTAAATAGGTGCGTTTTGAAATGCTTGATTTTGCAGCCGCAGGTACCGGTATGGTATTCCTATACCCAATTAGCCGTAGGTATTTTAGCGATGTGGTAGCCGTGGATAGGCGAGCTTCGTTTCGAATAGATGAGATCCCGGATCCCGGCTATGTACCGTACCTACTGTATGTCGGAAGAGCCCACTTCGTCGAATCAGTTTTCGGAGATACCTAACCTACACTCCGTTTTTGTGGGATTGTGGGTTTTGAAAAATAATCGCGTTATACAAGTTTCATGGCGAGATATCGCGTAAGACATCGCAAATGAGAAAGAGTTGACATTGTCCATACCTAGGTACACTGTTTTTTTAAGTGTTTTTAACGCCTTTTTTCTACATAGCATATGTAGGTGGTACATACTCGTACATATGTATGTAGGTACCTATCTAAGACCACGTAAAACCAGTAAAAGTTGAAAAGGCCGACTTGGTCGATACTACAACTACATATGTAGGTTTATTTCATTAAAAATAAATGAATACCTAATAAGTAAATAGGTAGATATGTACCTAATTGATGCCCTCCAAACACTGCGTCAATTTTGGTGCATTTTTCAGGTGAACACCCTCTCTGCACCACTTCACATCGGAATGCGTCAAAAAATCTCATCAAAACCAAAAAAAATCATTCGTGTTTTCAAAAAAAAAAAAGTTTCTCAAACTTTAAAATGCGTTTTTCCCGAAATTTCGATTTTTAAAATTTTCATTTCATCAGTTTTCAAAATTTTTTTCAAATAATCGAAATTTTTAGGTACTTCAAGACTCGGGACTTGCGCCATTGTGGCCGAAATTCATCCTAGTCCATACTGACAAAAAGGGTCCTTTCGATGCGAACGTATGTAAAATTTGAGTAAAGGCGAGATCCCTACATTCTACTTACCACTACATAAGCCGCATCCTTCCAATACTTATTATTAAGCAATAAAAAAAATAAAAAAACTACATACCAACTTGCGAAAATTTGCCTGTTTTCTTGACCGCATCTCACCTTGATAGATTTCTCTATATGTACTTACTACCTAAAAATTTTTTTACATAAATGAAATTTTTCCCCCTGTAGCTGTAGGTATACTTGAACAGTAGATACATAGGTAGGTACAGCACGTTTCCGTAGTTAATGAAGGTGCTTCCTCGTGAATCGAACCTTTGGTCATGGTGCGTCGACAGTTCGTATTTTAAATAATAATTCTCGCATTCTTTCCTAATCGTACAAGGTACCTACAGCTCGCTGAAAAATGAACCGTTTATATCGCAGGTTTATAAAGTGGGAAAAAAAAGGCGGAGCATTGAATTTGAGGGGTGGTGAGATCTACTTACGTAATCTACCAGCATACTTACCTAGGTAGGTGGCAGATGCCTACTTGACAACCTGTCTTGTACATATGTACCTATACAGCTACATACAAGGTAATTCCTCCACTAGGTACATCAGTTTATCAACACTGATCGTGATTTTAATCTTTTGAATAAGCTGGTACCTGCATTTCTATACCCATTTTTTAATATATTTTTTTAATTTTTATTATATAGGTACCTAGGTAGGTACTTACGAGTACGGTAAGTGAGTTATTTTAGTGATAATAATTTATTGTTGTTTGTTATATATTTTGCCAAATAAAATGTTATACGTGTTGTTGTTCAAATCTAAAACGATTATAGGTATCTATACCCAAGTATTTGCTTACGTGCATTATTTATCGCCGCGCCGCGCCGGCCGCGTCTCGCAACTTGATTGAGCGCGCGTGCGCGTTTTTTTTTACGTTGCAATCTGCTCATGCGTAAGCTGCAGCTGTAGCGAAACCCTAACTATGCATGTAGTACATCTACATACCCATGTACCTCTACCTACCTATGTATGTACTTGGTGCGCCTGCGCTCTTATGTTTAGGTGCTTTTTTTTCGCATGTTAGTAATGAGAAATATGTAAAAAGACGGAAGCGACGCGTGGATGAGGGCAATGACGGACTGACGGACTGACGGACGGACGTGAGGAAAGGAAAGTGGATTGGATACACGTCGACCTCTCCAACATTTTTTTTTTCACACAAAAATCCGGCAAGCAAATTTGAGTGGATGTAATTTGGCAACAGGGCACCGGTGGTCAAGATAGGCGGATCTGCCTCTGAGCTGAAATTGAAACTAACTCGCGAAATTGGGGCTATGAGATGGTAGGGATCCAAAATTTTCACCACGTGGTTTTCAAACCTTCCGAATCAAATCCCAACGATTATAGTTTCAAATTCCAGCGCACGCGAGGGCAGATTCGCCTAGGTATACCTTAAGGTATTCGCCTATGTATTCTGTAAAATTTTTCAGGTGGGAGAATTCGAGCGATTTTTTCTGAACTAGTTACACGCGTACAAAACTTTTAGTTAACCAAGTTGGTACATAGCGCAAACGTACCTATAAGTAACGAATAACTTGAGTAAAATTAATCATCTACGCGAGCACTCCCCATTTTTTTTTTTTTACTGTTGCACGGCCGAACCTACCTAATTATATTTTTGGGTGGAAATTATGAAATTCTAATTTTCGAAGGCTGTTCGATATTTGAAAAATGTTTACTGATCTCGCTTCACTTTGGCGCGATGTGAAGGGGGGGGGGGGGGGGAATTCCGATCCAAGGTTTTTTGATTTAATTGATTCATGAGTCATGACACCCCCACATCGAAAAACACGGCAAGACTTCTTGCTCTCAAAATGAGATCAATAAGCTATTACAGCGGAGCGCAAATGTATTATGATATGAAAACATGGCGGGTTACAGCCACGACGATGGACATTTAGACCACTTTTGTGGCCCCCTGGGGGAGAGGAATGTTTCGTACCCCATTTTTTTCGAGGGAATATGTTCGGGGCAATGGGGCATGAAAATCTATCAAATATGTAATTCCAACCGCAGTATTCTAGCGTGTATATTTTGCGAGATATTGGCCGGTTACATGGTTTTCTGCGATAATTTAGAATCACCCGCCATAGGTAAGTATGGCATTTTTTTTGTTTAATTGCAATGGACTGAACACGCTTTTTCAGCAGAGGTAAAACCACACACAGAAAAAATCCAAAACAGAGTGGGTATGCTCCAGATAACCTAAAACCTTGTCTTATTCAGTGATTTAAACACCCTCTCTTCCTCTAGACCTGCATAACGACGTAAGTACGTTTTTACGTAGGTATAACGTATCCCGTACACAGAAAATTTCACCATCGCGTACGCATACAACGCATGGCGGTCGCGTAACAGCAAACGCGCTCGGGTATCGCGTCTTTGTCCTCAACTTTGAGGACCAGGCGGCCCGCGGAAAACATTCTTCAATCGAGTAGGGAATAAGTTTAAAAAAGTTTTTGGAATAACTGGCACGGGGTGAAATTACATATCGCCAATCACATTTCACAAACACAAAATGTGTGACGCGATACGACGCGACGTACAAGCTGAAAGAAAATTAACGAATTATTTGTATTCTGTTTCGCTGGCAATGTTTCAAATTTAGGTAAAATTAACGCGTTGCAAAAGTGCCAAAAATTTTGCTTGCCAGCTTTTGAAAAGTATCAAGTGAAAATAAGTAGGTAAGTACTTACCTATCCAGTGGTTCAGATTGAAGGAGTGTTTGGTATTTGGTCTTCGATCTTCAATCTTTATAGGTAAGTGTAATTTTATATCTACTTGAAAAATTTACCGGATTTGAACAAAAATTGACTGCACGTAGGTAGTTTTTTTTTTCGAGTGGAGTATTTTATATATAAAAAAAATTCGAGCTCTTGAACCCGAAAAGAATCTCTCAAATCAAATGAATCCTTAACTGGGTTCATTTTCGAAAAAACACAAAAAACAAGGTTCTGTAGTCGTGACACCTCGGAAATTTGGAAGAGTTCCGAAAGGGGCACTTTTGAGATCTAAAGGGGGGAATAGCCTGGAAGTTTTCTTCGTATCGAATTTTTCAAAAAGTTTGTGCCAGGACATCACTTTAGGAATGGATACCTGCACACAGCGACTGATTCCTCTTTTCCTAATCAGTTCCAGGTACAACCACTATAGTGCCATGTGGAGGAATAGAATGTCTGCGCGCGTCCGCGCGTTTTCTCTGTGTCTGACCCCGCAAAAACGCTCGCGGAGGATGCTGCGGAAATTCACAGCTATTATTCCGCTTCTCACGGCTAATTTGCGCAATGGGTTACTATTGACTACACATGAATTGATGTCGCCAGTTAGGACAACTTTGGACCACATTCTGACAACATAGCCCATTTATTAACCTTTTCAACTTCATTAATCTGGATTCTGGATAGCCAGTTTCCTTCAACAATGCATCAAGATGTTTTATATGTGCAATAATTTTGATGATGTCTTTACCGCTCATATTCTATGTATGCACTTCCTTACTTCATAAAACAAAAAAAAAATTCGTGCCTATGGTCGAGATGGCATCATTTTTTAAAATTCGTTTTTGAACAAACCTACGAAGTTATAGAGTCCGTACACCGTCACGGTGTCATTAATGTTGCATTTGATGCGTATGCAGGGGTTGTGAAAAATAGAACCACTTTGACCATAGACGACTACATTATACACACCTATGTACGTGTAGTTCATACTTACAGGGTGTTGAATTGAAACCCAGACACACAACAGCGAAAAATTTCCCTCGAGGTAATTTTTGTCGAAATTTAGATTTGAAAAGTAGTTAAAAAAATTTCATAATGGAAAACATGACGTTTTTCAATTATTTCATCCATTTTTTGAAGGAAAAGAGGATAAATTTTTCCTTTTTACACAATTACAATCAAAATCTAAATTAAATGTGAGGGGAAAAAACGGGATTTTTCCGCTTTGCGTCTGGGTTTCAATTCAACACCCTCCCTGTACAGTACTGATTTACATCCATGCTTTTGGTTGGCCTTCACCTGAAAACAACGATCTGATGGTAATGTCGCGTGCTGACAGCTCATTCTCCAGTTTACGTAGAATTCAGCTCCTCAATATTTATGTTTACAACTGGTATGGACTTTATACGTACCTACCAGAGCTGCGGGAACAGGAAAAATTCCAAAATCAAAAAAAATGTTCGTTCTTCCTGGTTGTTCTATTGGTTCATTGTTCTCGTTCTTCCCTAATAGCTTGTTCTTCTGTTCTTGTTCCCGTTCCTCTTTTTTTTTTTTTGGGGGGGGGGGGTCAATCATTTCGTAGGTAGAAACCTGTAGAAGAAACGCGTAAAATCAGCTTCAAACCAATCAACCTAAAAATTAACGAGAAATAGAATGAACCTGAAAACAGAGAGAACCGATCTCGTTCTTTTGTTCCCAAACTTAAATTGAAATTTCTTGTTCTCTCGTTCTCTGTTCTTTTAAATCATTTTTCAAAATGTTCTTTCTTTTGTTCGTTCTTTCTGCAAAAGCTCCGTTCGCGTGACGAAGTGATGTGTGCTGGGGGGGGGGGAGGGAGGGGTGTACTTCAAATTTTCCAAACTAATTTCCCGGAAAATTCCCAACTATTTTTCCTACCCCCAATTTATTATTTTCCGAGAAAAAACACAGAATCATTTCAAGATCAGAATCGATAAGTACGAAAAATGAAATTATCAGAACCAAAAAGAACTGTTTAAAAAGTTTTACCTATGTACCTATATTAGAACCAATTCAAAACCAAAATCAGCATCAGCAGTGTCGGAGGATTTTTTAGAATTGACGCAAAATGAATAAAAAAAAACCTTGGAAAACCAAGAGGATTTGGGGGAGACGGGGAGAGGAGCCTTTTTTTAGTCCCTTTACCTTGCATAGGTAGTTTACATATTTATTGATTTTATCCATGCCCGAGCGAAGCGAGGGCGAGACTTTGAAAAAGTTGGATATGAAATCGGTAGGAGAGAGTGTGCAATGCACCACTTTATTCCAATATTAGGTATTAAAAAAAGGAGAAATTTGCTGACTCATTTTTGAAAAATGAAAATTTTCTGAACAAAGATTACTCTTGCTTTTTTTGAGCTGCCTACTTTTTTGTCATCTAAAATACATTAATGACAACATTTTTGAAAAATCCGTTTGAAATGAATGCGGGAAAACTTATTACGTCCTCACTTCGCTCGGACGAAAATTTTTGAAGAAAACGTAGCTTTCAAAACCTGAAATTTCTTCATTGAAACTCGTGCGTTTTTCTCTTTACTTACCTCCCCTCCTTTCAGAAAAACCAAAAAAAAGTTTGAAAATTCCATTTACGATTGTGATTTTCATGAGGCTCCCTGATAAGTAAATGAAAAGGGCATTTTTTTTTTCATTTGAAAATGGTTATTTGTTTGGGCTACAGGGATGGGGATTTATACTACCTACGGTATCATTTTGAAAATGAATTGTTCAAAATGAACTTACTGAGCCCGAGCGAAGCGTTTTTTGATATATGCATTCTGAGATTTTCCCAATTTTTCCAACTTTTTGCATCTTTGAGATGGTCCCACCCCCCTCCCCCGATCGTCACGCCTCTCTGGTTCTTCTGTTCTTTACCCATCCTTTGTTCTTGTTCGTTGCCGCAGCCGCGCAGCCCTGGTACCTAATATGCGATAGAAAATAAAAGTCCGGCTCGAGCAAAGTACTATAGGTAAGGTACCTATGTACATCTACTCGTTGTATTTTGAGGACCTACATACATTACCGACGGACAAGAATTTCAATTCTAGATATCAAAAAGTAAGAAAGTACCTAAGTAGATACTGGTACCTATCTACCTTTTTTGTTAGAATTTAATCGAACCGGAGCCTGGAGATAATCGCTCGCAGATTGTTGTTGTTGTTGTTGTTGTTGTTGTGGTTTTCAATGCGTAGTTCCTACTTAGTTAGTTCGACTTTTATAGAGAATTTCGCAAGCTCAAGTTTTGCGCTGCGTGGCGTGGCGTGGCGCGACGCGGCTGTGTACGCATTAGCTGTCGCGGTCAGTGCCACGCGCGAGAAAATCGATATGTATATAATATTAAACATTATTGGAGCGTGAAAAATTGGCAATCTGCGCCCACTGCTTAGTGTTGTACTGGTACGTACGTACGTACGTACATACCTACCTACTTACTTAGTTACATTATAGTTGTCCGGCCCCTCGTTCACGCATATGCGTATAGAGGGGTCGTTACGCTTTTAATAATGTGCATATTACTTACGCGGAAATAATAAACAATTGTTGTTGTTGTTGTTGTTGTAATAAATTCGTTAAATTTGTTACTTACTTACTTACTAACCTACGTGCCTATTGCGTACTTTTTTCTCTATTTTTTTACGTTTGCCGGTACAAGCGCTCGTACCTACATATGTAGGTACCTACTTAGTTTTCTTCACTTTACCGCTGGTGCTGATCATCGACTTCACTGGTTCACTACACGTAGACGCGTAGATGCTTGTAATTAAATACCTACCTATGTACATAGGTACCTACGCGTTATATTTTACAGGACAATAACCACCTTCCTACCTACCTGTCAACAAATCATCCAACATACTACGTAGGTACGCAGGTACCTAGGCACGTATCTCTCTACGCAAACACATACGGTACTTACTCGAGAAAGAAAAAGGTAGGTAAGCAAGAACAAACAAATTTCCTAGTTTATACTTAGTAACCGAGTTGCAGCTGCCTCGCTGTACCGTACCGCACCGCACCGCACCCCGTCACGTCGCGTCGTTTACAAACTGCCGCATCTTCGAGTAGGTACTTACCTACATAGGTAGGTAGGTGGTATATCAATGTGTGAATTTTAAGCCGACTATTGTACGCGTACGTATATACCTACCTCGGTACTTACCTACCTAATTAAGTAGGTATACGTGCGGGTAAATTGTAATTAAGTTATTTCATTTTCGGTTTCAGATTTGGAAGTTGGAAGATGGAACCTATACGTAAACGTTCTACTATCATTCGATGAATACATATAGGTAGGTAGGTAGTTATTCGCGAGAGAGACGTGAAAACGTTACGCAATGATGATGATGATGATGATGTCGACGATGGTCAAATTTCATGGCGGAATTTGGGCGTAGCGGCCTCGCCTCGCCTCGCCTCGCCCTTCCAAGTTCCAACACTATGTGCCGCATTACGGTTTTAGGCACCAGGCGAGACAGGAGTCGAGAAAATCACGTCTGGATAGGCAAAGGCAGGTACTGGGTAGATTTTTGTGATTCTCGTTTATGCACGCACGCACGCACGCACGCACGTACCTAGTTATATACCTACATAGTTTGCGATACAGCGAATAGGTACAAGTTGCGTTTTGGTAGTTACCTGCGAATTTGCAAATTTACGATTAACCAATCAGGAAGCTCGAGTTGGGCGCCGCGCCGCGCCGCGCCGTCATCGTCATGTTAGTCTCAAGACTGTAGCCATGTCGCCATGTCGCCACTCGTTTCTTTTTTTCGGTGATCGACTGCTTAGTCAGGCGACGCGACGCGACGCGACAGTCGGTTAGTTCGGTTTTAGCAGCCACAATTACATTACCTATGCAATTCCGGCATGCTGGACTTTGCGCCACGATTCGGACTAGACATTTTGCGATCCAGTCCGAAAGTGCATATTTTAACGCGTTATGTAGCGTTTAGGAGTTGATGCGAGTACGAAACGATAGGTACGATCGTATCGCCGAATAGGTATCTACCTAGACCTAATACTCGTATCAGTTCATATCTACTCTAGTAGGCGTAGGCGTAGGCGTAGGTACCTAACCTTCGTTGCATACGTAGGTACGTAGGCACGCACCTATCTGTGTTTACATGTGGTATGGTGACGTGAGGGGTGCGGTGCGGTGCGGTGCGGTGCGGTGATGACGACAACGACCCAACTGCAAAATTTATCATATGTCGTAAAAATTTCACACGGCTACGCGCGCGCCCAACGCTAGTTCGGAAACTTTCGAAAGTACCTACTCGTATGTTACTTGGGCATCAGACTTTAGCCTTGACGAATGGAGTGGAGTGGAGCGGAGTGGAGCGGAGCGGAGCGGAGAAAGTGGACATAGAAAATAATTGATAGAATGCGGAGCGCTGCGTATAACGCAACGAGGCGACACAGAGGCCGGTGCACGTTACGTTGTTGATACTCGCGATAGGTACTCACTGCAATATGGTACGAGCGAGTACCTTGGGTACGTAGATGTACTCGGGTTAGGTATATGTACAGTAACTATAGCGTCTCGTGTTCTCGCAGTGGTAGCGATGGGGGTGGTGGTGGTGGTGGCGGTGGCGGTGGCAAAGTACAAAGCACAGCTTTCAGGCGAGCGAAAACGAGAGAGAAAGGGTAAAAGAGAAAACGAACACCCAGACGAAGACAGAGACGTCGACAAAGATGAAAACGAAAACGAAAACGAAAACGAAAAAGAAAAAAAAAGGAACGAAAGCGGGAAGGAGATACGATAAGAGGGCGAGGATGAGGGCGCGAGTGTGAGCGAGTGAAGCGGTGGTGAAGAGACTGCGGCTGTTAGCCGATACGGCAGCGAAGCGGTAGGTAGGTAGGTAGGGAGGTACTTCCTTTTCAGCACGTTACATCATCCGCATCGGCATCGGCATCGCTCGTATCGTGTGTCGTGTTGCGTTGCGTTGTGTTGCTTTGCCTCGAGTTGCGTCGCGCCGCGCCGTGTCGTGTCGTGTGCCGGAGTCAGTTTTGCGTACAAACGCACGTGGTAAACACCCTTGCCGAGACAGGGTCCCAAAAAGTCCCGAGTCAGATACTGTGCCTGTGCGCGCTACGCTGCTGCGGCGACGAAATTTCGAAAATAGGTGACAGCAAATCTAAACGTCCGCGTGCCGGGTGACTTTGGCTAACGAGCGCGGCATTTTTCGCGGCTGACGCTGATTCGCTTGTCCGATATCTATCGCTGTGAATCTCACCTGTTCGCGGAGCGGAGGTAGTTATTTATACTGAAAGTTTTTTTTGTTCTTGTTTCGGCATCTACGTTCTCTGTGGTACAAATCGCCATCGAGCGCCATCCAGCAACTAAGTTACCAGACCGCCGAGTAAGCGCATCACATGCCTACCTACTTACCTACCTATGTACTTACCAAGTACCTAATACATACCTTATATTGGTACATATGTAGGTACTTATTTACTTACCTGTAATTACATACGTATAAGTATGAGGTAGTAGGTGCTAGGTACCTAGGCCTACTACCCATATTTATGAAGGTGCAAGCTGCCTTAGTTTAGGGTGACAATGAAAATAAATTTTTCATTTTTTGAAATGTTCACCCCTAAAAATGTCCGTTGGTATGAACTAAAATTATTCCCAAAATTTCACTTCTTCTCCGAGTTGAGATTAACACGTGCCGCGCCGCCGCGCCATGTCCGAATGTGTTCGATGTCATTCCGCCACCGTACGCGGTGGTGACGTTTTCAGCGTACGGACTGCGTTGCAAAGACGTTCTTACGTATGGACAGGGAAGGCGAAGATGTTCAAATTACTCGATAAAGAGATAAAGAATCGACAATCGTTTTACATTGTGACTGGAACACACTCAGTCAGTCTGTTTCGATTTTTTTTTTTTAAATTTAGGTATTATTTATTATTTTTTACTCAATTTATTAAGTATGACTGTTGAAAAAACAAGAAAGTACCTAACAGTATACTTACGTACCTATTGATTTTTTCCCCTTTATTTTCGACGGTTTCTAACAGGAAAATCAGTTCTCAATGATAGGTATGTAGAATTCATTTACCTATTTCTCGCCTGAGTGTTGTAAATCAAATCAAGATCAAGATCAAGGGTACCATGCAGCAGTAATATTGAAAAAATTGAGATTTTCAATTGCTGAGAGCTGATTTAAAGTAAAAAAACGTCTAAAATCACGGGGGGAGAATCGATATGGTACCGTATCTACCTACTTTTACAAGTTTTTTCAACAGTCATAAAATCAGTGAAAAATAATTCGAAACAGACTGAGTGAGTACCTATGTTGGTTCTAGATATGGTAATCTATAACGATTCTTTATCGAGTAATTTGAACATCTTCCCTTCCTCTGACCCGCATAAGGCCGTACACTTGAAACTTCACCACAGCGTATGGTGATGGCGCGGCGGAGTGACAGCGAACGCACTCGGACATGGCGTCCTCAACCTTGAGTGCTCGGCGGTACGTATTCGCCTAAACCCAGAGGAGTGAAATTTTGGGAACCACTCAACACTTTTAGGGGGCGAGCGATTTCAAAATCAAACCTAAGGTGACTGACTACCTATACCTATACGCATGGGTATGGTATAGTTTTCGTCAGAAATGATCTGCTCTAACTTTCGGTTCGTACCATAAGTATTTTGTTACCTATAGGTACTTTCATTTATAAATTCGTTACTCGCGACCTAATTACATAAATGGGAGACGAAAATGCGTAGGCCAGACTACCTAATTACCTACCTACGTAGATATTCGTTTCTTAAATTTTCTTTCTCGACGTGTTCTCCGGCACGCCGCGCCGCGCCGCGCCGCGTCATGCCCGCCCTCCACTCATAACACGAACGTGCTTCTCATGATAACTTGTCGGGTATGGTATGGTATGGTATGGTATGGTATGGTATGGTATAGCGTCGCTCGTCGTTTGTTAGCGTACCGTATCGCACCATTTTTCCACCCTCTACCTACCTAAGTACCTACCTTCCTTACCCGTAAGGCGCTGTAGGGTGTAGCGGCTATGGTTATTATTCCAAAATTTCAGAAATGTTTTTTCGACGCGAACGTCAATTTTTTTCCTACTCGCTTGAAATATCTACGTAATTAGGTATCTAGGTATTTTAAGTACATTTCAAGTAGGTACCTACTTGCCTATTGAAAATGCCCAGTCCCCCCCTCCCCCCAGTCTTCAATTTCACTCAATATGATATCACTTTAATACTCCGGAATTTTTACGAATTTTGCGAGATTATTCAATGAAATTGAACAAAAATTGAAAAGAATTTTATGAGCGTTACTTTAAGGTTCATTTTTATTTTATACAAAGACGGTAGGCGAAGATTCAGAATGTCATTGGATGAAACAGTGGTTTAATCTGAATAGAAAGAGAGCCGATTAAATTTTGAAGTCGATTCTTGCATATAATTCATTGAAAGTTGAACTTTTCGAATTCAAAGTTTAATAATGGCGCGTTGTAGAGAAAAATGGAGGCCAGAAGGATGGTCAGAAATTTCGCTCGAATGAATCTGCCAGTTTTTTGAAAATAAGTATGTGTGTCACGCAAAAAACTGAACAGTGCATTGTAAAGACAAACGGAGACTGAAAGGATAGTTTGAATGGATGCCAAAAGAATAAAATAGGTAGTTTTCAAAATCTCAGTGCTGAAAAAAAAAAAATGAATTAAAAGTTTGAATTCTCGCAATTGAACACTGGGTAGTTGGTACATGGGTGATTCTAAATTTTCGCAGAAAACCATGTAATCGGCCAATATCTCGCGAAATATACCTACACGCTAGAATACTGCGGTTGGAATTGTTTGATAGATTTTCGTGCTCCATTGCCCCGAACATATTCCCTCGAAAAAAATGGGGTACGAAACATTTTTCTCCCCCAGGGGGCTACAAAGGTGGTCTAAATGTCCTTCGTCGTGACTGCAACCCGCCATGTTTTCATATCATCCGCTGTAATAGCTTATTGCTCTCAAAGTTTGCACTTATTTATCGCAGGAAGGTCTCATATTTCATATTTTGGCACTGAAAACGCAATTTGAAGTCGATTAAGTCGATTTCGAAAGCTTTTAGTGGTATAACCGCTTTTTTTGTCCTTCGTAGAGGCTTGTGTTCTCAAGAGGCTGAGGGTGAGGGAGATGGTTGGTTATTTCAAAATCCGACAATTATTCTAATCGATCCCCAGACATCATAAAGTTACTATCCAATAATGTTTTCGATATTCGGGTCTATAATGATGAGGATTTCGAGAGAAATGTTTCCAAATTTACAAATCGGCACACAGAACTGTCCTTCGTCGTGGCTCACCAGTGAGAGGCTATAGCTCAATTTTACATTTTTTTCAATGCAGCTTCAAAATAAGCATGTGGACCTCTTTTTGATGCAATAGTTGGATTTTTGGAAAAATCCATTATTTTCTCACAATTTTGAAATTTCTTCAGTTTTGTCCATCGTCGTGGCCTTTTTCATTTTTTCCCATTTAAATTACATGGGAAAACTCTACTATCGTTTTTATGTTGTCCAAGCATGTGAATGTTATGTACTACATTAGTATTGACTTTTCTGATCGATTTTTTTTTTTAAAAAAACAACTTTTCAAAATTTTCAAAAACCACAGGTAAATTTCTGCGAAATTTTAGAATCACCCACATAGGTAATAGGAGGTCCGCACTTTTGACACAGTGTGTCTAGTTTCTACATATTTGATAGGTTATTTTTCTTGCATTTTTGCATCCGAATTTGCCGACTTTTTTGCAAATTGTGTTGTAAATCTAGGTACAAATTTTCTCAATTTTCGGTAAATTTTGTTAAAATTCGGCAAATCTCGTCGCAACGAATTAACCAACTGAACATCGAATCCGGATTTCGCAATTGGATGATCACAAATAATTTAAGAGAGCCCTGAAATTTTAAAATATGCCAAATCAATTCAAAGTTTGGTATTAATTCTGTATTTTGGAATTTTGCGATTCGCTGTTGGCTGGCACTGATGTACAAAATTTTTAATTTTTTTTTTTTTTCAAAATCTACTTTCAGTGATTGAAAAAAAAATTTCAACTAGGTACTCGATGAAAAAAATTCATTCCAGCTTAGTGAAAAATTATTATTATTGGAATACTGCCATCTGCAACTTTTCGACCCCCTGGTAGCGGTCTGAATTTTGATCGAAGGAGGACGGCGATGGTTCAGGGAGATGTAGTAACTCAAATCGCATCTTTAAGTGCTGTGACGGCTTCTCACACCTTTTTGATTGGCTGAAAACCCCAAAACACAGCGTTTTTTTTTTCAAAAGGAGGTGCATTGAGCACCCCCTGGGGCTCAAATTTTTTTGAGTAGTCTCCCACTCAAAGTAAATCACCCCACCAAATTTGGTCGAAATCCAAGATATGTTTTTTTTCCACTCCACCCTAATACATACATATACTTGGGTGTTACGCCTAATCCATGTAATTGCCGAATTTATGAAATTTATATGTAACTTCAAAATCTTCTACCGTTTTTCTTATTTCAAAAATGAAAATTCAAAATATTTTGGCTCAGAGATCAAACACTTTTAGCTACATTTTGAAAAAAATGTGTCCACCAGCTACTTCAATTAGAAAATTTGCTACACTGTATGAAAAATATAATGAATGAAAAATCTTCTTTACAGCACAAAAAATTTTCCAGTTGAAATAGTTGGTTGAAATTTTTTTGAAATGTAGCTGAATGTTGGTTCTATGAGCCAAAATATTGTCAATTTTCAGTTTTGAAATCAGAAAAATGGTAGAATGGTTTCGAAGTAATAAATTTCATAAATTAGGCAAAAATTTTGCCTATTTCACGAATTCGGCAATTACATGGATTAGGCGTAACGTAGGTACTCAACGCATATTATGTATAATGCATGTGGTACCGTAGGTAGAGGTACCTAATGAAATCGCGTACGCGTATTTACGGCGAATCGATTAGGCAATTTTATTAACGTGGGTTTTTCGATTCGGGCCCGTTCGCTCTGTTTCAAGTAAGTAGCACCAAGTACACATCCGTAAAATATGCGTTCCTACAAGCAGACACGCACCTATGTATCTGAGTTTTTTTTTTTTTTTTTAACAACCTTTTAAACGTATATTATATTATGATATAAAGTACAAAATATAAATTCGAAAAGTTGCACGTGGCTGCGGTGACGCGTCTCGCCTCAGTACAGCAGATAAAGAAAAAAAAAAACAGCGACCAATTAAGGAAACAAAATAAAGGAGGGACATGGGGCTTACTACTCGCAAAGCTTTCGGATTCTTGCCACCATGCTTCACAAAAAGGGGAGGGGGGGGGGGTAAAACGAAGGCCAAGAAATACAAATAGGTCAAGCATGATGGTGACCTACTCGATCCGACCTACCAACGATGCCAGAACCTTTTAATTACGCGAGACATTATAAATTTGCGGCTTCTTTATTTAGGTCCTCGAGACCACGAATTACATTTGCGAGTAGTCGATCCAATTCTTCTGAAAGCTCATTTATTCTCCGATTTTGACGATCTATTAAACCACTCTGATCCACCATGTCCATGAAGAAGGGACATTCAAAGACCACGTGGTCGCTGTCCTGAATCTCAGCACTACATTGACATCGTGGGTCTTGCCACCTATCTGAGTCTTGTGATTTATGTAAGTAGGTAATGGAAACCATAGCAAGACAATTGCGCAGTAGATCCAGCTATCTTTCCATCTCGGTCCCACCAGCAATCATCGAACGTCGCGTCGCGTCCAACTATACAGGTAGAGGTAGGTAGGTAGGTAGGTCAGTAATCGTTCGGCGTTCGTCACGTACAATGTATTCGTCTCGAGCTCGTTACTAATTGCGTTATCAATTCGCTAAATTTGGGTCTTTCGACCCAAATTTGGGTTCTTTCGATCGGGCATTCTCTCGTGAGTGCGATCCTGAACTCAGATCTGTGATCTATAACTCATCTCGAGAATTGTGTCCGTTTTTTCGGGTTTCTCCCGCGTTCTCTACGCTTTTCGCTGTTTTCGCGACAATTATGAGTGCTGCTGTGTTCAATCTGGCATAACCTTCTCTGTTTTGGGTTTATCCGGTCCGGGATTTCTCTGCGACGTTTTTGGATTCAAGACGCGTATTTTGAGACACCTCCGGCCAAAATCGAGTAAGTCGAAGTGCTTCTATTCACCCAAATACGTGTGTCAAACTTTGTCGATTTTTTCCTCGGTCTCACGAACTCGACTTCGTCAGAAAGCTCTCGTTCGCTGCGACAATCAGTGTTACCAGTTGATCAACGTTTAACGTGCTGGAAAAATACGTACGTTTTCATATCACGTACATTTCCGGTGCCAGAGAAATTACGTTTCAATCAAATTACGCTCGCCAAATCGAAAATCTGTGTATCCCGGATTGTTCACATCGCCCCTCATGGTCGAACCTTCCGCAAGTGCAAACGCCGCTGCCATTTGCAATGGTAAAGCAGGCACAAAAATCTCCAATCAAGCAAAAAGTTCTTCCTCTCCAAGGAAAATCGAAGCTGATTCTGGTCAAAATACTGACATCGCTCCCCCCTCGATGACTTCATTGTCAGCGCAATCTGGTTCTATAGCTACCACTACTGCGATCGAATTCGGGGCGATACTCAAGGCCGCTACCAATGGTGAGCTCGCATTTAGGAGTAACCGATGGGCTGCAATCACCGTCATAACCAAACAGTATAATACGCTACTCAAAAACCACGGAGTCACCGATGCTGGTAGAGAAGTAATTATGGAGAAATTAGAGGTTATTGAGCAGTCTCTAATCAGCGTTGGTCATCAGTGTGCTAATTTTAGCAAGCTTCCAAAGAAGAAAGGTATTAGACCTGCACTGAATAAAATTATACGATATGCCAATATTTTTGAAGAGTACTGCAGTAAATGTGTCCTGGCCTCTGAGGCTAAAAACCTTCGTAGAAAATTTCCCTGGATTGAGGAAGAAAAGAAAATTGCAGAAAAATGGCTTTCCATCATGACGGATGAGGGGAAATCCAAACCAGTGATTGAAGGAAGCAACTCTTTACCAACAACAAATGAGCCAAACCCCCAAATTCAAAGGAAGAACTCAGACAGCTCCGGCACTTGCCTCAAAACTACGAATTCGTCTGTCCTTGGACAAGGCAATCCTTGTAAAGTCAATTTTTCTGTCTCGCCCTCAAAAGGAGGTCCCTCTGGAGTATCCGATACCTTTCATCCTACAGTTACCTCTTCCCCTCGGAATAAAGTTCTGGATCTTCTCAACGAGTCGAGCGAAATTCTTAATGATGAGGAATTAGAGAATAATAATTTGTTGGAGCCTACTCAACCCAGGAACTCAACAGATACTCCTGAAACAGACTCAGTTCTGGTAAATACAAGGAAACACCCTAGGGACAGCTCCCTCATGGATTTGTCAACTGGCTCCACTTCAGTTACAAATGTTTACTTGGGTGATTTGAGCACCAAACTCGACAACAATTTGTCAGCGATTTCTCTCTCCATCAGAGCCTTATTCTTATATGGCCCGCCACAAGGAGTGGATGAAAAACAGTATATGGAGAACATTCAAAAGCTTATTGAAGATATACAGTCCAACTTTGTCTCTTTGAAAGATGCATTTACCTCTGCCAAGGAGAGATGCGATATCCTGGAGGCAAATCAATTTCATGGTGGAAAAAGACTTCGTTCAGCTTATCCAACATCAGATGCTGCTACTGGAATCTCACTCTCTGACCCTCTAGGGCAGACCCCCCACAGCTCCCTTAAGCCTCCAAGGCTCAATGAAGATTGTGCTCCAAGCTGCTGCGGTGGTCTCGGCACCAAAGAAGTTGAAACAGTGGTCATGAACTGCTTGCAAAAGGTACTGGGTTCCAAGGGCCCTCTGCCCTATTCTACTCAACCTTGCTCCATTCCGCCTTCCTCTTCATCTGTTGCTGCTTCTCACCCGATTCAACAACCTACTCAAGGACCCTCACAAGTCCCTCAGACTCAAATGACATTTTCAAGAACTACTCAAGGATTGACGCAACCCATGCTCTACTCTACCACTACCTCAAACAATCTTGCTCAATTTCCTCCATTACCTCCTCCAGGAATTACCAAGGTCACAATTCGCTCAAAAAAGGAACAAGGGAAAGTTATTGATCATGTAAGGAAAGCTATTGGACCAAGTGGAGGTTTAGGAATTCGTAATCTCCGTCAAATTAATGAAGGGAAAATTGAAATTGCTCTGGCTTCCCAGGCTGAAGCTGAAAAGTTGGCGAGTAAGCTAAATAATGATGAAATCGCTGCAAATATAAGATCCAAGCTCAATCCTCAAGTGATTATCCACGGTATCCCCGACTTTGTTGACATTGAAGAAGTACTGCAAGAGGTTGAAGCTATTACAGGAGATACCCCAATCCGCGCTGCTTTTGTAAACTACAAGACTCCAAAAAATGATAAAATGTGCTTTGTGGAAACAAAACCTTCACAATTTGCATACTTATTAAACACCTCTCCGATACTGGGATTTCGTTCTTGCAGAGTAGTAAAGAACATTCCTTATAATAAGTGCTCCAAATGTCTTCTTTTTGGCCACCGTACCAGATTCTGCAAAGCAGAAAAGGAAATAATCAAATCTGCTGGTATTTGCTACAACTGCAACTTATTTAACCGAAATAAAAAGAACGATAAGCTCCCAGTTGATCATGATACCCACTCAGATTGCTGTCCCCTTCTTCAAAGATATATTCATTCGGTTGAAATTAACACAGACTACGGAGGAGTCTCACTCGAAGTCCAGCATGGCTTCTAATTCTGCTGATTCTGCTGAAGTTCTTGAGGAGTCTCTTCGAATCCTCCAGATCAACCTCAACCATTCATCTCTTGCCAACGATAATATGCTCTTAGCTGCCGATGATTGTAAGGCTAAAATAGTCTGTATCCAAGAACCATACTTATTTAACGGTAGAATTCCTTTAGCCGGAATCAAAGGTTGGTCGCAGATCGTTTTTGGCAGATCAGCAATTCTTATAAAGAGTAATCTGGAGTTCAGTGATTGTGGCAGTGAGCCAGACATCACTGCAATTAATGTCAACGACATCATTATTATCAACGTCTATTTATCACCAAACGAGCCTCACGAAAGCAAAATTATCTCAATCGCCAATCTACTTAAAAAAAGAAGCAAGACTATCCTTACTGGGGACTTCAATTCTCAAATTATTGGAAACAAACGACAGGATCGCCGCACTAGGGACATTGAAGACCTAATCTACTCAGCAGATATGATTGTACTTAATGATGGATCACCAACTCGTGCCCGCAGCATCATTGTACAAAATAAGCTCACAGAACAATGCTCCTCACCAGATCTGACTTTGGTCACTACTACTCTAGCTTCTATGGTCCAGTCATGGGCAGTGCTTGACTGGGACTCAGCCTCAGATCATCGATACATCATCTGTGATCTGTGGTGGGAAGCCAAAAGAAACGCTGTGCCAAACATAGCCAGGAAAATCAACTATGCAAAGCTGGAAAAAGTAATCTCAGAGAGCAACTTTCCAGCCCTGAACCAAGATGATCTTAGTAAGGAGTCAATTGACCTTTATATTGATCACATCACAGCTAAACTAGGTATTTGCCAGGAAAGCTGCAGCGAACCAGTAAAACAACCTCGTCACCCATGGTGGAGTAACTCCCTTGAACAATTACGAAGCCTCACAGACAAAATTAGGAAGTATAGAGATCGCATCCGTCATCTCTTTACAAAGAAGGTAATTCATATTCTCTATGTTGCTGTGAGGAAAATATATCATCATGAGATTGAACGAGCTAAGGAGAACTCATGGAGAGAGTTCTGCTCTTCTTCAAATCCATGGGGTCCTGCATACAGATGGGCTAAAAACCGAACTACAGCTGATCAATCCATTCCTGATCTGCTAGACAATGCAGGCAGGATACACAGTGGAGATTCCAAATTCCAGCTACTTTTGGACTCCAAGTTTCTAAAAGCCCCCCCACCCTCTGATGAGACTCAACGAAGACAACTTGAAGATTTCAATAATTTTCAGCCTACGCCGATTCCCTTTAGCTGTAACTTCGTTCACTACGATATCCTGTTAAGCATAATCAAAAAATTGAAACCCAAAAAAGCTACAGGTCCAGATCGCATCGGAAATAGCACAATCAAGATTCTTTTCAAGTTTCACCCAGATATTCTACTCTGCTTGTTCAACGCTTGCATCTGTGCTCGGTACTTTCCAAAGCTGTGGAAACAAGGCCGTGTAGTATTTATCCCAAAGCCTGGAAAGCCCAGAAACACGGTGGAAGGGTATAGGCCAATAACTCTCTTGCCAGCTATGGGTAAAGTTTTTGAGAAAATCATGAACCTTCAACTATGGTGCATCATCGAAGAAAAGGCTCTCATTAGTAATCTGCAATTTGGGTTTGTGAAGAAAAAATCTACTGAAGATGCGGTCAGAACATTACTCTCTGTGATTGAACAACAACGCAAGAATTTCCGTTGGGTAGCTTTAACTTCACTGGATGTGCAAGCAGCATTTGACTCAATCAACTGGGCGGATTTAATTAGCTATTTGAGGAAACTAGGATTTCCTGAAGACATTATAGCTCTCTCCCATAGCTACTGCTGTGATAGAGAGGTGATTGCTGGTGCAGGCACAGCAAAGAAGGTAGTTGAATGCGGGTGCGCTCAAGGTGGTGTACTTGCACCGACCTTCTGGGATATTCGATATGAAGAAGTTATCCAAGCTAGAGTAAATCAAGCTATTTACCAACAAGCTTTTGCAGACGATCTGGCGTATAGTGCCGGTGCCACGAGTCTGGCAGACCTTAAGGAACTGGTCAATTCCCAGATGGAGTTGGTGGCTGAAACCTTAGCTAAGTGTAACTTGAGGTTAAACATCGCAAAAACCCAGATCATCATTTTTCGAAAGCGAGGTGCTGGTAATGCAAATATCTCGTTCTACTGTCACAACACTCAAGTGGAACCACAAACTTCATTAAAATATCTGGGAGTTATCATCGACAATCGTCTACTTTGGAACGAGCATATAGAGTATGTTTGTCAAAAAGCCAAAGCTGTTTCCTATTCTTTGGAAGTGGTACTTCGTAACACCTTCGGCTATACCAACAAGTGTCGCCGGATTATGTATCAAGGCCTAATAGTTGCTCTATTTTCGTATTGCGCATCCGCCTTCTACAAAAAACTAGCACAGCGCGGTATCCAGAGGAAGCTACTTTCAGTCCAACGCATATTTGCCCTGAGAATAGCACGTGCCAACATTCGCTCCAGGTCCTCTGTGGCAGCTGTGATAGCTGGCTTACCTCCACTTCATTTGGAAGTTATGGAACGGCTAATCTTCACCAGCGCCAAAAAAGGATTCCTCATCGAAAAAAACCACTTTAAATTCCCTATTCTTCACCAAATTGGCGAAAAGCGTTTCTCTTTAGATAGTTGTGCTGTGGGTGGCTCATTCTCTACTTCACGAGCCAGGGAAATCCTGAGAGAACACACGGTTTCTTTGTGGCAGAAGGAGTGGGAAAAACTCTCCCACTTCGCAAAGGTCGTATTTCCTTCTATAAAACTACGCCTTGATAACCTTGATATCTTGTCAAATTACTTCTCTTCGCAAATTGTGACAGGAAAGGGCGAATTCCGCAGCTTTCTGGTGGAGATTGGCAAAAGGGAAGACCCATCCTGCCAATGCAGTGCAGCGGTTCAAGATAATTGGCATATTGTGTTCGAATGCCCCTTCTTCATCGACATGGTAGACCAGTCACAGCTAATCGACAGACAAAATCAAGAAATGGTTGAACTCTCCGAGAACCTGGATTCTCTCTTCGCTGATCTAGTCCGTGGATTGGAAAACCTTAACAAAATAGCAGCTGGCATGTGACTCCTGCCTGATTTAATTGTGTTCTTCCCCCTATGTTAAACATGGTTGGCAAGTATCCGAAAGCTTTTGCTAGTAGTGAGCCCCATGTCCCTCCCCTTACTATTGTTTCTGTTTTGCTTTTAATTTCACACTGCGGCAAGCCGCGTTTTTGCAGCTGCGTGTGACCAATGTGTATTTATTCTGTGAAATAAAAGTTCTTGTTACCATAAAAAAAAAAAAAAAAAAAAAAGGTAGGTAGGTAGGTAGGTACCTAGTACCTACGTACTTGATGACTGGAAAATTTTCTGCAGCATTAGAAAGAAGTTTGAAAACGTTCAATCTGAATCAAATTGTTTTTCTCGAGCTGAAGACCGAATGACATTTAAAGAAAACCCAAGTAGAGGTAGGTACCTACCTACCTATGTAGATGGATAAATACGCGCGAATTGACACGACGCGACGGTCGAGGTAATGAAACGATACGAAACAAAACAAAAAACAAAAAGAAAACCCTCCTAAACTTGTGAAAAATTCATTGGTGTGAGTTTGTTTGGAACGCGTCGACTCTTTACGCTCAAAATGAAATATTCATATAATACATACCTACGTACAGTTGCTACTTCCGACGTATACCTCTACCTACATGTATACATAAGTCATGCACCTACTACCTAGACTTGTTTGTGCGACGCGCCGAGTCCGTGTCGATGTTACGCCAAGACTTGGCTTGGCCACCCAGCCTGAGCCCAGGCCAAGAGACAAGAGGAAGTGATACCGGCGGCTGCCGACTACGTCGACTACGTTTACTCTCGCATTTATAAAACGGTGAAAATGATCGAAAAGCACCGAGGAGGAAATCAGCGAGAAAAGTCACTGGAAATTCGGTGAAAATTCATTGAAAAGTTCCTGAAATTCTCATAGGTCTATGAATTTCGCTGAAAACCCCGCGATCCCGTTTACCGCAACTTGATTAGGTTACAGCATAGGCGGATGTAAGGGGGCGAGGGGGGCTCAGCCCCCCCAAGAGTGTAATCAGCTCTCTCAAAAAAATTTTGTGTTTGATTGTCAAATTGTTTGACAATCAAACTCGAATGTACCTGCCATGAAAAAATATGAAGGTATTTTCTGGGCATGAAATACACAATTTTTTCAAAGCTTCTCCCCCGCTTCGCTCGGGCAGGAACAAAATCGCAATTCACAAATTACTTTTAGGCAACGTTGAGGAAGACGGTTCCTTTCCATAAAAATTCCTTCCGGTATTTCAAGTTTTCTTCCTCAATTTTTATTCTCTCAAAAAAAGCTTCCAACGCCACTGCCTGCGAATATGTTCTCCCTCCCCCTCACCCCAAAATAACATCAAATAGGAATTTTGAAATCAATAATATATACTAAAAAAATCACTTTTATGGCCATTAGAAATACAATTTTTCAAAGCTTCACTCTCGCTTCGCTCGAGTATAAATCAAATCACACTTGTTTAAATTATTTGAGGCGACAGTCGGGCGACAGTGTCGAAGAAGGCTCCCTCCTACTTCTTCTTCATAAGATTTTTCTGGTATTTCCAGCCCTTGTATCTATTTTGCAGTTTGCACCCTTCCAAAAAATCTTCTACTACCATTGATCGTGAAGAGGGGGGGGGGAGGGGCTAAGCCACAGGTCAATGGTAGTAGAAGATTTTTTGGAAGGGTGCAAACTGCAAAATAGATACAAGGGCTGGAAATACCAGAAAAATCTTATAAAGAAGAAGTAGGAGGGAGCCATCTTTGACACTGTCAGCTAAATCCACCTATGGGTTATAGGTAGGTAGGTAGGTGGAGGGAGGGAGGGGCCTCTATTATCATTTCGCCTACATGATATTCACGTCGTAGAAATAACCCCTCGCACGCCTCCTTCCTTCGGTCGCAGCCTCTCACACGAAAAAATAAGTATCGATAGGCCGCGATGTTTCCCGATACCACGAAAACCTATACACGACTTTTAGAAGCGGCCTTTTTGCGTAGGTAGTAGATAAGTACATTTCATTAGTACCTATACAGGTATGTAGAACGAGAAAGAATCTTAACCCAACTCCTTATCTCACAGTGAGGGGGAGGGGGAGGTGGACCCTCCAGACTGAAATTCGCTTTTACCCTATTGTAACTCAGCTATTGTGCAAAATTCGAAACATTTTCCTTTTTTTCTACGCGCACTTGGGGCCGAGCTATTGCAAAAAGAAAAAAGTGGCGGAGCGTTCAAAACTTGACTCGCATACTATGTTGAACTCCTTCTTTTAGGGCCCAATTTGGGTCTAGGGGTTTGATTGCGATAAAAATGGACAAAATCCGGTATAAATTTAGCAGCGGCTTCTATTTTGAGCCTTTTGCTATCAGGTATGTGGTAATTTACAGTATGCGGGGATTTTGCTAATTCTGATTTCATTTTACTGCCATAAAATATATGTAGGTAGGTACCTATAGCATTTACCTCGCGTTTACCGCGTTATAGCAATGATGCGCGGTGGCGACTGCTCGGCTAATATGGTGTTTCTGTTTTTCTTGAACGGTTTCAGCGAACGAATGGCACGCCGTACTAGTAAAAGCACAAGCAGTACGCCGGCGCCAGAAAATGTACAGCGTGGTGGGTCATCATACTTACGGACGTGGTGATCGACGGCACGCGAATCGTCAGCAACAAACTCAAAATGCTCAACAAAATCAACATCAACACGGGCACAGTCACAGCAGCTCGCAATCGCAACTGCAATCGGTTGCCGGCAGCGGCAGTAATTTCAGTATATCGAACAAACGACGCGGTTGTCGCAACAGGCATCGCGAATCTTTGACGTTGAGATTGTTGAACTACATCAGAAAGAGGTTTAATCCGGTCGTCGGTACGTATTTCGATATTTCATCTCTCGGGTACAGCATATATGTAATTATTATGTAGCGGTAGGTAGGTAGGTAGGTAGGTAGGTAGGTAGGTAGGTAGGTAGGTACTGTAGGTACGTACCTAGTTGATAGTATGTAGGCGGCTAGATATTCGAGTAAGTACCGTATTTGCCGGCTGGAGAGCAGCTCGCCACCCGGCGACTCTGCACCACGCCTCCTGTCTCTACCAAACACGTGGACGTGGCGTGGGCACGTATGCTACCTACATATATAGGTACGTAGGTGCTATATGTATGTATTGTGTACCTACTACAGGTACTTACCTACCTCTATCCACCCAAACTACATTCACAATCACATCGCACAGTCTGCATCTGCGTCCAGCGTCCTATCCCAAAATCGAAATTTATTTTTTACTCGCCTACTCTTACTCACCTACCTACGAAATGTGAATTATGGAATGAGCCATAAACGCGCTGACCCCGCCTAGAACGCTCACGTGGTCTCAATGCTCTGTAGCAGGAGTTGTGTTCCATCACCGCACCGTGGCCGTGGTCAAGTTTTGTAGCTCGTGTAGGTATGGTTCACTGTAAATATTTTTCGCGGATGTATGAGGCAAAATTTATTCAGATGATGGTTCAGAATCTCACCCACTGATAAAAAAATCAAACCGCGGAATTACCCTATTCCTTCTACCTATCAAAATAAATTCATAAAAAATGGCTCGATTAGGTAGGTACCATACCTACTTGTTTTTCGTTCTATCGCCGTGGCTCATCAACTAAAGGACCTCTGTGCTGATGAGATGAAAAAAATGCAAAAAAATTTAGTTTGACAAGTAGGTATTACTTATAGTCCTAACTGTGTCGAAATATAATTATAGGTACCCTAAGTATATACACATATTTTCGAGTAGGTATGTTCACTTCAGTGAGTGTCATCGTCATCTTCATTTATTCAACTAAGTATTTTCCATCACCCACCGCACCTGCGTGGCTAATAATTTCGTTTCCACCATCGTGGTCATTTCTTACCTACCTATGTGAATATGAATTGGGGCCCAGCATTAAAAATGGGGTGTTGGGAACATACTACGTAATAATAGGTACGTTACACTTACAGCCAATGTTGTCAATGACTAGGCATGTTGTCAATAGCTAACAGGTATAGGTAGGTACTTACCCAAGGATTTTAGCCAATGTTGTTTTCCTGCTGACACTGCCTAGTCATTGTCATTGACAACATTGGCTGAGAGATGGTTTAAGTGTAGGCAATGATGATGATGGGCAACGAATTGCGGCGGGTATTTTCGTTATTACTTACGCATGTGTTACCTAGGTACATACTTATATAAAGTGTACCTATCTGATCTGCCTGTAATGTGCAAAAACCTTTTTTTCGTTATACATACATCAAGTACCTACTTTGAAAAGTGTACGTTGCGGAGAATTACCTACTTACCTAGCCTACTAACTGTAACTGACGTAAGCCTCGAACCAGTCGGAAAAAAATGATGCGTACGTAAGACGTAGATCTAGATATACGTAGGTACTAGGTACTAGGTAGGTACCTAATACCTAAGTACCTATGTATACTTACCGTACATACCTACATTGTTCTACTTTGAGTTTACATTGTTTTCTTTAGTTTTCAAGTTGGAGATGTTTAAGAAAAATTGTTCTACGATATTTCTCGAAAACTTCGAAGTTGTCACGTTAGTCGGTAGAGAGCGTTGAGTATAAAATTTTGATTCATTTTCCTCGATCGTCGCGTGTTGCCGGCTTTCCAAATTTAAGGGGAAGAACTGTTTGAAAAAATCTGTTTTTTTCATAATGGGTACCTACGAATAAGTATTCAGTTAATGGGAATGAAACTGCCATACGAGGGTATAATTAATCTCATGATCGGGACATAGTGTCCTATATGTATTGGAGTACATATTAGGTATGTCCTCTCAGGACAGGAGGTTATATCGGGACATTTTGTCCCATTGAGACTTGAGGCCTGATCGGAAAATTCTATGCAACCGGGATTTACTGTCCATGTTACAACATGGTACGTATCGTCCCGGTATGCAAAGAACACGAAAAACACAATTGCGTTTTTGTTGCGTTTTTGGCATCGAAAACGCAAAAGACAACTAGTTTCATCTCATTATCATGCCAAGAGAAACTCGTTTGACCAGTCAACATCACCTTCGACAAATGCAAAAAGTCGTTAAAAAGTCATTAAGTCTGCGTTTCTTGGCTGCGTTTTGGTTGGAAAAAACGCAAAAAAATCGCAAAAAAAAACCGCAAAAAATGTTTACCGGGGTAGTATAGTATCTTATCGGGGCATATTTTCCCATTACGACGTATCCTTTCGGCACATATTGTGTTATCGGGAAACTCTATTAAATCGGGACATGCTATCTTGTTGGGGCGTATTGCCTCATCTGGATATGTGTATTGTCCTATCCATTTATCTGGACAAAGCGTCTCATCTCAGGGCAAGACATAATGCTCTCCGTCAGGAGATAGTAAGTTTGTCTTCTTTATGTACTTACATGATATGAGGACAGAAAAATTCTAAACCAGGAAAATAATCTTTGGCAATCACCGATCTGATAACATTGCATATTTTCATTGGATTTGAGAAAAAAAAAAACAAAACAAAAAAACAAGTAGGTTGTTAGGTAGGTACGTAGTAGGGTGTTTCTGTTTCAGTTTTATATGGTAAAAAAATTGTTTTCAATATTTTCGACGTGCCACCCCCTTAAAATTTTCATTGGACCTAGAAAGTGGGAAATACGAAAAATCAGTCCAAAAAAACGATGATATTAAGTGGTGGCACGCGGCGCAAGAAAGGTAAAGTTACGAATATGATTTGCCCGGTGTTTGCATTAATTGCCGCGCCAAACCGTGGCAAGTAGGCGATCACTCGCGCAATGTTTGGTAGGTTTTTTTAATGATACCTATAAAATTAATTTTGCTTCGTTCTGTTGAAAACATATTCCGTGTGATTTGTTTTTCACCAGGTTTTCGCATTACTTTCAATTTAAACGTAAAAAATTGACACGCTGGAACTGGATGAAATACATATTAAACTTCAGACCACTTTTTGTTTTTACATTACCTATCCTTTCTGGCAAATTTTCACTTTCATTGCGCCACCACTTGGCATGATTTTTTCGGGGTAAAATTTTTATGGGGGTCTTTTCCTCATCAAAGAGAACAAAATTAGGAGGTGGCATCGTCCAATTTCAAAAAAAAAAAAAAAAAAAAGAAAGAAAGAAAGAAAAGAAGAAGCTTGACCCACCCTTAGTAGGTAGTAATTTGATCAATCAATGTTATGACTTTTTATCAGACCCCCATTTGACCTATGAAACAACACCCATCAAGCTTCGAACGTAAAATTTCTGTTTGGGAGGACCGTCCGCGTCAAAGAAACAATCCTTCGCGGACGTCCAAAAACCGCAGAGCAACGTATCTGGACGAATTCTTTGAAAGAATTCAAATCCATTTCACGAATTCATAATGGACCGAAATTCACGTAGGTAGGTAGCTAGGTACCTAGTGGATTTGAATCTTTTTCAGATTTCAGAAAGGTAGCTTTTCACGGAGAAGATGGAACACTTCGTATCTTTGGAAGAATTTGGATTTTTTTTTTTGATTGGGGCACTGTTTTGAGCAATCATCAGGCGCATGGCATGGTTTTATTTGTGAAATTTCAAGACTTGAGTCAAAATCAAGCGTTCCGGATTTCTTTGATTTTTGTCTTTTTTGAACCTTTTGGGGGCATGATACGGGCTTTGAATAGATGTTTTCAAATTCTTGATGGGGAAATAACCTCTCGAAGTACCTAGGTAAAAACGACACAAAAATTTATAAAACTGAAATCAATGAAAAAAACTGAGAAATTACTCCTACATTGGATACGAATGTATAGAAAATTGAAGCGAGCCAAATCGATGGGTACTACAACCGAGTAGGTAATTAATGCAACTCACACTACCTACCAAAATCAATAAGACGGCAATGTGATACGAATTTCCTTCCACTCCCGGCTACGCCAGTACGCCTCTGCACATAAGAAATTACTTAATATCACATTTTTGGAACTATAAAATACCATTTTCATTCCTATTTTATGATTTATAAAGTTAAAACTACCCGCTTGAATTGTTATTACCTATTATTATTCTTTGTTTCTTTTTGTTTTTTGTTTTATTTTACTTACAAGTATTTTTCTCATATCATGCTCCTGTTCATCTCTGCCTTCCTGTTTACCTTTTTGTCTCCTCTGTCTAAACTATTCTTTAAGTAGGTAGCTCCAATAGTTCCTATGCACTCTTCTATTTGTACTCTTTCTCCATATGTTTCTCTATCTATCTATCTATCTATCTATCTATCTATCTATCTATCTATCTATCTATCTATCTATCTATCTATCTATCTATCTATCTATCTATCTATCTATCCGTGTCTCTTCGCGAATCTCTATGTTTCAGATTCAGTTAGGTAGTAAACATTGCCGTTCGTTCGTAAAAAATATTAGTATGTTATAGCTAGGTACCTCGTATAGGGTGTTGAATTGAAACCCACACGCAATAGCGAAAAAATTCTCGTATGGTAATTAATTTTTGCCGAAAAAAATTTCATAATATGTAGGTACATAGAAAAACAGGACTATAGTCAGTACGGCGTTTTTCAACCATTCCATCCATTTGGGGGGGAGGGGGTAGCGGGGGGACAAATTTTGTCTTTTCAACAATTGCAATCAAAATGTAAATAGAAGTGTGAGGGGGAAAATGAAATTTTTTCGCCTTGCGTCTGGGTTTCAATTCAACACCCTGTGAAATAATTTTAATAATCTGCGCCTGACGCAAGCGCATTTTGCGTATAGGATTTGGCGCGTAAAATAAGCACATTCACATGAAGCATGGAGTTGGAAAAGGGCCTAACTCCTAACTCCCATTTCCAAAATGCACTCTTCTTTGACTTCCAGTGCTAAGACAGTCGGGTTAAAAATTATCGAACAAGAAATTCTATGTTTGGGATAAGCAATTGACCTTATTGAACATCATTAAACATGCCATTGATGGCATTTCAACGAAAAAAAAAAAAAAAAAAAAAAACACTTTACACCAGGTTTGCAGAATTTGGGGAGTTCGGCCCTTTTCCAATTCCATGCTTCTCATGCATTCGTTCATTTATTTACCTACTCATTTTTACAATTAAATGTAGCAGAATCTGCGAATACCTATTTAATTTGCTTGGGTATTCAAAAAAAATACCGTACTTGCCCAATATTTTTTCGTGGCGATTTTTTTAAAGGCCCAGTTCACAATCTAAGAACATGCATTAAAAAGAGAATTTTTTTAAAACGCAGATTGCATGAGTACCCAGGTGAATGCATTACAAGTACTCACCTAGAGAAATTCTTGAAAATTCACATGAATCGATCAGTTTGAAAATTATGTTATCGGTTACCTTTCAAAAGAAATTATTGCTTTAGGTATCTACATTAGGGTGGAGTGAAAAAAAAAACATATCTTGGATTTCGACCAAATTTGGTGGGGCGGTTTATTTTGAGTGGGAGACCTCCCAAAAAAAAATTGAGCCCCCAAGGTGCAAGTGGAGGGGAGCAGGGGAGGCTCAAAGTGCACCTCCTTTTGAAAAAAACACTGTTTTTTGCGTTTGTTTAGTCAAAAAAAAGTATTTGAGAGGCTGTCGTAGCACTTAAAAGTTGCGATTTGAGTTTCTACGTCTCCCTGAACCATCGTCATCCTTCTCCGATCAAAACTCAGAGCGCTACCAGGGGGTTCAAAAATGTTGCGGATTGCAATATTCCAATAATACGAAATTTTCGCGAAGCTGAAATGATTTTTTTTTCGTCGGGGAATTGAACGAAATTTTTTTGTTAAACCACTAAAAATAAATATTGAAGAAAAAATTTGAAAATTTTATACACCAGTGCAGCCAACAGCGAATCGTAAAATTTCAAAATACGGAATTTTTATCGACTTTAAATTGATATGATCATTTTTTCGCCGAAAAATATTATGTATTTTTTTTTTTTTTTCAATCACCAGAATTATAGGTATTTTGGAAATTTTTTGAAAAATTTTGTATTTCAGTGCAGCCAGTTACAAAATGTGACGTGCGACACTGTGGAATTTACTACAAAATATTTTTCGGCGAAAAAATAATCAATTTAAAGTCGATATAAATTCCGTATTTTGGAATTTTACGATTCGCTGTTGGCTGCACTGGTGTATAAAATTTTCACATTTTTTCTTCAATATTTATTTTTAGTGGTTTAACAAAAAAATTTCGTTCAATTCCCCGACGAAAAAAAAATCATTTCAGCTTCGCGAAAATTTCGTATTATTGGAATATTGCAATCCGCAACATTTTTGAACCCCCTGGTAGCGCTCTGAGTTTTGATCGGAGAAGGATGACGATGGTTCAGGGAGACGTAGAAACTCAAATCGCAACTTTTAAGTGCTACGACAGCCTCTCAAATAATTTTTTTTGACTAAAAAAACGCAAAAAACAGCGATTTTTTCAAAAGGAGGTGCACTTTGAGCCTCCCCTGCTCCCCTCCACTTGCACCTTGGGGGCTCAAATTTTTTTTGGGAGGTCTCCCACTCAAAATAAACCACCCCACCAAATTTGGTCGAAATCCAAGATATGTTTTTTTTTTTTTCACTCCACCCTAATCTACATATATTATGCTACACGGGTAGGTATAGGTATACTTCGTTCGCGAGAGAATAGATGCACGGTTTGCTTGTTGCTGTTGTTTTTTTCTTGAGAGTAGGTATTACATATAGGTACTTATGTAGTATGTAAAGACCGAGGCGACGGCGCGGCGGCGCGACGCGACGTAACGTTGATCAAAGATCATGTTGCCACGAAATTAACAATAGGTAGTTCTACCCGGAGGGGTAGACAAAAGTCGGTATCTCGATTCGCGAAACCATGAATGAAAAACTACAAAATTTTTCAACTCGACTACGAATACTGAAGGCTTTTGCCGGACCTAGGTAGGTAATAGGTATAACCTTCGCTATGATATTATGAAATATTGGATAGGTACTGACTTATACCCAACTCACAAAAATATTGTAAAAAGTAAAAGCGAATGGTACGAAACGAGTTGAGGCGTACCGCGTAGTACGTGTGTATTTCCGACTACGAATCCTGACTTTTGCCTACCCCTGTACCTAGGTACATTGCAACATTTTGCTTTCCGACGTAGGTAGCAGTACCCACTGCCTATGTAGGTACCTCGCAAAGACATGGGTAATCTCGGGCCACTCACGATTGGTGTCGCAATTTTTGATGAATTCAAAGTAGGTAAGTATTTCAAAATGAAGAATATGGAAATATGGAATATGCTCGTTTGTTCGAACTTACGATATCTTTTGATTTCGAACGATTTTTACATTTTTCCCGCCTTATGAAATCTGGAAAGGGGCGAGGGAGAGATACCCGTACCACTCTCTAGGACGCGCGCGTGCCTGATCTACGTGTACACGTTCACAGCCTCTAATCTATTTTAACTTCGTAAGTAGCGAAGTACCTAGGTACCGATCTCTCTGACATGAAGTGTGTGTGTGTGTAGCTGTAGTGTAGGTACCTAGACCTACTACCTACCTAGTACGTAGCTACCTACCTACCTATCTATGTTTGTAGGTGTACGTGACTGCGTGTGTTGTAATCAGTGCATGAGATAGGTACCTAGGTAGCTAGGTACCATAAATCAGGCTGAAAACCAGTAAAAAGAAACGTTCGCGTTCTCGTAAAAAGTCGGTAGTAAGTACATACAATACAAGTAGAAATAGATTCCCACTACCCAGCACCGGCACGAAACGAGATACCTACATATTATGTAGTTTGAGCTTTTAGAGCAAAAGCAATCGCAACGCATAACATAAACGTAACGAACGAGGGAGGCTGTTGGTACGCGACGCTACGGCTAAGGATAGGCTATAAAGCTCTGTTGTGACGGTGGCGGCGGAGGTGCGGCGGCGGTGGCTGCGGCTGCGGCTACGGCAGTTGTATCAGCTGCAGCTGTGTGTAGCTTGTACATTACATCTGTCTACCTGACAATCGTGCGTAGTAGTAGTAGTAGGTAGTGGTAGTAGTTATCCGCTTTTCGCTTCTTCGCCTGACGTCAGTTCGGTTCAATTTTGTTCGCTTCAGTTTAGTTTAGTTCAGTTCAGTTCAGTTCGGTACAGTATCCAGACTTCAGTTGATATAAATTTCTCCCGCGGTCGGATGTGCGTGTACATTTCGTAGCGTAAATTTCTCGAATGGATTGTTAAGTAACGCGCTGCTGGAACTGTGCAACCAGCAACATTTGAAAATTCTTACTTATACCTTTCTTTTCGTTTCTTTTCCTTTTCATTTGTGTACTATATCCAAGTGTTTTGTTTTGTTTTGTGTTGTTTTTTTTGTTTTCATCCTTCGAAATCCGCAGATCAGCATCATTCTGTTATGCACCTATAGATTCGTGCTCATGTATCTACTTATCGACGAGATACTACATATTTGTTTCTCATTTTGTTCTCCTTTTCGCAACGTACGCAAGTCGTAACGTTATACGCGCTGTTGGTATTACTTACTCGATATGTGTATACTGTATAGTCCTTTTCGTACAGTACTCCAGTACCAATCCGCTATACATTCTTAGGTAGGTACCTGCCTTGTACGAGTATATTTGTCTAGCATCATAATACATATGTGATGTACGTACGTACGTACCGAGAACTGGTACCAAGTAAGCACCTACTTCTCAACGTACCTACCTATTAAAATTTAAATCGGTTCTCAATTCGACTCCGCTTCGTACAATCGTACTTATTCGCACCGTGATGCAGTACCGCCGCGCCGCGCCGCGCCGCGCCGTCGTAAATATCTCGAGTAGAATACTCACTCGCAAACACAAACTTACACTGGTAGGTACTGCTTCAAATTGAATCAATGGAAATTCACTGATGAAACCGCCAGAACTCAGTCACCACAGAAATCAATGAAAAACTATTGATTCCGTTTGCAAGTTTTCAATTTCAAACCAGTTGGTAATGTTTCTCCATAATAACTTGGTGTGGTCGAGTCAAACGTTAAAATGAATGTAAATTTTCACTGGCTCATTTCAATAGGTACACTTAGTAAAGCCTTACCATAGGTAGGTACTTACTTATTGAAAAAAATTACTACTTGAAAATGAAGATTTAATGAGTAGCTAATTAAAATCAGTAGGTAGATCGGTAGTTTTACACTAATTGGGTGTGAAATTTCACCGTTCCTTTAGCAGTAACTTAATTTTTGGCTACCCATTTCTTCTGCGAATCTTCACTGATTCAAATGAAGAGAATAATTGCTATCAGTGTACTGCTGTTTATTCTGTAATAGGTATTTATACGTACTTATCTACTCACTCGCTTTATTTCGTTGCTCATTTCTTATCAAGGTACCTATGTATGTAGTAGGTACATGGATGCTGCTGTGCTCTGCTTTACTTTACGGCACTTACTTCTTATTTTGGGAAATCATTTTTCTATTCTATTCGCCGTTACTATTCGAAACGCATTTCAATAAAGGAGAGTCCGGCCTCCGCCCGGTGCAGAAGTGAGTGGAGAGAAATATCTTCCGCAAACAAATTCCTCCGAGTTAGTCGGGCAAATGTTTTTTATTTTCTTTTGGAAAACGTCAACATGAAGTTCCTCGCAGGAAAAGTCTGATATCATCACGTAGGTACTCACTCGCGTATGCTTTAAAAAAAAATGTCTACTTCCAACTTTTTTCAGTGGTATGTACGAATTGATTCCCCACATTCTTCAAGGGTATGTCCAAATTGAGTCCCTCAGTTTTTCAGGGGTAGGTCTAGGTACATACGAATTGATTCCGAACCCTTTTCAGCCTATACCGTTATCTAGAACATACATACATACCATGAGGACGTTGACAGCGTTCTTTTCATATCTCCAGGACCAATTTTTCAAACAGAGACCCTCCCCGCAAATTACGTCAGATAGAAATTTTCAAAGCATTAAAACACGAGAAATAGTATATTATATGCAACTAGGAAAATAAGTTATTTCCCGAGTTGCATACTATATTTTTCGTTTTAGAGGGAGAAAAACGAGAATTGAAGCATCGCGAGAGGGAATAATGTAGCGTTTTTCTCCCTCTACAACAAAAATGTGTGTGAGTGTGTTTTTTTTTTTTGTCATTTTACACCCAATTTTTTTCCAGCTTCACACTTGCTTCGCTGGACCAAGAATAAAATAATAATTATATTAGTGGCGTCGGAAGTTTTTTTTTTTTTGTAAAGGTACAAAATGAGTACCAAGACTTTCGACTTCGAATACTGGAAGCGGAAGGATTCCCCGGGGGAGGGAGCAAAAGGAAGCATTCTTTTTTTTTTTTTGAATCTGTCGCCTCAAATACTTCATACCTACCTATAATTAAATATTGTAATTTTGTACATGCCCGAGCGAAGCTTTGAAAAAATTGAATTTTTAATAGGTACCCAAAAAAACATTTCTTTTTCCTGTGATGAATGAATTTCGACTTGTGTGAAGTGCGAATGGGCTCCAATTCGTACGTACCTACCTACCTTCCTACTTGAAAAGAAAGTGGGAATCAGAATCAATTCATACATACCTACTTCGCCAAAAAAAAAAATCATGGGTAGGTATCAATTCGTATATTTGATCCTAAAAAAAGAGGAATCAATTCGTACATTATCAAAAAAAAAAAAAAAAAGAATCAATTCCACTATAATTTTACACGATTTTTTCGTTGGGAATCAAACCACTTACAGCCATCGTAATTAGCCCTACGACTCCACACTTCAAAAAAGTTGTTTACCGAATAATTTTCTAGCGCTGGACCAAAGTTTGGTATGGCATTATAACTTCAAGAGGGTGTACTTGCAAAAATGTTCAACGTTTCATCTCCCCTGTTGGACAAATTGCCTACTTTTGTTTTTGAAGGGGCAGAAATTTTAGAAAAAAAATACGTTTTTTTCGTTTTTATTTCCATTTTTTTTGCATTGAATGAGAAGTGGAGGGGATGAATTTGCTACCCTACAGATGCTTGTGTATATATGCTCTACTCGTTCGTGTATAATAATTTGCCGGTCCTTTTGATTTGAGGAGCAAAAAAAATTAAAATTCGAGCCGGTCCAGATTTATAACGAAAATGTCTGCCCCTTCAAATGAAAAAGTAGGCAATTTTCGGATCGGTCTAAAAAATGTCACCAAAGTTTTTAAAATTGAGTTTTTTATTTAACAAGTCTTGCTTTCCGACGCCAGCCTCTTCTTTTGCCCTCACTTTTACCCAACTCGTGAAGTAACTCCCTCCTTCTTTTGACCCTTAGTCCAGAAGTGGTATTGTTTGACTCACTGCAGTTGAATTATTCATCATATTTGTGTTTTTTTTTTTTTTAAGAAAAAGGGTTAGTTTGTCACAAGGTTAATTCTGAGAAAAACACAAAAATGTGAGTTTGGATATAAAATATCAATTTTTTTTTGTTATCAATGGATTTGTGTACTACGTATGATCCTTCTACTATCATGAGAAATAGTCCGGAACACATTAAATACTTTTAAACAAAATAAATATGCCTTTAATGGAATTTTCAATACAGAAAATTGCGATTTTTTAAAATTTGCGTAAGGTAATTCATGTTTGGGGTCATTTCAAGAATACCTGTAAACCTGACCTGGCTATAGAACCAACCTTTTCGGTTTCTACTGCAAATTTACCATTTTTTTTTAAAAAATGAATTTTTGCCTCATATTTAAGCACACTTTTTTTTATTGAAAATTCCTCATAAAGTTCTCCTGGTGTTTCAAAGCTGTACCTATCTATTTTAAATGGGTATTTCATGAACTCAAGTTGAGATTTTCATCAGTGCTCCCCCCTCCTTCCTGGAAAATACCTTCGGTACACTACTGGTAAGAAAGAAAATGCCTATTCTTTCAGTTACAGAGTCGGAATAAAAATGAATCATTTTCCGAAAAGAAAGTAATATCACCTATTTGCGACTGCTACCTACGTACCTCCCTACATACGCACTGACTGACTGACTGAGAAGAAATTATTACCCCTTTACACTTTTCGAATCTCACGATTTTTGCATTTTTTAATTTTTCAATTTTTTTTTGGTCGTGGTAGAAAATTCATATCCCACCATCCAGTGGCGGCGGCGCGGCGCTGCGCGTGAATTTTTTGAGTTGTAATCGTAATTTGTTGTGGACTCAACTGTAGAGTTAAAAAATTAAAATTTTTCGATCCTATGGTATGAGTCAAACTTACACGTCTTATCAACAAAACAATTTAGTGAAAGCATCATTGAAAATAATTTTTTGAGTTTGGAGTGAAAAATGTTAGGGTCATATTCGTAGTGGAAGCTTTTTCATGCCTATTTCTTAGTAAAGTAATGTGAAGCCTTAGATACAAATTTTTTATTCGAATTAAATACTTTATGAGATTTTCAAAAATTACAAACTTTTCATTTGAAAACTCAAAGAATCGACCTGAAATTCATTATTTATCAAAGGAACATTTAAGAATCATTTACGTATGAATAGGGTCCTCAAAAGAACTTTAGAACACCATCTCTACGTTTCAAATTCATGAATATTCGATTATACCACCCTGAATGAACTCCATGTTTGAGGTCATAAAATCGCTTCTCAGGTTTTAATTTGTAAAATCAAAATTTTGAAGTAAGTAAAAATATTTTGTTCATTTATTTTGAATGATACCAAAAGGCCGAAATAACCCTAAAAAATTAAAAAATCAATATTGTAATAAAAATTCTCGCGTTATTTTAAATCAAAAACCGTTAAGAACATCCTTTTTTTTTTTTTTTTCGAAAAACTTTACACTCGCTCCGTTTGATCGTGAACAAAATCACTTACAATTTATTGAGAACTATGTGAGGCAACAATATGTGCGGTCCGTGCAGAGAAAAGGTACCTAATGTCAGATTATTCAAAAATGAGGTTTTTTTTGGTCTAAATGATGGGGGAGACTACGAGGAACATTTTAAGACTTGGATGAGCAACGAAAAAAACACGTTTACATGCTGCGCAGAGGTCTAAACTGCTGAAAATACAAAAAAAAGAAAATTGTCCATTTTTCATATTTTTGGTTCTAGCGCAAAATCTTGTTTTCCGACTTCAGGTGCCGTCTCCTTGCACGGGTAACATGTGAAAAAGACTCCCTTTTTGCCTTCCTCTACCGAAAAAAAAAGCTTTGCTAGGAAGGTATGGTACAGATTTTGTTCCTACATATAGAGATTTGAGATAATTACCAAAACAGGAGAGAAAGAGTCTGAGACTTTTTCACTGTCACAACAACCGAAGACTTGAAAAAATTGAATTTTCAATGTCCAAAACGGCATTTTTTACATCAAGTTTTAGGGGTCTCAGAGAGGGGGGGGGGTTGTCAGACACCTTCCTCTCCCACTTTGTCACTGATACCAATCAGCGTAATTTTTCTTTTCAAACAGTTTTTCTCACATAGGTATCCAGATGATTTTGCTTTTTACGCTTGTGTAAATATACCTACTTGTGATGCATTTACCGCATTTACAACACGATGCAACATGCAACGCAATGCTGCCAAAGCCACTCGATACCTATGATAGTGTATCTTCAAAATAGCAACGCATTACCTTACTTGTATTCTTACACGTTCAAATTAGATACCATACCTATTTTACATTGCGTAGATAAGTACATATATTTTATTGGACTGATTTGCTTGCTTGTATTAAAAATGACAAAATATTTTACAGGAATGTCCGCCGCGTTTAATGCTTAACCAACGTATTATAAAAATTACTTAGCTTTCCGATTCTAGAGGTAACGATTACCTTAATGATTTTAAAAGGAGAGATCAACTCTATAATGCCGAGAGACGTTCCATACAGGTTCATACCTTCGTGAACATCGCTATGTTCGGAAACAAAAAAAAAGGTCAGTTTTTTGTTTTTGTTTTTTGTTGTTCTGTTACGGCATATGTAGTTGTAGGTAGCTATACATTAGATAGATTAGGTAATAGAATAGATGTAATAGGTACCTATTACTTGGCATATATATAGGTACCTAGTAATATGCGGACGTGTCAGTTAATTTTACATACAAAGTCAGCCACCTGTTTCCAAAAACTTCCACCAGAGTTCGCAACCCTTGAAAATTGAGGCGCGAGGATGAACGCAAACCCAATATCTAATTGGCGATGTGTAGAATGGAGAAAACTGGTCGGAATTTTTGTGCCTATACCAGTTTTGAGTATGCGCGGTTTAAACTTTGACCCACAATTTTTTAGTTGTTTTATCAATTAAACCAAAAGTTTTTGGTATCAAAAATAAAAATTTTCATTTGATCCCAGATATTTTTTTACCAGGACACTTTCAAAATTTGAAATAACAAAGAAAATTTTGCAATTGTTTTTTCAAAAATCTTTGTGTAGGAACGTCATTTTTTTTGTCAAGGTGAATTTTGTGTTGCTAAGAATGAATCTGCAATTGGAATTTCGATTAATCAATTAGCACAGGAATGAGACAAATTTTAAAAAGTCGGCAAAAAATTGAAAATTTCCAAGTATATTTGAAAAGTGGCTGACATAGTAGGGTCGCGTGCAATTATATACATATACACACACAGGCATGGCAAAGCACTGCGAGACCCGTTTTGGAAATGGTGCTATCATTGTGAGGCCCGATTTTACACTGCCAGGACGGTTATTATGAACTGCCGTTACGGATAGCGAACGGATAACGACACTTTTGTTTGACGATTTTTTGCGTCGATAACATAGCGAGTGGTCGGGACCAGTCGCTATGCTATCTATTTTCGTTATTTCAACGCTATTCGATAGAGTAGGATGAAATTTAACAAAAAACAAGCCCAAAAATGAAGATACAAAATTTTCGTTATCCGTTCGCTATCCGTAATGGCAGTTCATAATAACCGTCCAGACCCGAAATCGGGTCTCGCAACGTCATGCCATGTGCAATGGTTTTTTATGATGTATGCATACTCGGGAGGCCGTAGGCGAATTTTTTCGGGCCTCGCAGCGTCATTTGCATGTCTTTATATAAAAATTACCTCGCCTCTTTGCACACAGCAACACATGGAAACCTCGACCATGCGCCGTTCGAATACGAATTGAGCTAGCGGCATGGCGCTTGCGCAGTGAGATTCGCCTCATTTTTGGCTATTTTTTCCGCTACACACATCGACCCTTATACCTGACCCTTCATTTATGCCCATTTTTAAAAATTCGGGCCTGGCAGTGCCTGTATCATTTCCTTTTGTTAAACGGGTCTCGCAAGGAAAGTACGATCCATATATGCATATATATACAGGCATGGCAAAGCGCTGCGAGACCCGTTTTGGAAACGGTGCTATCACTGCGAGGCCCGATTTTACACTGCGAGACCCGAAATCGGGTCTCGCAACGTCATTCCATGTAAAGTGGTTTTTCATGATGTATGCATACTCAGGAGGCCATAGGCGAATTTTTTTTCGGGCCTCGCAGTGTCATTTGCATATCTTTATATACAATTTACCTCGCCTCTCTGCACACAACAACACATTAAAACTTCGACCATGCGCCATTCGGATACGAATTGAGCTAGCGGCATGGCGCTTGCGCAGCGAGATTCGTCTCGTTTTGGGCTATTTTTTCCGCTACACACATCGGTTTTACTACCTGACCCATCATTTATGCCCATTTTTGAAAATTCGGGCCTGACAGTGCCTGTATCATCTCCTTTTGCAAAGCGGGTCTCGCAATGATAGTACCATCTATATATATATATATATATATATATATATATATATATACACAGTTGCAATACTTTATTGCACCCGGGTCCTAAAATGTACTTATCGCACCCGTATACAAAATGCAATTTTGATGCACCCAATTGAAAAAGTCTACATTACTGCACCCAAGTGATATAAAGCCTCTTTATTGCACCCGGTAGTAGGGGGTCTCATAACGAGCAACTTGGCAACCACGGATTAACGATGTACTTAACTACTGTTGGAAACACGAATGGAGCTGCGATTGATTCCTACAGTACCCAAAACCTATGTTCAATAATTTTCTCTAGTTCGAAGCTTTGGTATAGTCAGAGGGTTTTTGACCTTTGGTGGAATTTTATCAACATTTTTTCATGCCATTTGATTTGTCTTAGCAAAAAAATGATGAAAATTATTTTAGAGTGTGTGAGTAAATTTTTATCCTACGTAGAGGGGGGATAGGGGACAAAATAGCGAAATAAATTACGTGATTCCCAAGCTACAAATTCTATTTTTACGAGTTTTCGACCTATTTTTTCGGAATTCGAGAGAGGCTCAGAGTACCCTGAATTTTTTTCGTATTTTTCCACACCAGATCGTGAATTTGAATTTAAAAATTTTAGGAACATCTACAATTTTACATAATATCTAGAATCCGTAAAAAATGATTATTTTTGAACCACCCTTTTCAGAGATGAGGAAAAAAATTGAATTTCGAGCATTGGCTCTGTAACTTAAGTAAGTATGGGTAGGTTGGAAATTTTTTTGGTGTGGTATACATCAGTACTGATATATTAGGTGATTTTTAATGTTACGTTCTTACATTATCAATGCACGAGTAGAATTATTTTTGAAGAAAAAAATGATTTATTGGCCAAAAAGAAGAAAATAATATGTTAAAATTCAAGTGATTGGAAAACTCCCAGGTTTAAATTGGCTCAAAATTTGGATTTAGCCATCTCGTTTTGTGGAAACCATTTTGGTTTCTGTAAGTTGAATTATTTGTCCAAAATTTGAAGATTTTTACAATTTTTGAGAATACTTTTTTCTTCAATTATTAAGAAAACCAAAATCAGAAAATCGAAAAATTTGTAATAGCTGAAATTACGAAACGTATCTGCAAATTGAATTTTTAATGAATGGATGGTTTGAAAATTTAATCACTTTAGTACATACTCAGAGTTTTTAAATTGTCTATTCATTATTCCATTTTTAGAATGTTCTCTGAATTTATAATTTTTAAAAAACTTTTATCAATATTGAATTCCAGACTTTACTCGTATTTTGCAAATTTATCTCTTCAAATCATGAGCGAAGGTTGAATGTTCAAAAGAATAATCAAATTCTCTCACCAGAAAAAGAAATCGAGCTTTAGGTTTGACAGCATGAAGTTCTTTGGGGTTTTCAAAATGGTTTTCAGAAGCTTTTGAAAATTTTTAATCGTATGAGAGAAGATCTTGAAGGAAACGAGGAAAATTCTTAGTTCTGAATGGCTTTTAACTGAATTCTTTACGAAGATTTCATTCATGATTGCCATTAAGTTTCCTGGTTAATAAAATGGACAGATTTTTTCCACTTTAAAATATTCAATCATCCAAATCCATGTAATTTGAGAGCCTAGACTCTTTTTTTGGAATTATTTCAAAACTAGATGCAAAATTAGATCCTTTGCAGAGTTTTGAAAAGGACCGCAATTCAGATTTTTCAATTTTTCGAGTTTCATTTTTCGATTAGATTTAAAATAGTATATAAACTTTAGCACCTAGTCATTCAAATAGGTCATATGGGCTCTTTTTGTAAGATTTTTCCATTTCCAAGGTTGGAAAATTCTAAAATTTTCTGAAAGCTCCGAAACGTCTCGAAACTATCAAAATAATTTCATTTGAGATGAGACATAATAATAAATTATGTTAGAATTGAGAAAAAGGAAAGTTTTTGAATTAAAAGCAATGTTGACAAGAAAAAACATATCCATGTTACCAAAATTTCCTTGCTGAACTTTACTCTCATTTTCAATTTTTTTTCAAAACGATTATCGGCGAAAAAATTCCTACTTCAACTCAATTCTGCTTCAATTGATGGAATGCATCAGATTAATTATAGGTGATTCGTGACAATTATACAAGCCTAAGTTCATATGGACCTTTTTTGTGAGCTTTTCTCCAGGGTAGATGAATTGAAAATTTTTTGGAAGCTACGAAATGTCTCAAAAACTGTCTTCAACTAATTCGATGTGCCATAAATAGAACAGGCAAGGTACAAGGGCGATGAGGTGTAATTTTGAAACTTGAGATTGAAGTTCAATACTGGTCAAGAAAACCTTAGTGAAAAACGAATTTTGAAACTTGACGTGGAATAATCGTGAAAAATGTGATTATGGGGTGTTACTCGTATTTTGACCCCCTGAACAAGAATCTAATTTTACTGATTTCTCTCATTTCGTAATTTCTATCGGCATAAAACGCTCAAAAATAAATAAATGAATAAATCATACCTATAGGTACCTATGAACCTCATATGATTTTTTGCGATTTTCGTCACTTACAAGGGATAGGGAAGTATCCAAACTCAAAGTTTACCTAATTTTGAGCCAAAACAAAACTAAATCATACCTAAATCTAAAATTTCAAGTGCTGCAGTTATTTTCTCAAATTTTGGCCAATTTTCAAGGGTTCTAAATTACGTCACCCTTATAGAAAAAAACTGCAAGTTTTTGTGAAAACTTGCAGTTTTACAGTCAAAACTTGCAGTTCTACAGCCAAAACTTGCAGTTTTACAACGATTCTCTTATTTTACATGACGATGCATCGTCATGTAAAATAAGAGAATCGGGTCTTATCATTAAAAAAAAAATGAAATTCGGATGGCATACATTCTATTTTCGAACTTTTAAATTGATTGAACATGGTTTTGAGACATTTAGAAGCCTCCAGTATATTTTTTAGAAGTTTTCAGCGCTAGAAAACAGCTCATGAAAATGATTCGTTTTGGTAATGTTATGTAGGCACTTGATTACTTAGTTGAAGAACAATTTTCTCAAATTCGCAACTTTGAGCTAAAAAAATCAACGTTTTTGGCAGAAAATTTTCCTAGCCAAGATATAAAAATACGCCGACAGTTTATGTATTGAAGTAAAAAGCTGAAAGTCTGCTTTGGATCTTCTGAATAGACTATAAATTTTATTAATTTCTTAGCACCGGAGAAAAGTCGATCTGAAGGGTCCATATTTAGCAAGACCTAAAAATTTTGGGGAAAACACTCAATAAGTATACAGAAACCAAAAAGGTTTTCTTCTTCTCCGAATCGGGACCGAGGAATTCAAATTTTGGGTCAATTTCAACCTGAGAGTTACCCTAATACCTCCGTGAAAATGTGATACCTTAATTGTATAATACAAAATTTAAACACGATCAATTCCATAGTCCCAGAACAGTGAAAATTAACCAATAGACAGAAAAGGCAATGCCTAAGGCTCAATTTTTTTTGGACCCATCGAAAAATCTCACTTTTCAATTCATTTTAAAAGTATCTACTATTTCTATACAAACTTGTCAGATATCATGTAGGTCTACATGATGATCAGCTAAGAGAATTCGACGCAACTATATTGTACCATTATTTTTTAAAAAAAATTAACAAAATCATTTTTCAATTAAAAAAAAATTGTTAACCAGTCTTACCTACGTAGTCGTACGTACTAAAAATGATTAACAAAATCATATGCTTTTTCGTGCAAATTTTTGGCTTAAAAAAATCTAGGTACCTATCCCTTCTTTCCAAAAAAATTGGAAATTCTTCGAAATTTCTATTCAAGATCACCACTAAGTCTCCTGAGTTCTAATAGATGAGAAGGACAAACGTTTTCCGTTTCAAAAAAATATTATCATTTTATTTATGAGAACGAATTGTGAAGTAGAGTCCAGGAGAAGCTATGGCAAAATTTTTTGTTGAAAAAGTTCCTAAAATCTGAAATTTCTTCATTTTTTTGATCAATATATTCGTACTAAAAAAAGGCAAACACTAATATATGCATCTCTTATTTATAAATTAGGCTTCGTATTCCCGAACGAAGCGAGGACCCAAACTTAAATAAAAAACTAATGATTTTCACGAAATAAATAAAATTTGGGATATGAAATTCGTGATTTTCGAAGTTCATTTATAAAATTTTGTGTTTTTATACGAAACAATCAAAATTTGTACTTTTTTTTTCTATTTTAGTACATACTTTGAACTTTTATTTCATTTCAATTTGCTTCAAAATTTACTGGGTTTTTAAGAAAATTTCTCAAAAAGTCCATCGAAAAAAAAAGTATTTGACTTCAAAGACTTTTTTGCAAACATGCAAATTACTTCAGATTCGTCTTTTGAGCCAAAAAATGGAGGGCGTCTGCTTTCAGCTTTGCTTAGAGTGCAAAAATATATTTATTTGCTTCCGTATCAACTTCTACCCAGACAAATAAATACAAAGGATGAAACTGGAGCAGTAGAAAAGGTTAAGAGTCGTGGATGTAAATACTCTAGGTTCGATGGCCATAGAATCGGGTTACCTGCCAACGCGACGTTGCAAGGTTTTGCAAAACATCACAGTAGGTGCTCGGGTGCAGTAAAGTCAGCGGATTGTATATTTTTTTCTTGAATTATATAGTATATATGACCACTAGCGCAGACTGGAGATATACCCTATGAACCAGGGTATATAAGTCTATCGAAAAAGGTCACTTATCGCACCCACCCAAAAATTTGCCAGGGGGCTGGGGGTGAGCCTACCAATCGATTCCGAGGATTTTCATAAGAAAACGTTATCGCACCCGAATCGGGTGCGATAACGTCAAAATCGGGTGCGATAATGTATGTGAAAGACCTAAACGGGTGCGATAATGTACAAAAATAAATCTATCTATATATATATAGATGTATTTTCGTAAAAAACCGAGATCCGTTATATATATACACCGTTAATCCGAGATCATGAGATCCGTTTGCCGGATCTCGGTTTGTTTGAGATATTTTACGTTGCTTCCGAGATCCAGTAGATGCGTATAAACCTATTTCCAGCCGGATCTCGGTTTATCGACTACTCTTATACTTATATATCTGAACAGTGCAGCGCATCTGCCAGACGCAGCGCTGCGGTCGTCGCGAGTATATTTGCTACGCGAATGGTACGCGTTAAGTCCGAGATCCGATTTTTTGACAACGCTGCAATTAGCTGGTGGGCGGTATTGATAGGGAATACGATCGCAAATAAATGGCCATAGCATTTATTTTTCAGCGCAACTCCCGATTTTATTTTTTCGCGAATTTTCCTTTTTTATTTTTCAAAATTAAATGACGTGAGAAAATTTTGGTATGGAAAAGGCGAATCAGTTTTTTCACTCATAATTTTTTTTGGCCCTTCAATCTTGAAAAAAAATTATAAAAAATTCACATAGCACAAATTTAATGACAAAAAAATCCCAAATTTGGTTTCTTCTTTTTTTTTACCCTACGAATTATTTAGAAGTAGTTTGGAGTACAATTTTAAAATTTTCCACTTCTGAAAAAAATGCCTAAAACATTTTTAAATTTCGATTTAGCAGAAATAATTCCAAAATACAGTCGTCATTAAGGTAGAAGAGCTCCATTAAAATTTTGTAATTTTTCGGAACCCATTTTGATTTTTGGAAAACTTCAAAATTGCTTAAAAATCAGATCCTCGGCAGAATAAAAAACCAAACTTTGGATTTTTTTCGTGATTATGTTTGACTTTGGAGAACTTTTCATTGCTTTTTTCAAAATTACATGACAGAAGAAAATTTTAGTATGGAAGTAGCGAATCTGTTTTTTCATTCATAATTTTTTTTGGCCCTTCAATCTTGAAAAAAATTATAAAAAATTCACATAGCACAAATGCAATGACAAAAAAATCCCAAATTTGGTTTCTTCTTTTTTTTTACCCTACGAATTATTTAGAAGTAGTTTGGAGTACAATTTTAAAATTTTCCACTTCTGAAAAAAAATGCCTAAAACATTTTTAAATTTCGATTTAGCAGAAATAATTCCAAAATACAGTCGTCATTTAGGTAGAAGAGCTCCATTAACATTTTGTAATTTTTCGGAGCCCATTTTGATTTTTGGAAAACTCCAAAATTTCTTAAAAATCAGATCCTCGGCAGAATAAAAAACCAAACTTTAGTTTTTTTTTTCGTGATTATGTTTGACTTTGGAGAACTTTTCATTGCTTTTTTCAAAATTACATGACAGGAGAATATTTTTATCCAGAACTCGAAAATTGAATTTTGGAATGAAGGTCATTATCTGTCGTAATTGTCATCAATGGTATAATTTGACATAAAATTCACCCAGAGCTTGCGCGATGATAAAAAATCTGAAATTTGGTCTGTTTGTACTTTACTGGTGACCGACCCAATCGATTAGAAATTATTTTAGGCGTTCAATAACTCCAAAAAACGACAAAATTTTTGAATTTTTGGAATTCTAAAATGCGCTGGAGATTCCAGAAATGCTAGAAACGAATTCCAACCGATTTGGGTTGTCAAAAATAGGCTACAAACCAAATTTCAGATTTTTTCGTCATCAAGTACCTCTTGAACTATTTTTATTCTCTTCCTTTTTTCAAAATTGAATGAGTGGAGCAAATGTTATCAAATTTTAAAAATTTAGGTTATAATTTTTCTCGATGGTCACCAATACGTATAATTATTTTAAATGAAATCTAAATTCAAAATTTTGGGGATTTTTCAAGCATGTCTGGAGAGCTGTACAATTTCAAAACAGGTTGTGAAGGGATAAACTTTGACTTATGTCCCTCAAGGGGTCGAAGCAAAGCTTACTCGGAGGGTGATCTATTGCAACACTCACAGTTCAAATAAATACACGTTTGACGTGGGACGAATTACTTGTATTAAACTTTAATATCACACGCGACTAACACGAATTACACTCTTAAATATTAATTAACTATAAAACAATCAACGCGTATTAAATGAATTAACCGTGAATTAATCGAATTATGCGAATTATCAGAATTATTAGCAGTATTGCATTATTTTGGCGTAAGCCACAAAGGAGTCCGGACGTAATACGATTTGGTACTGACGTTCGAGCGTCGTAATTACATCGACGCAGCCGTCTAATTCATTGCCAGCTACAGTGTTGCCACTGTAGCTGCATAATCCGAAAACTACCAGCTAGCTGGTGTGGGCAACGGTCACCCCTACATATGCCCCTTTCCGGCGGGGAACGCAGGAGTCGGCGGAAAACCAACATAGGGGTGACTACCACGATCTTCCATCTACGATGGGAGACCGCTTCTGCCCCTTTCGGCGACCTTCTGCAACTCCGACGGCCATGATGGAAGTTGACCTATACTGCAAATAATCCGATGCGACGCAGAAAAACCCACGAGTAATCACCTAAATACGGTAACTAACTACTAAACTAGGTAAGTATCATCTACCCACCCCTAAACTTACGAGTACATAACTAATCGATGTCTTCTTTCTTCACAGGTGGCTAACCATGGATGCTGATTGGATCATCTGCGCCGGCTTGATTGCACGCTCGTCGATCACTTTGGACATGTTTAATATCTTTTGGAGAAACCACTCGGGTCTATTAACTATTGATGCGGCTACAAGCCTAATAACTTTCTGGTACGGATAACTGCTATACTTGTACTATTGTTTGTATTTTTATGTAGGAATAAGAAAAAATAAATCAAAACTCATTGAAATAACCAAGGCAGCTGCTTTTTTTTTTCGATCTTTATCTTCGATCGCCATTTTTATTATTTCAACCGGTACATAGTCCAACAAATAACGTTCAAAACAAAAGTATATAAATATCACATGATAAACACGATAATAGGAACTTATTTCGGCCAATTCTATCCAAATTTCTATAAACAAAACATTTTGGCACTAATACCGCAAAAAAGAAGTTACCGACTATATATTTCGATTAATGGCAACTTTGATTCTTAACTCTACAAAAAATAAACCGAACAGAAACGTAGAAAAGTAATAATAGATGGTATTCACTACACATTTCTACATAAAATCGGTCTCAGTCGATTGTCAAATTTTGCTCGATGTTAATAATGTTATCTCGATTTAATGCGATAAGCACCAAACACCGGCCGATTTTCAACGTTCTTAATTCCAGCAACGACGAGTGTATTTTTACCACGCTTTATCTCCTTTTCAAAAAACGCAGTGTTACCACACCTATCAACGCCAAAAGTTCCTACCATCAGTTACCATTTTTACTTGTTGATTAATCTTTAAGTTCAATTATAGGTTGCCCCTGTGAAGTAATTTCTTATTTTGTTAATTCGAATAATTAACAAAACGTGTCAATATTTCGGCCGAACTATACACGTATTCAATATGTTGTTCCAAAAAATTGAGAATCGAAATAATGCAGTGCATTTCTCAAGTAATACGTAATAATTCGGCCACTCGTAAGTTACAGACTGGGCGGGGGGTAGAGCTCACCATGTGCTACGCACATTGCAGTTGTTATCAAATTCATACGTTTACAACTTGAAAACTTGTCATTTTCTTAAAATCTAAATTACAAAAGTTATTACATTAATATCGTCAATCCGGTGGTTCAATTGGTGGCTTTTTTAATATCTTCATCGCTAAATTTACCACAGCTCTCATTAATTTACCCTGTTTTTTAATTCGTCCCACGGATGACTCGTCATAATTCACCGCTTTGGTGTTACGTCCACTCTTTGTTATATATGTACTTCCGTTACTCTGTACTGCATTAGTTACTTCACTAGTACTAGGTGCTGGATCATTTTTATTACTATTGGTGTTTGGAATATCTGGGAATTCGGGTTCTGGCCGATCTATTTCTGACCGGATTCTAATTGCAGCTTTCTGTTTTATTTCTTTAGCATTGTTGTCAACTATAGTGTCACTGCTTTCTAATCTATTGCGGTATGGTTTGTTTTTATTCAGGTAAAATTGGATTCTATCTTCCAGCGACCTAGTATCCAGCTTCGAACGTAACTTCAGGTCACTTTTTATTTCAGCAACCTGGACCGCAGTCAGGAATAACGTCAGCTGTCGTATATTTACAGTTTTTTCGTCTTCGTCATCGTCAGTCGCTACGATGTTATAACTGTTCGCATCAGCCTTCGATATCACCCGGTAAGGACCATATCTCTTCGCATACAATTTCGCTGATGTTCCGCGATCATAATTCGACTGCGAATGTGCTGTTATTAATACTAAATCATTTGGCTGTAAAATCGTCGGATCACCATATTGCTTGTTACGCAGCTGCTCATCTTGCTCGCGTTTAATTCGTCTGCGTTCTCTAATTAGTTCATGTATTGCTTTCAGCTCGTCCATATCATCGATCTTTTGATCCATGATCTGCTTCGTATATACAGCTTTCTTAGCAAGTTGATCTGCTACCATGTTGGTGTGTTCGAACGTTCTCGCAAATACATGAACTATCTCGCAGGATTCGAATTTTCGCATCTTTTCCTTGATCTGCCGGAATAATTCGCCATGTTTTACTGGTTTGCGAGCGGAGTTCTTAAATTCTTTCTCCGTCCACTTCCTCATGTGCAAATTGATGGCTTCGCATACGTATTTCGCATCGGTGAGTATTTTCAACTTTTTTACACCGCTTTCGTACATAATATCAAGGCCTTTTATTACAGCTAATACTTCGGCTAAATTATTAGTTGTTTCGTACGCTACGTGGCTAACTTGCTCCGAGATGTTAATTTCAGAATCTGATTTAATACAGATACCGATTCCGGCTATGGCATTATCTCTACCATTATTGGAGCAGGCTCCATCGACAGCGATTCGAACGTATCCATCTCGATCGATTTTCCAATACTTCTGGTCAACTTTTCCATCTGGCAGCTGATCGGAAGTTATCGAAGGTCTCAATTTTGCTCTTTGCTGATCTCTTAATACCTTTAGTTCGTGTTTGGCATTGATCGTATGATTTTCTGTTGGCAGCTTATCAGCAGTCGGATCCCGAATGCCCCAGGCCTCGTTCGGTTTAATTCCAAACATTGAGGGAGTGTTATTCAGTTCATCTTCAATCTCTTCGATGTACTGCTCCCATCCGTGGTGAGTGTAATCCCAATCTTCCTCGTGTATGTTGATTTTTACACGCAGCTTATCACCAATGCTTCGCATGTTGCGTTCAACGCTCGAGGCGTTCGCGCAATACGGAGTAATGTGCGCAACTTTGATCTTGTATTGCTTCAAGGTCTTATTCCAGAGGTCCGACGTAAATTGGGCCCCATTATCTGTGATAATTTTCTTGATTTTCACTCCCACGTACTTCGTTTCATTGATAACTTCGACCATTCTATCTACGACCGTTGGCGCTTTCATATCCATCATCGGTTTTATCCATATCCTCGACGTGAATATATCCTTCGCTACGAACAGATAGTGTGGCGCGTCATCGTTATTTGCCACCGGGCCAAACAGGTCGACCGATAATATTTCGCCAATACCATACGACTCTATCTGTGCATACTCGAGTTTCTTCTTTTTGCCATAGATTTTACTCATATTGCAAATTACGCACTTCGTAGTAATGCATTTTATGTATTTCAGGGCGTTCGGCGAATAATACAGTCTTTTGAAGATGTTCTCCAATTTGGCGGCGCCGACGTGTCCATACATATGATGCAGATATTCGACGGTATCCGTAAACAGCATATCAGGTAACACAGGAACACTGGTACCATCGCCATACGTTCGATACAGGATATATGCTTCGTCAGCCGCACGCATGCGCATAGCAAATTTCTTCGCTTTCGCCCGCTTAGCTCGTCGCTGTCTAGCACTTAATTCCTCATCGTCTGACGTCAATATTTCAATAATCCGCATACATTCTGGATCCTGCGCCTGCCAAACATGGATATTATCCAACATCTGTATTAACGCTTCCTCATCTTCCTGAAAGAAATTCACTTCGAACGGTTCTAAATTTGTCTCAATCGAGTACGCCGTCAAATCTTCAGCCTGATTTTTGTAAAAAGCCTTTTTTGACTTTAAATCAAAAATTAAATCAAAACCATTCAGGTATGTAATCCAATTCGCAGCCTTGCGGTGCGTCTGCGCCATGCCCCTGAATATTTCAATTATTGACTTCAGATCAGAACGAACGTGTATTTTTCTGCCATGCAACCACATCTGCAACTTTTTGATTGTGGTTACTAACGTTTGTATTTCCTTATCGATGCGGGTGTAATTCTGTTGATAATCCTTGAACGTATGGCTGGAGAACATTACTACTTCGTCCTGCCCCTCTACTATCTGATACATTACCGCATTCATGGCATGATCAGTGTAATACGTATCAAGGTAGATCGCTCGATCTTTTCGGGGTGGCATTAAATCGAAGGGTTTACAATATTCCTCCTCTAGCCTCTCGAAAGCTTTTTGCTGCTCTTCCCCCCACACCGCACGATCCTTCTTCTTCGTCATACGATATAACGGTTCTAATATTTCCTGGTACTCAGGAATAAATCTACGATATAATCCAGTTAATCCTACTAATGTCTGGATATCTTTTTCGGTTTTTAATGAGAATTTTCCGTTTTTCGTATGTTTCAGCTTGAATTCCTGGAATTTCTGAATTTTCGCATTTTGCTTACTTATCTTACTTTCAGCAAGTTTGAAACCCAGATGTTCGGTGGATTTTTTAAATAATTCAGTTTTTTCCGGATTCAGCGTAAGTCCAGATTCAATTATTAGATCGAGTATTTCAGCTAATAACTGAACCATTTCCTTAAACGTTTTTGCTCTTAATAACAGGTCATCGACATATTTCGCTACGTCTTCGCGATCAGGTATTACTTTATTAATGACCTTGATAAATTCGGCCGACGCTATCTTCAAGCCGTACGGTAATCGATCAAATTGGTACACTTGGCCGTCCACCTGAAAACCACAAAATTGCCGCGACCATTCATCCAGCACCAGCTGCCAGAAAGCACACACGAAATCTAACGTTGAAAAGTATTTCGTTTCTGGACAATCTGTCACCACACGGTCCAACATCGGAGCTTCGTTATAATCGTTTTCCAGCAGTTTATTCAATTCATCTGGATCCAGACACGGACGAATATCTCCATTTTTCTTCACCTGCAGCGTGGTAGTATTAATGTACGGGGTATCAGATGGTGTTGCATAACCCTTACGTAACATTAATTTCAGCTTTCTTCGAAATGCAGGTAATAACTTATTACTCGGCTTGTATTTCTCGCCGCGAAACTTCGGTATGTTCGCTGGATCTTTGAACTTAAAATGGACCGGATCTCCTTTATATCGACCAGGAAAATCACTAAAAGCCGCTGCTTTTTGTTCTAGCAGATTATACGCTTCTAATGCTTCGTCCATGTGTATATCACGTTCGTTGACCATTTGTTGCAACGATGACCAAAGTTTCCGTGTATATTTTTCAGGACCATGATCGATATCGTCTGGATGCGGGTCATCCCATTTCGTAGCTTTCGTATGTTTACCGACCATGTATACTGCGTGAGGTGCATCGTCTTCCTCTACTTCGATCGAATGGACCGTTATCAGATCTTTATACTCGGCCGACGACATGTATTCAACCACGTTGCGTTTTACTTCACCCTTTGGCTGTACAGTGGCGAAGCCTCCGTTCAAAATTGGCTGAACTCCCATTATCACCATCGAACCGGTTCCGAGTATCAGTATCTTCTTATTACCATTCATAATATAAAAGGGTACTTCAAATTCATTTTCCCCTAGATTAAATTTCACCACGAGTGCATGATGTTTCGTTTGCACGTTTCGCTGATCAGCTACGGAAACCATCACCGGATCTACCTTCATATATCGAACTATATTTCTATCTCGATGTTTTTCGGTTAATTCGCGAGCCATCGCCATCGATATTACATTCAGAGTTGCCCCTGTATCGAGCTGCATCGCATATTTTTGTTCACCGATAAACACAGGTACTACACATTTAATACCCGTTTTTTCAATATGTTCTAATACTTGTTTATCCATTTCTTCCATTACTTTCAGCAGCGAAACTTGTGGTTTTGGACAATTCGCGTATTTCTTTTTCCAATTTGGTTCAGGACGATGTTGGCCGAACGATTGTGGCGGGCCTTGAACAATCTCATTCTGAACGAAATTACAATCGAGCCGATTTTCTTCTTCCGGCGGCAGATAGTTCTGTTCCTGACGCTGGAATTCTTGCTCGGTATGTATTACATTACACGTTGACGTAATATTCTCTGGATTTATCTCCGGTGTAGTACACTTCTCTTTACTATCGTGATTACACTCGGGAGCTACTAATACATCCTCTGTTTGAATATTACGTAATTCGGTTGGTTGTTCTTCATTTTTGCACAACCTCCTCTTGGTCGTTACTTTTCTTTCGGTTACTAAGTATTTTTCACCGGTAGCATCACGTACTATCGATTCGACGAAATCACGTTTAATCGTCGTATGCGGCTTTTTGTTCTTTTTTTCAGCTCGCTGTCGTTCCGTGCGCTCACGTTCTTGCGTGTACTTCCAGTGATCACTAGCCATCGATTCCAGCACCTTGGGCTTCATCGCTTGACGAGGATAATACTTTCTGTAATGTCCAGACCAGTAATAACAAGATTCGATCGGCTTTACGTTCCTACGTTCGTCTATCTTCAGGTGTTTAATATCAGTCTTTTTGCCGTCAACCATTTTATTCTCTGTTTCTACGCTTGATGTTTAGTCAAACGAAGTAATGCGTTCTGGTAGGCATAATACCTATTTAAACTAACATTACTTTCGCCTTCGCGTCTTGGTTTTACTACCGGCATTAAAACAACGATATGTTTTAACCCTTTCGATATTAACAAACGTATTATCTTATTTACAGTCTGTTCGATGTAATCATTCGGCTTCGAAGAATAATTCATCTCAAACTGCAGCATCGATATCATGATATAGTCGTGGTCAAATTCGATATGTTCCAGCGCTAGGTACAGATTTTCAAGCGATATCTGTTCCTTTAAATACGGGCACTGGTTTAATTCCTGATTCGGGTTGTTATCACGTCTGGCCAGAAAATAGGCTAACGAGTCGCCGACTAGTAGGTAAATTTGACCGTTTATTTGTACTGCGAATTTCGGGTTGGCTTTGTATTTGGCGTCGCAAGCAGTTCTAGCTGCATTGCTTTGTACTAACTTGTACGCGTCCGCCTTTAGTTTAAAGAATTCGAGTTGTGTTCTGGACCAACGTCTTCAATTGTCACCGTTTCCGGTTCCTCGACCGTCGGCTGCGAACTCGAATTTCCGTTACCTTCGCCATCCTCCACTAAGATGAAATTGACCGTTGGTATGTCGTTGGTTCCATTCTTAGCGTTAAATCTCGCGTTCGATACATTATTCGTATTATATCTATTGCCAGTATTCACGTTATTACCAGCATTGTTGTTATTACGGTAATTACCATTACTATTACGGTTTCCTGTTCCAGCATTCTGTCCAGCCGTAACATTCTGCGCTCCAGAGTTAACCGCTTGTTGAGTTGGTGCCACCGGAACGTGGTTGTCGTTGTTCCAACGTTGATTATTACCTCGATACGTATTCTCCCAGTTTTGATCGTTCAACGTCGCCGGTATATACGTATCCTCACTGTGGATAGTATCCTCCGCCATCATGTCAATAAACTCCATGAAGTTTTCCAGCGACGCACGATGATGCATAGAACACTGGTTGAAATAATACGATGGTAATTTCACTCTCAGCTTGTTAACCCTTTCGCTATCTTCCAATTTTTCGCACTTGACTAATACTTTATGCCATTTACCGATAAATTCGATAAACTGTCTCGTATTGCCAGTGAATTTGAACGAATCAAGGTAGGCTACTGCTTTCTTTTGCATAGGCCTAGTCCATACTTCTCTGATAAGGTCTTTCTGGAGTTCAGCGTTCGTTTTAATACGCATACTCGCATTTCTCCAGTACATATAATCCCTATTCGTGACCAGCAATCTCAGCGCCATGACTTTTTCGCTGTCTGGAATGTCCGGATCGTCTGTGTACAGATTAAATAATTCCAGGAAGCTGAATAGGTGGAAACGTTCAGCGTAGGTGTATTCTACACCCATGTCCTTGAGCTGCTGGACATCGATCTTTTTAGGCTTCCTATACATCACTTGCTGTGATCCAGATGACCCAGATGGCTTCGTCATTAGCTCATTTACATCTTTTCGTAATGCGTTGACTTGCTTGATGGTCATCGATACACTTTTTTCCACTGTTGAGATCGTATTAGTGGTATGGGTCTGCATCTGAGTACGTTCAGCTCGGAACCTTTCTTCTAGGCGTGTTTGATAACCGGCTAACTTGTCACGTACGTCATCAATTGACCCTGTCAATCTATTATCAACGGTGGTAATTCTTAATTCGAAATTTTCTTTATTTTCGCACATACGATCTTCAATACTATCTATCTGATTTTTTAAGTTTGTATTCGTGGCAGCTACATTACCTAGTTGATATTCTACAGACGTTACTCTCTTCGATACTTCTGTCAACGCTGCTTTATTGCCTTCAGCATATTGCATTAGAGCTTGTAATTCTGCATCTAATTGCTGTCTTGCTATCATTTCAGGCGTGAGTTCGACTTCGAGATTTCTTGCACTGCCAGACGTGATCAGTTTCTCCAGATTACCTTCGATATTGTGGATACTGTCGTTTAATGCTCCAGATCCGCTGAGGTTGGATGTGGATTTATGACGTCTGTACATATCATTGGTAGCCACGATGTTCTTTGTAGCTTGATCCTTAGCTTTTCTATTTTCTAATACCTTATCATTTTCTGTCATATTCTTCTCAGGTTCCGTTTTCGTTGGAATTTTGCTGTCACTTCCAGTCATTTTGCCGATGTAATTCGATAAAAATAATCACAGGCCGATACTTCACCGAGGTGACACGTTTAGAACTGACACGAACGTCAGATAGTCGACTTAAAATCTAGAAAAAACTAAGAAAAAATTTTAATTTCGCGAAAAAATCGCTTGTTGAATATTTAACAAGTACTTAATCGATATTACGATCACAAAATATGACAATAATTGCCAAAAAACGGCTCACTTACTCAATACACAACGTGGTTTCAAAAACCGAACACATTTTAACAATACTACACTACTAACTGAGCAAACTTTCACGTTGGAACCGCTCCTTGAACGTCTTCAATTCACTGGTTTCTCGGATCTAATTCGCTCGCCGGAAAAATTTTGCAGGTTACCTGAGGGTAATTCAGGATAATAACCGTTTCGGGCGCCAAATGAAGGGATAAACTTTGACTTATGTCCCTCAAGGGGTCGAAGCAAAGCTTACTCGGAGGGTGATCTATTGCAACACTCACAGTTCAAATAAATACACGTTTGACGTGGGACGAATTACTTGTATTAAACTTTAATATCACACGCGACTAACACGAATTACACTCTTAAATATTAATTAACTATAAAACAATCAACGCGTATTAAATGAATTAACCGTGAATTAATCGAATTATGCGAATTATCAGAATTATTAGCAGTATTGCATTATTTTGGCGTAAGCCACAAAGGAGTCCGGACGTAATACGATTTGGTACTGACGTTCGAGCGTCGTAATTACATCGACGCAGCCGTCTAATTCATTGCCAGCTACAGTGTTGCCACTGTAGCTGCATAATCCGAAAACTACCAGCTAGCTGGTGTGGGCAACGGTCACCCCTACAGTTGGAAACTAAATAAGCTCTTAAAACTATTTTCAATCGATTCTGAAGGTCAATGAGATTTTTGGAAAGGTGCGTAATGACCCACATTTCGAAATCAAAATTGCCAATTCTGGATAAGTGCTCTCTAGTCTCTAGTTATTCCAAAAACATTGAAAGTGTTTATCAGCTTTTCTAAATTCTCCAATGAATTTTAAGATTTTCTACTTCTCGATGAATGTTTCAAAAATTCTAACATTTTGATTCGGCTCTGAACTTCAATTAAACTGATTGGTGACCATAGTAAAGTGGGTTTTATGAGATTTGTTTGAAATTCTTGAAAATTAATCAAATTCTCAGGGAACATCGTTGTGCAAGAAATTAATTATTTCAACCACCAAAAAACGTATGAGATTTAATTTCAATTGTTCATCATTTTGAATATTTTTGGAAAATTTTGAAAGAACTGTTTGAGGATTTTTTCAAAATCAAAGAAATTTTGTAACTTTTAATTTTATTTTGGAAATAATTTGCACTAAAGCACTTTTTTTAGGATAAAAATTTTATCTGAGTGAAGTGAGATAAAATCTCATTATTTTGAATCTAGTTGACGAAAATTTGGGAAAGTTACCTTCATTTTTTTGAAATAATTTCTAATTGGTATGGTATAAAATTTATAGAAAACTTTGAAAGTTTTTGAAGAAATTTTTCATCATTTATAATTTTGAATAGAACTACACATTCTCGTTGAAAAATAATTTAAATAAAAATAAATAACAATTTTTGGACTTTTTGTTACCTTGAGAAGGTCTAATGATTTATCTTGAAAAAAAAAACAACTATTCTGTTAAGAAATTACTACCTAATTCCATTTTTATTCATTTTTTTACATGAAAACGAATTGTGCAAAAAATATTAATCACATTTTGCAAAATAATGTAAGTCAAACCTTCAAATAAAATTTTTAAAAGATTTATATTTTTTGTAATTTCAAGTTCAAGCATTCTGATTTTAACATTCAATTCCAAGAAGTTTTTTCTTATAGTTGGAGCTATGCCTTTCAAAATCTCTCCATTTTTACGGACATGAGCCAAATTGCAAGACGCTACCAAAAATAAAGGGAAGGCGATCAATCAATATAAAAAATAATGCATTGGGAAGTATTTGAAAATCTCCAAACTCAGAACTTTCCCCCCAACTTTCCTCTTGGGTAGCCTTACAAATTCCATTTAGGGTTAAAAAAAAATTTAAATCATAGGTAGTTTCCCGACTCAACTAACAATAAAGAGAGATGAAATATAATTTTTTGATTAATTAAAGGAGGGTATAAAGTTCATCCTGTTCCCAATTCAAAGGAAAATTAAGCCTAAACAAAAATAAATAGAAAGTACATCATAAGGAAATCTCACATCTAAATTTTCAAATTATGAAGCTCATTTCTCCAATTTTTTGTGATTTTTCATGTTTTAAAATTACCCCATGGTCCATTGCAAAGCATGGTAGTTTAATATAATCAACGAAAAAGCTGAGATTTAATATTATTTCAAATTTTCAACTTCTCGAATTATTTGAAAGTGGTTTCGAGACGTTTTGGAGCCTCCAGAAAATTTTTAAAATTTTTTAGAGCTGGAGAAATTCCCAAAAAACAATATATCAACTTCAGCATCTGCAATCACGGATTACCCATATTCATATTTTATTTGATTGATTAAAGCACAATTTTCTGGAATCTGAAACAACTTTGAGTTCAATCCCATATTTAAAAAAAAAAAAATTCTTGAATAAAATTAAAAACTAAACCGACATTCAAAAGTGTAGACATCGATGTAGAAAGCTGAAAGATGGTGGATAGACACCTTCAAATTTTTTGGAGGCTCCGCAAAATCCAATTGACCCATGTAGGTTGAAAATAGAGCACCAGCAACTCTTTTTTCAAGAAAATTATAATATCTTGAAGGATATCTGAGTTTATTTGTGGGACCATTTCCACCCCAAGTATAGAAAATGGAACGAGTGTGACCACAGTTGAAAATTCTTGGCTGAGTAAGTGATTTCTAATTTCAAAGCCATACTTTCACCTTGGAGGTAGATTTTGGAATTTGTAGTAAAAATGAGTCCATAAATAGATTCAGTTTGCTAAAATAATGGATTTCGATTTTCATTCGGTAATAAAATGAAAATTTTCAATATTGGTCCCCAATTTACTACCCCCAAAAATCATTTTTGTGGCTGAATCAAAATTACCCTTAACATGGATTTGGAAAATCAAAAAATCGAGGATTTCGATACCCAATTTAATTAGCTGCAGATTTATCACTTTTAATACGTCTTACATTCCTCTAAGATTGAAGAATTGGTTTGAAGTCAAAATAATCTCCGAAATTGATTTGAGAGCTTTTAAATCCTCTCCGATAAATTTGTCCAACGTTAGGTAATTAAAATATTCGCATTTTTTATTCAAAAATTTTAGTTCATGGTAAACTTTACATGGAAGGTCTAGGTATCCAAACTCAAAAGTAAAATTTTGAGCTCCCTCCCCCACCCAAAAAAAAGAAATTGAAATTACATTTTCGAATAACCTCATATCAAAAATTTCAAATGCTGAAGTTCATTTCTTGAATTTTGACAAAATTTTGAAATTTAAAAATCAATAACTTCATCACCTCACAGCATAATGAATAATGTTACCTGAAGAGCAGGAGTACTTCAAAATTTTTGAAGGCTTCAAAATTCAATTAATCCAGGCAGTAGAACATAGGGCGGCTGCTTTTGGACAATTTTTACGTGTTTTTTCCAGGGCTAGTAAATTTCAAAGTTATCTAGAGGCCTCAATGAGCACACTGTAGACGTCGTAGGTTATTTTTAAATTTTTTTCAGGAGAAATCTTTGTCAAAAAATATTGACTCAAACTCTTAGTTAAGAATTTAGGAAAATTGTGCTTTAAATTATAAAAAATAGGTCATCATTATGAGTAGGTAATCTGCGATTGTAGGTGTTAAGATTCATACAGATAATTTTTTCAAGCTTTTCTCCAGTGCTGGGAAATTCCAAAAAAATTCTGGAGACTCGTCATTGTATAGAAACTGCTTCCAATTGATTCGAAAAGTTAATATGGAATATGCTGAATTTAACCTCTTTTGGTTAATTAATTGGTTCAAATTTTCATATTTTGCAAAGTGATGCAGTAGTGTCAATTCAAAATTTTGATAGGAGTTAAGATACCTTTTGTGAGGTGACTTGTGGATGAAAATTCATCCCAGCCTCAAAAGTTTGAAAAACTCATGGGATGAAGCACCAGAAAAAATCGTGTAATGACTGAGGGGGTAAAACTTGATCCTAGCTTCAGAAGTTGAAAAAATCGTGGGCTGGATGAGGGATAAAATTTGAAATGAAAATTCAATCCAAATTGATCCCAGCCTGAAACGCTCGAAAAATTTACAAGGTGATTGCTGAAAGGTAAAAATTCATCTCTAAATTCATCCTAGTCTAAAAAACTTGGAAACATATCTAGTTTTCTAATGATGTTTTGGGGATAAAAATGCATTTTTTAATCCGAGTCTCAAAAGTTCGAAAAAATTATGGCATAAATTTGAAAGTGAAAATAATCTCGAACTCATCTCAGTCTTGAAGAGTAGAAAAAAATCATATGATGATTTTTGGATAATGAAAATTCATTCAAAAATTCATCCCAGCCTCAGAAAAAATTGAAAAATGATTCAAATTCATTCCAAATTCATACTAGCTCGAAAAGCTCAAAAAATTCAAGGATAAATTCAGGAGATGATTTTTATTCTAGGTAGTTTATAGGTACATAAAATACTGATGTAAAAAATTGAGGAAAATCAACTTTAAGATTCTAATCTCGTCCCATGGGTCGTGTGGGCGTACTTTTTAATTTTTTTTTAGAAGAGTTTCTTCCAAAAAAAATTCTAATAATTTCAAATCAAAGTTACTTTTGAAAAATATCAAGACCCAAAAATAATCAGAACTTTACTACTCGAGCACTGGTTGTTCAAATTGAAACTATTGACCTTATTCGTTTTCATATCCATGTGGTCAAATAGGTTACCAACATGGTTAACCCACAAATACAGGTGTAAAAGTTCATATTGTCCATTTTTATGGGTTTTTCTCAAGCATCGAAAAATTTCAGAATTTTCTAGAGGCTAGAAAACGTCTCGAAACCAGTTCTAATCAACTCGAGAGGTCCAAAATGGTATCTACCAAATTTTAAGTTTTTTTTTACGTTGATTAGAGGAAATTTTCTTTTTTTCTGGGGATTGGGAGATTTTTAAATTTAAAACATTTGTCAAAATTCGAGTAATGAACTTATTTATGTACCTGAAATTTAGGATATGAGATCACTTATGAAATAATTTCAATTCAAAATTTTATTTTGATCTTTGAGATATCTTTCAAAATACTGACTTGAACTCTAAGTTACGAATTTAGGAAAATTGTGCTTTAAATTATCAAAAATAAGTCATCATTATGAGTCTTAAAAAGCCGAAAAAATCATTAAGTATGATGATTTTTGGGAAATGAAAATTCATTTAAAAATTCATCCCAGCCTCAGAAATTGAAAAATAATTAAAATTCATTCCAAATTCATTCCAGCTCGAAAAGCTAAAAAAAATTCAAGGATTTTTTATACCTATACTAGGTACATAAAATACTAATTTAAAAATGGAGGAAAGCCAACTTTTAGGCTATTATCTCGTCCCATGGATCGCGCGGGGGTACAATCAATTTTTTTAGGACAGCTTCTTCCAAAAAAATCCAAATTTCAAATAGAAGTAACTTTGTTATCAAATAGGTTAAGTACCAACATGGGTGACCCGCAATTCTAGGTGCAAAAGTCCACATTGTCCATTTTTATGGGCTTTTCTCAAGCCTCGAAAAATTTCAGAATTTTTAAGAGGCTCAAAAACTTTTTGAAACCAGTTCCAATCTTCAATCAACTCGAGAGATTCAAAAGCAAATAGGACACCATTGCGAGTATTTGCGATCATAGATGCTGAAATTTATAAATAGATGACCTTTATAAGCTTTTCTCCTGTGCTAGAAAAATTAAAAATAAAATTGGAGAATCTGGAACGTCTTGAAACAGTTTTCCTTTTCCAGTTGATTCGAATGGTTGAAAACAGGATATCTACCAAATTTCGGAGTTTTATCTCGTCGCATGGGACATGGAAGTATTTTGAAAATTTTTTCAAGAAGATTTTCTGCCAAAAAAAAAACAACTTTACCCTAATGAAGTTATATAGTTTTGTAATGTTGTGCTTTAATCGATGAAATAGGGGATTAATAAGAGTAATCTGCGATTACAGACGCATAAATTCAACTGGACCATTTTTATGGACGTTTCTCCCACGGTGGAAAATTCCAAAATGCGGTGGAGATTACAAAAAATGCTAGAAACCACTTCTAATCAATTTGGAAGGTCAAAAGTAGTGTGAAAAAATCAACTTAAACAATTATTTAATTTTTTTCTGGAATAAAAGGATTGGAGAAAGTTTATCTAAAACTCGAAAATCTGATTTTGAAAAAGTGGGCCAAGACTTACTTTTCTAAAATCAGAATAACCTTCTGAATCGACTGGAAATGGTTCTGAGTACCTACCTACTTTTGAAGTTTCCAACGCATTTTGGAGTATTCTAGTTCTCAAAAAAAACTGAAAAATTCTAAAATTTTCATTTACTCGTAGCATTTTTAATGATGAGTTATACCTACTTGCTATTATTGATCCCACCATAATCACCGATTATGACTCTCAATTCCAAAATCGGATTTCCATTTTTGGCCAGTTATTTGATTTTTAAAAAATACGTAAAAAGTTTGCCTAGGTCAAACACGATACAAAAAAAAATCAGTAATTTAGTATGCAAAATACTTTTGACCCTCCGGATCGATTGGAAGTGGTTTTGTGTACTTCTGGAGTCTCTAAAACATTTTGAAACTTTCCAGTTCTCGAAAAAGTCTATAAAAAATTCAGAATACTGATTTAGCACTTATAAACCCAAATTAGTGGTGCTTAGGGTATTGATGGCCGTCGTGATCAATTATAGTTCAGATTTTAAAAATCGGATTCCTTAGTTCCGATCTATAAATTTTTCTCCAGTCATTCAATTTTGAAAAAAAATGATAAATCATCCAGAACTGATGCGATGATGAAAAAATCTACCCCAAAACACTTTAAATCAATTCGGGGGATCAAAAGTAGGTAGTGTTCAAATTGAAATTCCGATTTTTTGCATTCATCTTCGCCTATCTTCGTCTTGGGCAAATTTTTCATTTTTTCCCCCTCTCAATCAAGAAGCATAGTTCGAGATCATTTTTATTGTCGTTCCCCCCCGGCGAGGCGCAAGAAAATATCAAAATTGGAAAAAATAATGCTTTATTGATCAAATAGGAACCAGTAAGGAAAATACACGATAATGTCCTGATGGGACAACATGTCCAAATGGGACAATATGTCCTAATTGGACAACATGTCCTGATTGGACAACATGTCCTGATTGGACAACATGTCCTAATTGGACAACATGTCCCAATGGGACAATATGTCTTAATTGGACAATGTGCCCTTACGGGGCTTGATCGAAAAAATCATCAATGACGATTCTTCACAATTTTCTCAATTTTGAAAAAGAAAAAAACGGGTAGAAAAAACACGTTTTATTTCCTACTTGAAAACATTGTCAAATAGAGAAGGAAAATGAAATAAATTGCGCACAAAAGTTTTGCCAGGAGATTTTCTGGTAAAGAATTGCTACAAAACTAAGTAATTTCAGATTGCTTTTCATTTCAATAATTAAAAAAAACTACCTATTAAGAAAAATTTGATTGAAACCCAGATTATTCTTTCTGATTTTTGCAAATGGAACTTCGCTTTTCTGATGTTCTGACGTTATTTGGCAATCATCTGCTACTTTCAAAAATTCCAAAAATCAGAAGACCATTTCCAAGTCAGAAAATGGGGGTTCTATCAATTTTCAGTTATTCATCACGATGTTTACAGTGTAGGCGCATTTTCAAATTTTTTCTGGAAACAGTTTCTGCCTAAAAATCTAAATTTGAAAACTAAATTGAGAATTTTGAAAAATTTTGCCCTAATCACATGAGTAGGATGCCAATATGGGAAATACGCGATTTCAAGTGTGCTGAAGTTTGCGTAGGCCATTTTTATGGTCGTTTCTCCAGCTCTGGAAAATTCAAAAATTTCCAGGCGGGTCCATCATGCCTTGAAACCACTTTTACGGGATTTGCAGGTTCAAAAATAGGGTTTTTATCGACTTTCAGCTATTTACCATGATTCGAATGGTGTACCTAGGCATTTTTAAAATTTTTCCCAAAAAAATTTCGGCCTAAAAGTTTAAATTTGAAATTAAAGTTGGAAATTTCGAAAAGTTATGCCTTTCTTGGTCAGGTAGAACATCAATATGGAAAATACGCGATTTCAAGCACACTGAAGCTCACGTAGGCCATTTTTATTGTCGTTTCTCTAGCCTTAGAAAATTCTAAAATTTTCTAGCAGGTCCATCATGCTTTAAAACCACTTCTAATGGATTTGCAAATCCAAAAAAAGGGTTTCTATCAATTTTCAGCTTTTTACCACGGTTTATGTGGTGTGAGGCATATTTTGATTTTTTTTTCGAAAAAAAAATGAATTTGAACTTGAACTTGAGAATTTTAGAAAATAATTCCTTTGAAATTATGGGTCATGAATAGTCGCGATAGTCATAACGTTGAATTAAAAATTTGAGCCGGAGAATCAAAGAAATCATTTTTCTACCAAGTACCTAATAAATTATATCGCATAGACCCCCCTCACGCCGCCAACCCATACACAAAAGCGGCAACGCAGCGTGGATCTCGTATCAAACGCGCGCTGTACGAAAATAATGTATATATATAAATGGATCTCGTTTTATACGCGATTATGTGGATCTCGCTTTATGCGTAAGATACCTAAAAACAAAAAAGTTGTTATTTGTGGGAAATAATAGTCCAGTGCCTTATAAAATCATCCCAACTACCATTTCAACTTGGAAGGTGACGATATACATGACAAATATCACATATATCAAGATCCTCCAAAACGGATCTCGGAATGACTCTATATATGGCGGATCTCGGTTTGCACGGAAACATACTATATGTATATATATATATATAAAATAAAATCTTTATAAATTAATTTTATTTAAAAAAATAAACAATATTACATTTTTTTACAAATTAATTATTAAATTTAAAAATAATTAATTTAAAAAATTAAATTATTAATTGCCCGTAACCCTACTATGTCAGCCACTTTTCACTTATACTCGAAAATTTTCAATTTTTTTTTTCAAATTTGTCTCATTCCTGTGCTAATTGATTAATCGAAATTCCAATCGCAGATTCATTTTTAGCAACACAAAATTCACCTTGACAAAAAATGACGTTCCTACATAAAGATTTTTGAAAAAAAATTGCAAAATTTTCTTATTCCGACGCACGACCGGTTTTCTCCATTCTACACATCGCCATTTAGACATTGGGCCTGCGTTCCTCCTCGCGCCTCAATTGTTAAGGGTTGCGAACTCTGGTGGAAGTTTTTGGACCAGGTGGCTGACTTTGTATGTATATAGAATTAACCCACAAAGTGGCTGACACGTCCGGATATTACTACCTATATATACTCTTATCCATATATACAAGTAGGTACACATTCAATTAAGTAGGTACCTATCTATGCGCTCTTAGTTCGGCAAAAGGCACGTCCATACGTAGGTAAACGATTTTTTTTTAAGTTAGGTTTTTTTTTAATACTAGGCGTGTGTAATTACCAAGACTTTTACGCCCAGTGTGCAGAGGAGGGTAAGATGGAGAGTTTCAAATTTGGTGTTGGAGGTTGAGTTTTTTGATCAGGAGTATGATTTTTTGTATGTTAGTTTTTGAGTCTGGTATTGTTTCATTATTTTCGGCGATGTTTAGATTTTTTCTTTGTTCTTTTAAGCCTGTACATTGGAAAAGGAGGTATTGTGTGGTGATAGGTTGAGTATTGCAAAATTGACAGTTAGGTTTGGAGGTTTTGTTGTATAGATGACTGTGAGTGAGTTTAGTGTGTCCAATTCGGAGATGTGTAATAGTTTTATCATCTAGTCGATTTAGGTGTGAACGTTTTTTCCATGGATAAATGGATTTCTAATGAGTATGGAGTTTATTGTTTGTTTTGGTGTTCCATAAATTTTGCCAAACTGCGAGTTGGGTTTGAATAAGTGAATTTTTCATGTCGTTGGGGATTATGAGGTTGAGAGGGGAGGGAAGTTCGGCTAATTTTGCTGCTTTATCCACTTCTTCGTTTCCTGTAATATCCACATGACTGGGGATATAGATATACATGCATTTTATTTCCATGTCAGATGATTGATTATCGAAAATTATTTGGTGGATTTTTTGAATTATGTATTGATTAGTAAATTTGTTTTGAATTGCCGATAGTGAGGATAATGAGTCTGTTAAGATAAGAAATATTTTATGTGGAGGGTTTGTTTCAGATATTACTTTTAGGCAATGAAGAATGGCTGTGATTTCTATGGTAAAGATGGATGATTGTTTATTTGTAGTGTATTTTTGTATGTGTTGATCAATGGAGAAAACATAGCCCGCTGATTGGGTTGTATTTTTTGAGCCATCAGTGAAACATAATTTGAAATCTCTATAATTATAGGTAAACGAAATCGAAAATGAGCCAAACGAACATTTTTTGACTTTCAATTAAATCGAATTACTTACTCATCAGTTAGATACTAAAATTGAACGATAGGTACGGATACGTTTCAATCATTGAACGCAGATTTGGTGAGTTCAGTTATTGTTCACAGTTCCCGGGCATTTTCCCGAATGAACCTTTACTTGACTGATTAGCTACCTATATATTTACTCAAACAGGATTTTTCTGGAATTCATTTTCCCGAATACATGAATGCCCGAATCAATCGGATGAAAATATTTATTAATCAAGACGTAAACATTATGAACTACAAAGAAACATTATGTGATATGGTTCGAAGGTAACAGAAAACAGAGTTAAGTTTTATGATTTACAAAATCGTAAACGTGGTGTCCGTTCCTCATACCTCAATTTAGAAGTATAGGTATCTCAAAAAACTCCTCTTCAAAAACTCGCACCCGTAATTTCCCAAAAAACCGCGATTGGGATTATTAGATTTCAGGAAAGTATTTATGAGGAATTGGATTCGAAAATTCAGTATTCGGGGGTGGAGTATTCTCGAAAACGTCTATTCTCAAGCGATATCCAATCGGTATATTTATTTTTCGGATGCTTGAAGCGTAATGGGATCAGTGACGTCGTCAGAATCGAAAAGGGGGGAGGGGTGGTGAGAACAAATAAAAGTACCGTGTGTTGAACAAATTTTTTCGGTTTTTTCAAAGTATTGAGGGGGGCGGGGGTTCAAGTGGCTAAAAATGCACGTATCCAGCGCAGGCAGAAACTTTTTTGAAAATGTACGTACAAGTGGGTATGAAAAACTTGAAATTCCCGACGGATTTCGAAGAGGAGGGGTAAAAAAGAGCCTTCTTTTCTATTTTCTTTTTTTTGCCTCAGATGGAGCATAGAATTCCAAACATATTTATTTATATCCGAGCAAAGCTCTGAAAAAATTGGGTTTTTAATGTCAAAAAAAGATTTTTTCATGTTGTAATGCTTTGAAAATACATACTCATTTTGATGCAATGGGGAGGGATTCGCATTATTATATAAGTATTTTTTAAATGCAACAGAAATTTTCTGGGTGTCAAGCAGGGGCCAGCATTTTTTCTGGAGGCTAGGCTCCCTCGGGCTCCCCTTGACGGCACCATGCACTGAATCGAATTCAGATAAATGTCCTGGAATCCGTAATAATAGGTATGCCTATTTTATTAGGACCAGTGCAATTTTCAATTTGCACCTTGACTTCAACGTATAAAATTACCCTGGTACCTAAACGATACGGTTATTACCGCACATCTATCTATACAGAATTATTGATTGGTCATTGAATATTCGCTATTTCGATTCAAGACTGTTGTTGGTTAATCAGTTTTTCGATATTTCATTTTAATTTTTTTATTTCGACAGATTGGCGTTTTTCTGATTAGTAGGAAGTAAAGAAATGTTTGAGGTTTTACACGCGCTAAAACCTAAAACGATAAACGAGTAGGTATGTTTCAACATTTTGTGAAAAATGCGATTGAATATTGTGGGAAGGGGGAGGGACGAGGTGAAGAATTGTCGCGCGAGAGAAAGAGGAATTACGAGATGAAAAACGCTCGTTGGTATTTTCGCCTACTAGAGTGCGACTAGCGGGAGCGCAAAAATATATCTAGCGTTTCGTTCTTTCCCTAGCAACGGAAAATCTTTTTACAATTTACGCCGCTCGCGTTGCGCCGCGACCGTCGTCGTCGCTGAAAAAAATACCATCGGCACAACAAACTGTTTCGAGTACGCACCTTCTCTCCGCATCCAACCATCCATAAGTACATGAACACGCACAATAGCACCTACATAAGTATCTACATAGATGCGGGTAGTGGGTACCTACTTTAGTCACCTACCTTCATGTACCTAGCTACCTACACCTACAATAATATTTTGCATACATTTACATGCTTGGAGGTATTACCTACTCGTAGGATGGAACCTAAGTATTTGAAATACCACGACTTCCCTCCGCTCGATGCTTCTTTGTTCTTTTCAACGCAATGCAACGGTTGGAATGAACCGCAACGCTTTGCTCGTTTGTCGGTATCCAAATTCAATTAAAGTAGGTACAATAATTATGTAAGTAAGTAGGCAGATATGTGCATGTTACCTGGACGTACTTTGTACTCCGGCTTTCATGCCGTATTAATTTTGCACACTTTTATAAGGCGTCAACGACAAAACGTAGACGACGATATTCCACATCCACGCCTCGCCTCGTAATTTTCAAACTTGCTTGGTGGTTTTCAGTTCAAAATCTGTCACCTCGTGAAACGGCAATTGTTGAAACGTTTCAAAAAGTGACATTTTGCTCTCCTCCTTTTCCGCGTCGAGATCATTTCTCTTAAACAGATTAACGCAACGTAGTTGTAATACATTTATATCAAGTACAAACGACGAGCAAGCAACGTCTAGCAGACAGACGTCAAGTCAGTCAGAGCAGCATTTTTAAATGTGCAGCTGGTTGATTCTTCGCAAACTACACATTTTGGCGCGCATGCAAAAAATTTCGTGCATACATACAACACATAGAATGACATTTTTGAGCACAGCTGGGTTAATCATAGTGACATCTCTACCAATACGGTACCTATATGATAACTTGATAAGGTGTCCACCCCCTCCCCACTGGTGTAGTGTAGATCCCATTTTGTGGGCCAAATTTCCATCGCCGTGGCTGTAGCACACCTCAATTTTCAATATTGTTTTTATAACCAATGAAGAGGGATGCAAGTTCTGCAAACGTGACTTGCGTTGGGTTAATGTTAATCTATTCTGAACACCTGTAAAGTACCTAGATCAAGGTCTGGATTTTTTTTTTTTTTAGTAGCAACCTTAAGCGCTGACGCGACGTGGTCTCAAAGCTCTGCAGCAGGAATTTTGTTCCATCACCGTGGTTAATTTTTGTTGCTAAATTCCATTTTATAGAGGAGCTCACTCAGCAACGTGTACGTATGTTGCCGCAGCGACAGTTCCTGCACATGCTCCCAAATTGTGTACCTACTTGAGCATGAGTATGAAACGAGATCTTGGGTGGCCTATCCTGTACCTTTATTAATGCGGTCAGAGCAGATTTTCGTTACCCTCCAGATTGGCCGGCGACAATATGCAAGTATTTTCGACATTATTCAACTTGTTGACAAGATTGAAATCGTGCATAGCCTACTATCTTTTACTGGGTTAGAAAAGAAAAATAACGCTGCTCTTTCAAAACCCCAGTAGCGCCAAACTGTACCGTTCATATGTTTTCAGTACGTATATCAATGTAGTATTCTTGTGTTTCTATGGCAACTGCATCAAGCTTGCGTACTTGATTTTTTCTCAAGCCGCTCCCCCCCCCCGGCACGTCTTTCCTTCCTTTCTTCTCCCTGGATGTACGAAAATCAAAATAATAAAGATTCGTTCGTTCGTTCGTTCGTTTGTTCTATTTCACCTGTAGAAATTTCGCACCGAAATGAATAAATTTAATGTAAAATGCTGTTTAATTTTGGAAGAATATAAAAAAATAAGTACACTTTCGTTTGTACGTTCGCTCCACTTACTTACTTACCCACTTCGAATTGCATGCACTTACTGAGAATACCTACCTAGTTTCGTTTTTATCATATTTCTGTTTGAAAAAACAAAAGCTGCTCCAGCTCGCGCGAATGCGCAGTGAGTCAGAAAAGCATCAAACGCACGGGTAGGTACATTTGATGTTTTTCATTTCAAAAAAATTGAAATTTCGTTCGTTCTTTTCTTTTACCTACCTAGGTATTTATTCTCACTCGTCCTCTTATTAGTGTTTCTGTACAATTGTAAGTCGATGTAGGTACCTACCTAGTTATTCTTTCGCGCATTACAAAGCCAACATACCTACAATAATGAATGCGATGAATGCGAAAGTATTAATTTGATACTGGAAATATGCCGGTATAAGTAACTAAGTATTCCAAGGTCAGAACGGGGTAGGTATGTTGCAAGCAATTCCAATTCGAGTATGAATTCAGAGGTAGGTGAATTCCTTTCTACGGGTAGGTAAATACGTCATCGAATCACTGTATTCGCGTAATAAACTCCTATCTAAAGAGACTGCGTAGCTATACCTTTAACAGAATCATTTTTTTACTCACAACTTAGCAATACGATAATAAAATATGTAGGTACCTACTTTAGAATGATGAGCGGGTATGCATACCTATATTTTAAATTTCATTTAATTTTTCGTTTGCGCATACCTACTTACGTAGCCTATCTACAATCTACATCCTCTCAACACCTCCTTCCCGTCAAACAATTCGCTACTAAATTGGTGCCAAAAAGGTTTTCGCTACTATTTCTTTTTTATGGTAGCGAAACTAGGTACTCAAATACAATGCAATTTTGATTGCCGCTACCGTTTTACTACCACCTAAACGATGGTAGTTTTGCTACGGTAGCTGCTACCAAAAAATGTTTGACGGGTTGTTCTCCCTCGTTCGATAAATGCAAAAACACGCGTTCTCTATCTATTTGTAACGAACTCCGTACTTATGTTACTTATCCACATCATACAATGTGGATAGGTATGTGAGGAGTGTCGTTGCAAAACGCAACATCTCTGAAGACCTGATTTTTGGGAAATCGAAAAAAAACTGTCATTCAAAATTGGGTGGGGGGGGGGGGGGTTTGGCTCGGGGCGGTCTCATTGGAAAGCTTAGGACCCCAGCTACATGTTTTGGGGTCATTTCGCACTTGTACCTCAAGAAGGGTTGAAGGGGAGGGGACCAAAAAAAAAGATGTTGCGTTTTGCAACGAAACAAATTTTTTGTTGCGTTTTGCAATGACACTCCTCATGTCTATGTACCTATGTACATTATAAGTAGAATACTCACCAGGGTAAACCCGCTACGCATTAAGTATCATTTACCGTGGTTCAGGTATCCGCGCCTACACTTGCACGCTATACGCTGCGCTACATTGCTGTATTGCAGTAGGTCCGACATTTCGAGATATCCAACTACCTATTTATAATATATATATTTTTTACAGCGACTACAACGTAAGGGGGGGGGGACTTGAAAATTGCATAACAAAGGTAAAAACTTGAAAACGCTCTAAATCATTAATTTCTCCTTCTCGTAAATCCCGTGTGTCGTCACTCGGAAGGCCCAAACAGATATCTTATTTCAACTCTGAGCGCAATTAACTTGAAAACTAAGCTTCTACAAAAAAAAATTGATTCCCCACAATTTCCTGTAGAGACTCATTTTTTGAGTCCTCCCTTCACTTAAAAAATGGTCTCTAAGCAATTAAGTATACGTCGCAATGGGAGTCTTAAACTTGAAATTCGCATTCTGGTATTAAAAAGTTGGTAAACGGGCAGGCTTTGATGTTTTTTCAAGTCTCTGATTTTGAATTTGGTTTTTGTTTTTCGATTTTAATCTCTTAGGCGTCCTTAGTGACATATTAAGGATGTCCGAGGATTTGGGGACCGGAAGGCCAAAATTTCAATTTTGGGTTGTTACTAGGCAAAAAGTGGATATGGAGACTTGAAATACTAAAATGGAGCCTTTTTTCGCATAATCATTGCAAATAATTTAAATAATTGAGATTCTTTATGCCCGAGCGAAGCGAGGGCGAAGCTTTGAGAAAATTTTATTTTTAATGTCTTAAAAAGGCGTTTTTTCACGTAAATTTTTGACCTCATGGAGGGGGGGGGGTCCGGAGACCCCCTTGGCTACGCCACTGTTTCACTGTACACGACCCCACACCCCCACATTTGAGATCAACTAAAAATTTGTTTGTGCTACTGTACCTAGTGCTGGTTTGTTCCGAAAACTGCATCGTTAGTGCTGCCCTCCTCCCGAGATATTGAGGTATCAACGTATTGTGCTGCGGACACGGGAGCTCCCCCCCCCCCGACAGTTTGACCTACAAAGTTCAAAATTGTATCACTAGTTTGTGCTGTGTTGGTTTGTGCCGAAAACCGCATCGTAAGTGCTGCTTCCCTTCTCGAAGTACCTATCAAGAAAACAAAAAGAGAGGGCTACAGCATGGTTTTCAAAAAAGGGGTTAGGCACACGCAATTAGAAGAAAAAAAAAACAATCATATGGAATCGTTCGCGATTGGTTAGTGCCCAACCGTCCAATCCTCTGCCTTGGAGAAAAAATGGATTTCGTTACAACCAACGTCACGACGAGTACATTGGGTTTCCCTATGAGCGAAAGGTTAGGCAACGCAATTCACACGTGAGGAATCTTGGTTAAAAGCTCTGGTGTGGTAAGGGCGTCATTTGGCCTCTGGTGGAACTTGGACGAAGTTTTTATGCCATTCCATTTGTTTTAGTAGGTAATAGGTATATGATGATTTCAGATCGCATGAGTGAATTTTCACTTTACCCTTAGGGAGGGGGGCAGAAGCCTCAAAATATGTGATTTCCGAGCTGAACATTTAAAACGATTTTTTATGCGTGAGTTTTTAACCATTTTTTTTTCTAACCTTGCGGGGAGGTAGAGATACTGGAAGGTAGAGATACTGGAGAGAAGAAGTACCTACTCTGGGCTTTAAATTCGATTTTGAAAATTTCAAGTTGTCCTAGGATTTTTTTTTGTTGAGATGGGCAGAAAAAAATATTTTTTTACCTACATTTCTGAATGTATTTTACACCACTCGAGAGTTGCATGTTTTTGCGAAAGTTAGAAGTTGGCCAAATATTCGAAAAACTGGTTTAATTCATCATTTTCATTGCTAAATATTATTGCTTTCCATCAATTTTTAATTTTTTTTTTTTTTAGTTCAGTGCTGAAAAATACTATCGTTTACTCTTTGTGTTTTTGTGTCTCATTTTCATTTCAATCATTAATTAGTCCAATGTAATAGTCTGTGCAATTAACTCAGAACTTGGACATAGGTAGAGGTACCGCATTTTTTGAACGCAAGTTGAAATGTGGTTTTTATTTTTACATACCTAGTATGACCCATAAATTAATTTTTCAGAAGTGAATAAGTTGATACTTTCCTTCGAGGTGTGAGCAAGGAGGAGTTTTTAAAGGCGATAACCCCTAATTTTCCACATAAAGCGATCGGAGTATGTTTGGTGCCATTTTCGTATAATTTGACCCTCTTTCAACCAACCTTGAACTCGAATCTGGCACTAGATTTTCGATCAAAAGTGTAGTACTTGCACAATAAATGTAGGACGTAAGTAGGCAAGTACTTAGGCAGGTATACTTTTCTTTGTGTCCTCGTGTCTCATTTCGAACATTAATTAGTCCAATGTAATAGTCTGTGCAATTAACTCGGAACCTAGACATATGTAGGTCGGTAGGTAGAGGTACTGTATTTTTCTGTTACCTTACCAACTAGATAGATTCGTTAGTTAAGTACGTAAGTAACAACAACAACAACAACAACAACAATTGTTTATTTTCCGCGAACATACATATTTTTAAAAGCGTATCGACCCCTCTATACGCATATGCGTGAACGAGGGGCCGGACAACTTACTCACTGACATTTGACAAATACAACAACTGTAGACAAATACAACAACTGTATAAAGACATAAATATAAGTACAACAGTACCCGAATACGAGCATAACTATAACAATAAAGGGTGAACATAACAAAAACCAAAAACTAACTAAAAATTTACTAAAAATTTTGCGAGAAATTTTGAGAGGGGAGAGAGAGGGAGGGGGTGAAGGCGCATCCAAAATCAAGAATCAGTAAATGGAGAGAGAATTCAATGAGACAAACACAACTAGAGTTCAAAAGGACCAGTAGCCCTGAAAGAGAGTTCATTGAGACAAACATGACTAGGGTTTTATCATGACTAGAGTTCAGTAAGACCAGTACGACTACCTACCTAAGCAGGTCATTACCGCCTATAGCAAGCCACTGTAGCAGAGCATACCTTGACCCAAGCCCGCGTGCCGCAGTAGCATTGTACAGTCTTGGAAGCATTCCAGAAGCCTGGGAATCTGACTGAATCTTCCGGTACCTAGGCACCGTAGCAACAGATTTATCAGCACCTCTACTCCTCAGGTTTTCATAGATTTCAAATTTGCCCCTGTTTTCTTGGACATAATCAACTGACTGGAGATGATAAAGTTTCCGGATTGGAAGAATCCCTAGTTTCTCAAAGGCCCCAGCAGTGCTTTCCCCCTTTTTTTTTCCAAGAATATTTCGAATAGCCCATTTTTGAAGGGAGAGAATTGGTTCAATATGGTAGTTGGCAGCTCCACCCCAGATCAGTAGTCCATATTGCAACACTGACTGGTATAAAGCAAAATGAATTTTGACAAGATGATTTTTACTAAAATATTGTGCCAGATAATGGAGGAGGTAATTAATTTTTCTCAATTTAGTCTAAAGGTACAAACTGTGCTCTTTCCAGATTAATTTTGAATCAATTACAACACCTAGGTACCGGACAGAGTCAGCCTGTACCAGAGGTGCGCAGCCACATTGATTGGGACAGAAGGGGGTCTCGTGGAGAAAACATTTATCTGCTAATTTTTCTGGTTCCCTGTAGGCGAAATTCAGAATTTGGGACTTTTTTGGATTGGGACTCAACTTATGGCTCCAGAACCAACCCCCCAAGACTTTTAGATCACTGTTAATAATTTTGATCAATTTTTCAAATTTTTTGGCCCACATAACTAAAGCTATGTCATCAGCGAAAGCATATAAAGACCCCCTTAGTTTGAGTTGAAAAATATCATTGATATAAACCAAAAACAATATTGGACCCAACGTACTACCCTGGGGAACGCCATATTCTAAGGGTAAGGAATTTCCAAATACTTCATCAATTTTCACCTTCTGGAACCTCCCCACCAAATAAGATTCAAACCAGGTATGCAGCTTACCCCTTACACCACAGTTCCAAAGCTTCTGCAACAAGATATTAAAATCGACTGTGTCAAACGCTTTGCTTAGATCAAGGTACGCTGCTGCCACATACTCATCAGCATCAAGATGCTCCGTGATTTCGGAAATATGATCAAAAAGAGCGTCTCTGGTATCTCGGCCTGGCAAAAACCCATACTGCTTGTCTCCGAAATAATCAGTAGCCTCCAAAAAACTGAGTAAACGATTCTTTATAACTTTTTCAAATATTTTTGATAGTGTTGGAATTAGAGAAATAAGTAAGTAGGTAGGTAGGTGGGTAGGTAGGTAGGTAGGTAGGTAAGTAACTATTTTTACTGTTTCACCAAACATTATTTTACTTACTTATGTACTGAAGTTGTTTTGTGATTTTGCAGAAGAGGATGTTGATGAATTGAATATACATGTAGTCCGATATCGTCCCGAAGAACTCACCAAATTGACCAGAGTCACAAAATTTAACAAGAAAGAAATTCAATTAATTTACCGTGGATTTAAGCAGGTGATAATTACTACCTGAGTAAACGAGAAGCAAGCGATAATATGTAGAGGTAGCCAATTTTTAGCAGAATTCCCGCTCTAGTGGGAATCCGCTGTTGCAATCAGAAAGTTTATTTAATTTAGTTCTTGAAGCCTTTTTCTTCTAACGCGAGTTCTCTCGTTGAACTGAACAGATCGAGCTGAAATTTTTACAGTAGTAAGTGCAGATCATGCAGGAGAAGAGCTGATGCTGAATTATTGAGCTTTACAGCTCACTTTTATGACATTTTCTTTCCAGAGTGATCTGATCACAGACGTTGCAGTTTACCAATCGACTTGAAATTTTTATGGTGATTTGAATGTGTACTCTAGGAAAAAAATTTGATTTTTTCAAGTCAATTCATCCTCGTGATTTGTATCTTTAAAATATCGAATTAGATACCTCGTAAAATGAATAAAGGCCAAGGGCGTTGCGACCTGAACTTTAAGTGCTTGGCGGCATATGTAGGTTAACCTGAACTGTAAGTGAAATTTTGGAAATAAGTTTTTCTGTATTAGGCACCAATGAACATTTGAGGATGAACGTTTTCAAAAATGAAAAGTGTATTTTCATTGTCACCCTGACATGTTGGTAAGGGATATTATTACTACATACCTATACAATATAGGCACCGACTTATTAATGTAGGTAATAACGTATCTAATGTCGTAAGGTCTGCGAAGCAGATATTCATCAATGAAAATTCCGCACATGCCATGATGAATTCTGTCAAGGAATTATGATAAGTAGGTAGCTAGGTACATCGGTATTCAAAGAAATAAATAGATAGATAGATATAGGTAGGTAGGTAGGTAGGTGGGTGGGTACTTACCTGCCTACCTACTTATCTATCTATTTATTTATTTGAATACCGATGTACCTAGCTACCTACTTATCATCTCGTGCTGATGATGTGACGCGCCATCATTTTAGATCGTGTGCCTAACTACATACTTACTTATACCTATTTATTTAGGATATCCGTTGGCTAATTTATGAAGTGATCGTTATTTGTTTGTGTATGTTTTCAGGAATGTCCTTCGGGTTTGGTGGACGAAGATTCGTTCAAACATATTTTCTCACAGTTTTTCCCTCAAGGAGGTAAGCGATTTGGTACCTATTTAAATTTTTTAAAGGCCTTCACTTTTCAAACCATTTTGTTTCAAGATATCTTCATTGCTCAAATAAACTTGAGCGAGGATCTGAGGTGAAATTTGGAAACAAGAAGGAAGAATTTCTTTCATTCTTTGAATCAAGTCGAAATGTATTTAAATTTTTGAAAGTAAAAAATATATTATAGTCTGAGCGAAGCGAGGACGGAAATTTTTGGTGAAAGGAAATTTTGGCTTCAATAGGTGATTTTTTCCCCTTCACTTTCATGTTATTTCAAATCAGTGATTTTTCGCTGATCTTTCAATCAAAATTATTTATTTTTCAAGGGCCAGGTACAAATGTACCTCCTGTACCCTCCTTTCACTGGGCCTGTGCGGGCCATTAAAGTTTGAGGAAAAAAATGCGGGCCCGGTGCAACTGCACCCTTTGCACCCCCTTTCGACGCAACCAGAACTTTGTTTAGGTGGGGGCTAGAATTCATGAGGAAACTAAGGAGGAGGTGCAGGTATGTGTAGAGAAGGGGAGGGGTCCCCTCGAACCAGTTTTTTTTTGAAGAGTCTCGCAAGGACTTTCCATGGTTTAAAATTCAAGTCTTTTTACGATGCGCGATCTTGAAATGAGAGTTTTCTCTAGCTAAAGTATACCTACTCGCTCATTATGAATCTTCAATGTCACTGATGAACAGTCAGAATTGCAGCATAGGAAAAACCAGCAAAACTCTTTAATTTTCAGCGATTTTTCTCACTGATTTTCTCTTGCGCTGCAATTGTAACAGGTTCTCGGTGATTTTCGATCATTTTCACTGATTTATAAATGGGAGAGTGCCACCCCTTAGTCTCATCCTAGAACTCTTTTAGGACGTTTTAGAGTGAGTGGCTTTTTTATTTTTTTTGAAAACGTGTTGTTTGTCGCCATCGAACTAGCAAAACAACGAAATTCTTCGAAATTCAGGTTCTTTGAAAACATAAATCCGCAAAATGAACTCTTGGCGACTATTCTTTATTCTCCAAGCTTGGAAAACGTCTTAGTTTTAGGACATTAATTTTCGAAGAATTTCGTTGTTTCGCTAGTTCGGAATCAAAACTCCACACGTTTTTAAAACCAGTGCCCTTAATTGGCCCAGCGTTGTGTTGGGGGGGGGGGGGGGGCTTTTGCCGCTTAACCCACTTGATTGCGCCCCTGATCATGTGAAATGGTATGGTAAGCGTTTCTCATAAATTGAAAGATTTTGGCTGCATCTCGTTCTTTACCGCCGCCGTCGCCTCTTAACTGTAGATGGTAGGCAGGTATTGTATTCCAGTTTGTTTTGTGTTTTTTTTTTCTTCCCGAATATAAATTACCTAGGTACACATAGGTATGTACTATGTAGATGGGTCTACATGTAACATTTTGCGTTACGAAATTAGTTGCTTACCAACATACACGGTACGATATTGTTGCATATTTTCCAATTACATACGTAAGTAGGTGTAGGTACCTAATCGTCTCTGAATCCGAATCTAAAACCGACGCGACGCGATGCACCGCTACTTATTGTTTGTTTGTTTTTTTCATGTTCCGTTGTTCTTTCAACTCGTTTTGACCTTTTTTTTTAAAAAAAAAATCTGAGTTGTTTTAATTGTAATTTTTTGTAATTTAATCTGTGCGGTATACCTACCTAGTACCTACCTACCTAACTGTGATAAATTATCTCTATGGATGGCAAATTCTCGCGCATTTTGTTTTGCGTGCGCGTGCTTGAGCATATGCGCGCATATGCTCAAGCACGCGAGCATTTTCTGTGATTTTGTACCTTACTCCATAATACACATGGTTAGCAAGTCAAATGAATATTCCGACACCAAAACAAGTGAATTAGGACCACATTACCATATAGCGAACTTCTACGTTATTCTTAACATCTGAACCAAGTAGACAGATGACAGATTTGGAAAAAAAACCAAGGTTGACAAAAAAATTAAAAAATCATCAAGTTTTTAGGAATAAAAATATCTTAAAAGTAAATTTAAAAATCCAATTGGACGACAGATTCGAAAAAAAACGAGGTTGACAAAAAAAAATTAAAAAATCGCCCTGATTTTTTTTTATTAGAAAATGCTTGCGCATATATAGAAAGTGCGTTCTCGCGCATTTGAGCATATGCTCAAAATGCTCATTTGAGCATGGCCATCCCTAATTATCTCGGAGCTGCCTTTAAGAATATGTATTGGCGCTCAAATTTGCTGATGGAAATAAGTAATTATAGCCTCAATCGCAGTTGCGTTGCGGGTTGTGTTTTCAACTTTTCAATCATACTCGTCATAATTTTTTCACATATGTTTCAGATGCCACTCAGTACGCTCATTACGTGTTTAGCACCATGAAACGAAATTCAACTGGTAAAATTAGTTTTGAGGTATGTACCATTGAGAGCTAAGTACCTATTTGCATTCAGTTTTCAATACCGATTACCCTAGCTATAGTAGTTATGGTATCTCACCTACTTATACGGTACTTGCTGGCTACTTTTTGCAAAACTTGCAACACATAATATGTATGTAGATATGTACCTAGGTACCCGATGATAGCTTCCCGGTATCACGACAATTTCCCGCGGTGAATTTCTCGTGGACAATTCTCCGCGGGGAAGGGGATACTAATTTCCCGATGAAAAAAAAAATTATTCCAGCTTCGTGAAAATTTTGTATTATTGGAATATTGCAATCCGCAACTTTTCAACCCCCTGATGGTAGCGCTCTGAGTTTTGATCGGAGAAGGATGGCGATGGTTCAGGGAGACGTAGAAACTCAAATCGCAACTTTTAAGTGCTACGACAGCCTCTCGCGCAATTTTTTTGACTAAAAAAACACAAAAAAACAGTGTTTTTTTTCAAAAGGAGGTGCACTTTGAGCACCCCCTACTCCCCTCCACTTGCTCCTTTAGGGACTTAAATTTTTTTTGGTAGGTCTCCCACTTAAAGTAAACCATCCCACCAAATTTGGTCTAAATCCAAGATATGTTTTTTTTTTTTTTTCACTCCACCCTACTATACTTACATTTATGTATGTAGGTATGTACCTGATTTTGATTAGGAATTGGCGTAAGCGAGTTGAGAGTTATGGCGAATGTGAACTGCGGACCTCATTCCGGATTTTGTTTTTTTTTTTTCTTGCAGGATTTTCTCGGAATCTTATCAAAAGTATCTCGCGGAAGTGTTCAAGAAAAATTACAGTGGATATTTGGTCTTTACGACGTTAACAAGGATGGTCATATAACCAAAAAAGAAATGGTGGATGTTGTGAATTCTATATACGAAATGTTGGGACGGCACACTGAACCTCAAGTGGATGAGCATTCAGCCATCGAGCACGTCAACAAAATATTCCATGTGAGTAGCAAATGGAACGCCTGCCTGCACCTGCGCTATTTTCATATTTTAAAAAACATCGACACATCATCATGTTGACAATACCTATTTAGGTACATAAAAATCGATACATCCATAAATACATCGATATAATTTCGATAATGCATCTAAGTAAATTAAATTCCCAACGTTTGGCTATGAATATCACCAAAAAGGTGATTTTCAATAAGTTATAGGTAGGTACCTAATAAGAAAGACAAGCAAAAGTTGTTTAAAATATGCAGTATATAGGTAGTAGGTATCTCTTCATTTTTACAAATAACGATAATTTTCGAGGTTTTGTAGATACAAAAATGTCAGTACCTAGGTACCAGTCTACAGATTTATGCATCAACATACTCTCGACCATGTTGACAGTGGACACAATTTTCAATGTCAATGTAGACACATCAAAAAATCTGTCACTTCAAGGTCGACATGTCGATGTAGGTATTCGTCGACCATCAGAATGTTTCTCTACAAATCATCGACTCAGTCCGTCAGTCGATGTAAGTGTTGATGATTTGTTCGAGGCATTTGTGGAGACAATACTTGGATAGGTAAATATCTCGATAAATTACCTCAGCAATGTTCAATAATGCATCGAAAAATCACATCGACATTTGGGTCGAAAAGTGACCGATTTCGATGTGTCGAGATTGACATCGAAATTCACATCGACATTGCTACATGGGTGTAGGTAGGTAGGTAGGTAGGTAGGTAGGTAGGTAGGTGACGAGGTACCGAAATGTAGCTTGTTGCTCAATTTTGCACTCTTCCCCTCCCTCTCGTGCTTATTTTCTGTCAATTCTTCTTGATTTCTCGAAACGTTTGTATAAATTGACGATATGTTCTGTTTATATGTACCTATTTTCTTTTTCAGCTAATCGATCGAAATAATGACGGCGTGGTAACGATTGAAGAATTGGTTGATTGGTGTTTACGAGACGAACAAATAATCAGATCGTTGGAAACACTAGATACTGTATTATGAGGGTAAAACATGTTGTCTGGCTCTGGAGTAAAGACTAGTACCCACCTTACTTTTCCATATACACCTACTTAGGTAACGAAACTATACGTAAGTGTAAGTACATAAATTGCACACGTAGGGTTGACCGCATTCGTATAGGTACTGTATCTATACGCGAACGCCAACAGGTATCTACTAGGAACTTACCTATATTTGTACTATTGTTAGTAGGCGGTGGTAGGTACCCAAGTTTCCTTATGTGCAGTAAAGTTACTTAGGACCAATACATATATGTATTACGTACGAATCCAATTTGTCGGTGCGAAAGAAGCATTTTAAATTAACGCGAAATATGTCGGTACCTAGTACCTACTACCTACTAACCACCTACCTACCTACCTACCTACCTACCTACCTACACGTTATTTGAAGATGTGAAGGGAAAGATGGACGGCAACATCGTTCGACTCGTCTAAAATGTTGAATAAAAAGGTGCTTGTCTTACTCGGATGCACGCACCCACTTATATACCCACGTATTCTTCCATAAATAGGTACCAATTTTTTCTTTTTGTTTGTTTATTTATTTGTTTGTTTGTTTGTTTGTGTACTTATCTGATTTACCTATTTATTTATTTATTCAACTTGCTTGTTGTTTCTTTGTTTCATTTACTTTATCGATCTATCTTTCTACGTATTTTTCTTTCTTTCTTTTTTTCTATCTATCTATCTATCCATCTACCTACCCTATCCTACCTACCTTGCTAGCTAGCTATCCACCTATCTATCTATCTATCTATCTAAGTATCTATCTATGTATCTATCATATCTATCTGTCTATAGATCTATGTTTCTGTTTTTCAACTATTAGCGTGCCTACCTAATTAAGTACCTACGTGTAAGTGTAGGTACCTATGTTAGTATTTGTCCAACTATCTACTACCTACATATTTCGTAGGTACCTATTGATATGTAATGTTTCTTCGGTATTTTTAGAAATACTAGTCGAAAATTACGAGTAGATACCTTTCTTCTCATTTTTTCTATTTCTTTCTTTCTTTCCTTTTCATTTTTTTGTCCCCCCTCCCCCCATACTTTTTACTAAGCATTATTTTGGGTACGTAAAGTATATATGTTCGTATGAAGATAGGTGGTACTTATGTAGTTACTTGCGGATGCCTATCGCAAACCAATAACTGGGTACCTACACCTACGTACGTAATTTCCTATCTATGAATTTTTGTCATTTTTTATTTCGGCCTTTTTTCTTTTTAAGCGAACGCGTTTCAAATTGTTTTATGTGATATACCGAATTACCTACTTAGGCTATAGTTGTGCAGAAAAATGCGAGCAGATGCCACCCACCCACCCAATAAGTATTGGCTACCAGATAGACTTTTTTTTTTGTTGTGGTTGTTGTTGTTGTTCGTCATCAATTTTGAAGCTCGCAGTTCACTCTATAAGTATTATGACGATGACGCCACGCTGATGAAAGTCGGAAGAGTTGAACGTAGAGGTACACACATGTGTAGGCGATATCAATAAGTGGGCACCTAACCTCTTGCGAACACGATGAGGTACCTTTACATCCATACTACGTACTATCTGCTAGTACTTATGTACCTGTAAAACAGATTGGACTACTTACATAGGCAGTTATAATACATTGATGCCTAGGTGGTATAGGTGGTGTGACAGAGGCAATTAGGTACCGGATACTGCTAGTTACGTACTGTAAATGCCAGTGCAAAGTACACGCGGCACGTCGCGTCAATATACATATATGTACTTGGGTACCTACCTACCTATTTGTGTGTTGAGTCGTTCTCTCGAATGGAATCGAGCAATGGTTATTTACTTACCGAAATCTACCTAGGTATTTTTACCTATCTGTAACGTTATTGTTACCTACCAGGAGTTGTTGTTGTTGTTTTCTTTTTTTTTTTCTACTTACTTGGGATATTTACTTATTTGTATTTCGTACGCTTATACGTTATACGTGTTTATGTTAGAATTGTTTTGTTATATCTAACTACAATAAGTTAGTAGATACTGTTTTTTTTTTTTTTTTTTTTTTTTTTTTTTTATACATATACCTATATATATATTTAGGTATCTTTGTTCTCTCCACTTCGCTGTCTGTTCCGAAATCAATAAGCACCTATCTACCTACCTAAACGTATGGCCGTCGTTCGCGCGCGCGCTCTCTCTCTCTCTTTCTCTGCCCATCTCTCTTTCTTTCTCTCAGAGTCCGATTCAGAATGCATACTCGCTTCTTCTTTTTTCCTTTTTTAATTTTACGTTTTTGCCGGTGGTACCATAATGAATTATTTATTCCAGTAGGTAAGTACCTACCTAATTTACGTGCAAATTCGAAGTGCTGGCGTATGTACCTACCTACCTACGCCAACGTTTGCTGCTCTGCGTAGTGGATGAAATGCAGAGTACAGGTACCTATGCTGTGTCTCTAGAAGCTACCTATGTTTATTTATGTAATTGAACACAAGTATACATACCAGTACCGTATGCGCAAATGCATTATTCAGGTGGATCGTTGATCGCAAACTGCGTTAATCGTTACTTATTTACTTACGTACCTATGTACTCACCTAAGTCGAAACGATTTAGCGGGTGTTTTGCGAAAGGTGACTTGAATTTGCGTTCACCCTCGCTGAGGGGTCGTTACGCTATAAAATATGTACCAAAGCCAAGTTGATGAACAATAATAGGTACTTAAATTGCTAAAATTGCCACCTACCTACCTACCTACCTACTCATCTATCTACCGTTGAGCGTTAGGTACCCGCTCACGCTTACTCAAATTAGATATGCAATCTAAGTCGTGCTTGACGTTGGCTTCATGGGACCAAGTGAAACTGATGATAAAGTTACCTACGCCGAGCCGTCTACGTTCAATAAAAATACTTAATAATAATAAGTAATAATAATAGGTACCAGGAATGGGCACCCTATATTGGCAAGGGATTCGCTATAAAAAAAAAAAACCACCGCACTATGCCATAAAAAACGCTCTAAAAGTCGCAGACGCTTTGAAAAAACTCCAAAAAAATAGCGAACACAAAAAAACCGCTTAAAATCCATCGCAACAAAAAATTTTAAATCGTTTTAGACACTGTTGAAAACTGTAAAGTCTTTTTCAAAGTTCTGAGATTTTTCGAAGTTTTGCCCCTCTCTACCACAATCATTCATCCCTAATAAGTAAGTCAGGTACGAGTATATCCCAACTCAAAGTTAAATTTTGAACCCAAATAAAAATAAATTGAAAGTATGTCATAAAAAATTCTATAGGTAGGTATTAACTTAATCCTAATTCCAGCTGCTCAAGTTCCATTCTTAAAATTTT